>CM077159.1:164105789-164504242 GCA_039583875.1 Platanthera guangdongensis
GCGTTGCTCGTTCCGACTTTTTTCTCGGAATCTCCTTCTTGGTGTTGAGGAGCCGATTTTTTTCTCCCTCTTTCACTTCTGGTTCCCGTCGAACTATTGATGATGAGCTTCAATAGCCTCGTCGGCTGCGATCTGCGCCTCTACACGGTGTATGAGATCGGGGTAGCTAGGGACGGTTTCCCTCATTAATGCAGAATAAAAGCCGCTAGGACGGAGACCCCCAAGGAACACCCTCTTAACAGCTCTTAACACCCTCAAGGAACACCCCTAATAAGTAGGAAGGATCGCAGACGATCCTCCAATTTGCTATAAACTGATCCGTGAACTGTCTCGCTAACTCTGTGAAGTTGGGGGATGGTGTCCACCCCTCAAGGAGTGAAACCATGTGCGAGCCCGCCCCTTGAGAGTGGTTGGGAACACTTGGTAGAGTAATTGATCAGTCACGTTGTAGATCCTCATAATTGTAGTGAAGTGGTTGACATGCTCCAACAAATCATCTGTTCCATCGAACGTCTCGATGTTTGGCAGCTTAAAATTATGAGGAATTGGATGAGTCAGGATTTGTGGTGCGATGGGGGAGCCTTGGCAGAGTGGTCGTCGAATACGAATGTCCCATTGGACGACTTGCCGGTATTCTTCTGTGATCACTTCCGAATCTCTTCCTGGGTAAACCTCTCTAGTGGGGGGAAGTCGGGTCTCATCTCCCCAGTTATGGCATTGTTTCCCAGTTTCAGTTCCTCCACGGGCTTGGTGAGTGGAGCTGGCGTCGTCAAAGTATTCTTCGGGCGCCTCTTGTCTTGGAGCTTCTTGTGCCCTGCCATGATTTGGCGGTGGCGGGTTAGCCGATGCTAGAGGAGGAGCAGGAGGCGCTCTCAGATTCTAGAGCAGAGCAAGCATTTCAGTTTGTTGCTCCTCCATTTGTCAAACTCACCTCTCGAGGGCAGTAGCAGGCGCGAAAAAGCGGCCTCTGCGGTCAATGATACGTCCACCAGAGAGTGGAGCGTGCTGGTTCAGTATGTCTTTCTGGGACGAATTCTTGAGCTGTGTGGGGCGCTTCTTTTTGCCACTGAAGCAGAGCTTGGATGTTGCAAAGAGGGAGGTCTTGACTTCTAAAGGATGTTGGGAATCGTGGTTCCCACAGGCGGCGTTAAACTATTGCGGACTAACTCGGCGTTTCGGTCGGACCGGAATAAACTGGACAACCTTAGCTCTCTGGACGATCTAGCGCGCATACAGTCAATGAGGATAGAGAGTTAACACAAGAGATCTTAACGTGGAAAAACCCCTCAACTGGGTAAAAAATCACGTGACCAGATCTATGCCGGTCAAAATCCACTATCAGATTACAGTTACAATATGTTTGGAGAATCGAGGGTGACAGACCGCTTCTCGTTACAACTTGGAGGTGAGAGCGAATTTCTGACTCGCAACGGGGAATAGGCTGCGCCGAGGGAGTTCTGGATGTTAACTTGGTTGCTTGTGTGCTTGAGCGCTAGTGGTGGTCGTCTTCTTCCCTTCTTCGCGCACTTGGGAACATGAGCGTTCCTCTGGCTCGTAGGCGGCTTGAAGATGGTCCGAGGGAGGAGTTCAGCAGAGCTCTGGCCTGAGGAAGAAGAAGACACCAAAGTAAAAAAGTGAGAAATGAGGAGGCCTGAGCTCCCTTTATAGCTTTTAGAAGGTGGTTATGGCGGGCCCCCCACTAACTTGGTGGTTTAGTGGGTGGTTAACTGTAGATCAGACGGCGACGGATGCTCAGTAATGATCGAACGGTGGCCGACACTGCAAGCGGCGGCGGCGATTGACGACGGAGGCCGGCGATGATAGGCGGCGGCTGGCTGCGATAGGCGGCGACGGCGGTTGACGGCGGCGGAGGCCGGTGGGCGGTGGCAGCGGGTGGCGGTATCGGCCGGCGGGCGGCGCCGACGGCCGGCGGGTGGCGGGCGGCGGCGGGCGGCGGCGGCCGATGGTACGATCTCTCCTACTGTGGTGGAGATCATGGGGAATAGGTTGACCAGTCAAACCCATGATCTCCACAATAGGAGGGATCATGGGAAGATAATTAAGTGCACACTCAAATCGATAAATGAGGCTTTATCCCCATCCGTATATATTTAAACTACCGCCCTCAAGCCCTCTATTCCTCTAAGATAAAATTAATAAATGAGCAGGTTGAATGTCCGCATCGTCAATCATAACTTAATATAACTTTTTGTATAAATAATTTTTTAAATTTATCAAAAAAAATTAAAAAAATATCAAACATTAGCGACAAATATCATGTAAAATTGTAAAACTCCTTGCAAAATAAGAAGGCATAAATTCTTTACTAAAATAAATTATGATCATATTAGCTATTTTTTAAATTTAAATTAATAAAAAAATTAGCTTCTTACTAATCTAAAATTTTATTATAATATAGAATTTTACTTCAACTAAGACAAAAAAAACACGAAAACAACAATAAAACAGTGTTTAATTTCAACCTTTTTTTAAAAAAGAATACTCAGATCTCTCACTTCTTCATTGTGAATTTGTTCCTTCGGAGTAAAATGAATAATATTCATTTAACATCCAGATTTATTTCTTGATGATTTGATGGATTTATTAACTCCATACTTTTATATTTTTTTTTTAATCAAAAAAAACTTCGCCATCATTATATAAAACAAGAATAAAAAGAATCCGAATCCTCACTTCTCCTATATATATATCTAGAAGAAAACAAGTGTCAATATTTACAAAGCGAAGGGAAGAGAATTCAGTCCCCTCTAAAAAACTGGAGAGCAAAACAGAGGAGCTGTGAACAGAGATTTAAAAAAAAAAGAAAAAAATATCTGAGAAATGAGGGCTCTTCTTCTCTCCCGCCAAGTAATCAGAGGGCGTTGGTTCATGGTCTACGCTTGTTTGCTCATCATGTCAGCCGCCGGCGGCACCTACATCTTCGGCATATACTCCCCTGTCCTCAAATCCTCCCTAAACTACAATCAGAAGACACTCAATACCCTCTCCTTCTTCAAAGACCTCGGCGCCAACGTCGGAATTATCTCCGGCCTGATCAACGAAGTCTCCCCTCCCTTCGTCGTCCTCCTCGTCGGCGCCGCCATGAATCTCTTCGGCTACCTCATGATATACCTCTCAATAACCGGCCACATAGCTCGTCCCCCTGTCTGGAAGATGTGCATCTACATCTGCGTTGGCGCAAACTCCCAAACCTTCGCCAACACAGGTGCTCTGGTCACCTGCGTCAAGAACTTCCCGGAGAGCCGGGGAATCGTTCTCGGCCTTCTTAAATGCTTCGTTGGCCTCAGCGGCGCCATTTTCACGCAGCTCTACCTCGCTTTTTACGGCGAGGACGCCAAGTCCCTTGTGCTCCTCATCGCCTGGCTCCCTGCTGCAATCTCCATCGTCTTCGTTTACACCATACGGATTATGGAGCCGCCGGGCGGCGACGCAAAAATTCAACCGTTTTACTATTTTATGTACCTCGCCGTCGGACTTGGAGGGTATCTTCTTGTATTCATTATTGTCGAAAAAGTAGCAAACTTTTCCAGAGCAGAGTACATAGCAAACGGCGCCGTCGTCGTATTTCTCCTCTTTCTTCCCATCGCCGTCGTCGTCAATGAAGAGCTCAATACCTTGATGAAACAGGGGAAGACACCTCCCATCACCGTCACAGTCGACCAAACGCCGGACATCTCCGTCCAACAAGAGAACTCTATGCCAAAATCATCAGCAATCAAACGAATCACCGACATGTTCCGGCCGCCGGCGAGGGGGGACGACTACTCCATCCTCCAAGCTTTAGTCAGTCTAGACATGCTTATCCTGTTCTTTGCAACAATTTGCGGCGTCGGAGGAACCTTGACGGCCATCGACAACATGGGGCAGATTGGGGGATCCTTGGGATATCCTTCCAAAAGCATAAACACCTTCGTCTCACTCATCAGCATCTGGAACGCGATGGGCAGGCTTGTCGCCGGCTTCGTGTCGGAGATTTTCTTAAAAAGGTATGACTTTCCGCGGCCGCTCATGCTCACCGGGGTGCTCCTACTGGCGTGCGCAGGGCATCTCCTCATCGCCTTCGGGGTGCCCAATTCTCTCTACATAGCCTCCATCATCATCGGATTCTGCTTCGGCGCGCAGTGGCCGTTGCTGTTCGCAATCATTTCGGAAATTTTTGGGCTCAAGTATTACTCCACACTGTACAACTTTGGCGGAGTGGCGAGCCCCATTGGTTCTTATATACTGAACGTGCGCGTGACGGGGTACTTATATGACAGGGAGGCGGGTAGGCAGAATATGGCCGCCGGCGGCAGCGGAAAGGAGCTTGGATGTGTCGGGGTGAGGTGTTTTCGGCTGTCCTTTCTTATTATTACGGCGGCCACTATGGTGGGGGCGGTGGCTTCTCTGCTTTTGGTTGCCAGGACAAGGAAGTTTTTTATAAGGGGGATATATATGCCAGTTCCGGCGAGCGGAGGGGCGGCCTGAAGAGGTTAAGTCAGGCGTCGGCGACGCTGGGTTCAACGGCGAAGATAGTGTTGCGTCTGTCAATGAGATGGTGGATTGACAGCAGGGCGTAAACATTGAAAGCAAAGTCGAAAAGGACAAGAAAGACACGGAGATACAGAGTAATGGAGAACAGGACAAGAGGAGTCAACTAAGCTCTGGCCAAATGATAAGCTAGGAATGTGACTTCTGGCAGCAAAACACTCTAATCTTATCTTTAATATGCCTACTTATATATATATATATGTATCTATACTATCTTAAAAAATATATGCTGATTTATCAATAGCGCGAATTCAAAAATACGAGAAAAATAGCTGGCCGTCGGATTTGAGTGTTTTGATCCAGAATCATTAGATTTTGGGCTGCAAATAATGAAATAGGTTTGCAAATAAAAAATCCCAAAACCCTCACCATTTCTCTCTCCAAAATCCCGATCACCATTGTTCGCAAAAACATAAAAACCCGATCATCACCGCCGCCGCCGGCGGAGCCGCCTGCAGCCTGACCAGAGACCCCCCGACGAGTTCGCCGGGAGCAGGCGAACCCGCCGCCGGCGTTCCGGTTGCGCTCCGGCGGAGAAGACAGGCGGTGTTCCGTTGGCGCTCCGGCGGAGAAGACTGACGGTTTTGTTTTTTTTTTTAATTAAAAAAATCAAAAAAAAATTAATAAATAAATCATATTAAAAATATTAACAAGTAATTTAAAATACATAAATATAATACATAAAAGGTGTCACGGCATTGAGGCGGGCGGAGCCCGCCGCCATAGGCCGGGTACTGTCGCGCGTGGTCATAGGACCGGGGGGCGGGCAAAGCTCGTCATTGCCGGTCGGGTACTGTGACGCGTAGCCATCGGGCCGTAGGCCGTGCCTGTTATTGGTATATATATATCTATAATTAATAAGTTTCATTGCATTCTCTCCGTCACGGCCCTAATTCCGCGCGATTCTCCCGACGCTGCCCCTCTACCACTTCGTCGTGCCGCTCACCGGCTCCACCGCGCCCCTTACTCTTCCGCGTGGCCGTCCCGCGTTCCCCTGCCGCTCAATGTCGTGGATAAATGACCCCGACTTTTCGATTCTACTGATTACTCCCCCTGCTCTTCCCCTGTTCGCTTCTCCTCGCATCGCTCCTCACACCGTCGTCGTTGCTGTGCGTCCGCATACTCCGGCAGCCTGCTTCTCTTCTGCTTCTCTTCTTACTCCAAATCTCAGGTATGACGCTCTTGCTCACGCCTACTGATTCTTCCGCATGTTCAAGGGTATAATCTTCCCCTAATTTGTCTTTGGCTTTTTCCTTCCCGCATACTGCTGCCTCCGTGCAATTTCAAAGCAAACTCTGCTTGCCGCTGCTGTCGCTGCTGTGCGCCTGCCTACTCCGTCACCCAACTGTTCTCCTTCTGCCAAGCTCCGGTACAACTCCCTTTCTCCCAACGGTTACTTTTCTATAGCCTGGGTAATTTATTCTACTAAATCATCTAAGTTTGTTTGAGTAATTTCATTTATTCGAATGTACTCGAATATTCAACTGCAACGTTCACATTGGTTAACACAAAAGGTTTTCTAGAATTTCAACAATCCTCTACTGCCACTCACGAGGATGACCAGTAAACACATAGTTTTCCTGTTTGTTGTTTGATCACATGAACACAGTAATATTCCTGCATAATTGATTCTACTAAATATCATTTGATAATGATCTACAAAATGGCTCTGTAATGAGCCTTTTCTTTGACGCAATTGTTACGCTTGCTTTACATCCACTTCGGAGTGTGCTAAAGCTGTGCAATCCTTCATATTGGGTCGCTTTTCGTTTTGCATGTGCTTCTTGCAGCAGCTGTTTTTGACTACACTGATGTGGCTCTGCCTCTTTCATTTCAATGAACTGAACATGCAATTATT
This sequence comes from Platanthera guangdongensis, assembly GCA_039583875.1. NCBI lineage: Eukaryota > Viridiplantae > Streptophyta > Magnoliopsida > Asparagales > Orchidaceae > Platanthera > Platanthera guangdongensis. The sequence continues at coordinate 164,112,199 of CM077159.1, forward strand.
CCCATACATTTACCTCTTACCTCCTCCACTACTAATAGTTTCCTCAATAAAGCTGCAGTTCATTCTCATTCAAATTTTCCTTAAATCAAACAATATCTGGATGCCTCAATAACCTTTGATGCATGATTTCCCTCTTGACATACTCATCAGTCTGCTTGGCAATGTCACAATATTGGATTCTCAAAAGCAGTTTTTCTGATGTGGAATTATCTAGAAAACAATGCACGAACATGTAGAAAAATCCGTCGTGAAATCCAAACAAAAGCTCTGATATTCAAATACAGGTTCTCTTTGTTGAAACAGAATGAACCTCTAAACTGAGAAATAAGAAAAACCCAAAACAAAAAAATTGAGTGACTGAAAGGATGATTTCAATAAGAGGGACATCGTTGAACCACGGTAATAAAACAATTCCCCTTAAAATTCTAGCAACAAACTAATGTCAGCACTTAAACATTTAGGCATAGATAACTTCCATCACGATGACAATCACCAAACAACCCCCGCCGCTTCCTCCACTCCGCGGCACATGGCAATTTTTTCTACACTGCGACGCGTCATTGTTTCATTCGCCTCTCCCGCTCCCCATATGTGCACATCGCGTTCCACCGCTTCCACTTCCATCTCTATTTCTCCTGCGCACGCCGCTGCTCCCGATCTCAAACCCACATCCACGCACAAATCCAGCCCGATTCCGCTACCACCGATTCTTCCCTGCCCGATACCCGCTTCCACTCTCACTGTTGCTGCCGGTTCCGCATCGCGTCGCAACGCTTCTGCCCCGCCCGATTCCGCCGCCAGTGCTTCTGCCCTGCACGACTCCAGTTCCCGGAAAATCATTCCTCCTCCTTCTACCGTGCGTTGCCGTAAAATCACTGTCCGTGTTTTCACTTAATGTTTTCAGCTTCTCATATGTGGCTCAAACTACATCTCCTATAATAATACTCTTGCAATCGATTGTACGTCCGCCCCATCTGCCGCATCCGCGCACAGACTCCTACCCGCCCGACACTTCATCCGCCGCTGTGCTCCGCTATTTCCCCATCACTACCTCTGCCCGCCGTATACACGCTACTGCTCGCTGCTTTTCGCTTTTAAAGTCTGTCACCCTTCGTGCCTCAAACCCGCTCCGCTTACCCTTCCTTCTGCTCTTCACAGCATTGTGTTCCTCTTCACTTTCATTTTCCTCTCGCGAGCATAGGAAATCGCCCTCTGTCGCTGACATTGTGCAGTTGCTCCTGCCGTGAGGAACTTTATCTCCTTCTTCTTCCCGTTCAGCGAAAATGTGAAATCGTTTCTCACGCTTGGAAGTGTTTGCATCTTCCTCTCTTAACGTCACGACGGATGTTAATTTCTCCCTATTTCTTCCTCATAGCACGATTTTATTTAAGCGTCCACCTCCCCTGCATCGACCACCCACTTCTCTTCAACCGACTTCAGTTATATTGTCAATCTACCATGCCCTACTAAATAATTGCAGAACTTCTTCAAGCCATCTTACTGCTTTTTGCATCGGGCGATTTTTTAAAGCGAGTTCCTACACTCATTTCCTCAGCTTCTGTAATTTATAATGATATCAGTTTGCGATCACCGTGAAGGAGTTGCTTCACACTAAGTAAGCTGTTTATATGCTTTCTTTGGATTCACTAAACATTTTTGTTGGGTACTTTGGTTTAAATGTACCTGATTTGAAGAAGCCTCACCCAACTCAATGATATACATCAAAATGTATTTGATGTATTTTGAGTTACTTGTGCAGGTTAAGTATTTGCAGGAATGAAGCAAAAAGTTTCTAAGTCCATATGTCGACACCCAGAGAGAAAGTGTCGACACTTAAGAAGACTTGTGTCGACACCCAGACAAGCAGTGTCGACACTTGGAGTCATTGTGTCGACACCAGGGATGCTGAGTCGACACCAGACACAAAGTGTCGACACAAGGAGCTGTGTCGACACTCAATGAAGAAAGTACAGTAAAGCAGTGTCGACACTTAATAGCAGTGTCGACACCTAAAAGAACTGTGTCTACACCAGAAAGTGTCGACACTTGGAGCTGTGTCGACACTCAGCAAAAGTCTGCAGAGACTAAGTATAAGTGTCGACACCCAGAACAATGTGTCGACACACAACAGAAGAGTCAACATTTGAAGTAAGTGTCGACACCCAGAACAATGTGTCGACACTCAGCTGAAGACTCAACACTTGAAGAAAGTGTCGACACATGGAGCTGTGTCGACACTTAGCAAAGAACAGTAAGATCAATAAATTATTCTAAATACAAGTGTCGACACTATGGAATGTGTCGACACTCAGCTGAAGTCTCAACAAGAAGAAGAATGTGTCGACACAAGGAGCTGTGTCGACACTCAGCAAGTATCAACACTGAAGACATGTGTCAACACCAAGAAGCAGTGTCGACACTTAACAGATTCAACACATGAAGATGTGTCGACACAAAGGAGATGTGTCGACACTTAGAAGAATTCAGCAAAATACAGAAGATCAAGTACTTGTGTCGACACTCAATTTCAGTGTCGACACATGAAGAAGAAACTGTGTCGAGATAAAGAATCAACAACACAAGGAGTTGTGTCGACACCTTGTAGGCTAGTGTCGACACTTAGACAACATGTGTCGACACTTGGTCTATAAGTGTCGACACTTAAAGACAGAAAGTCTCGACACTATCAGACAGTTAGAGAATTTTCAAGAACTGACTGGATGACTTGACAGCTGCCGTTCCAGCCGGTCTACAGCACTTGTCAGAGTTGTCAGAATTCAGTTATGGACCGGACCAGCCGGTTACCATGAAGAAGGCCTATAAATAGGCTTATGCTGTCTACAGAAATGAGTTGTTCAAATCATTGATCAAGTATTCAACAAAGAAGATCTAGCTATTCCTTGAAGAATCAAGTGCAGATCTAAGAAGTTGGAGAGAGAGAGCTCCATCCAAGAAATCAGCCGTTGGAACTAGGCTGAGAAGAAGGGTTCAGATTTATTCTGGATCTTAAGAAGCAGAGATCAAGGATCAACTACAGAAGGAGTCAATCTCATTGAGTTCTACTTTCAAGAAGCTTTGAAGAAAGCTAAGTCAGATTGATTCCAGCTGAGTTCTTCCAAGAACTCATCAAGAAACTCACAACTCCCCTCTCTTGTCTTTGGGTTGCTGATTAACAATTGTATAATCATTTTATCTTGTAGGATCCTTTGGATCTGAGTTTTGTAAGCCTGTAATTATAAAGGCTGAGTGTAGGGCTTTGAGAGCCTGAGTGTAGGAGATTGAAATCTCTGAGTGTAGGCCTTGGTGGCTGAGTGTAGGCCTGGGTGGCTGAGTGTAGGCCTTTGTGGCTGAGTGTAGGCTTTGTGGAAAAGCTGAGTTGTAGGGCTTTGGGCCTGAGGTGTAGGAACCAGTTTGGGTTCTGAGATAGTGGAGAAGTTTGGCCGAATCTAGTACACTGCTAGATAGGCGAAGGGGGAAGTGGATGTACCCAAAGCTTGGGGAACCACTATAAAACTCTGTATCTGCTGTGATTGTGATTTGATGTGTATGCTGTGTGAGTGCTGAGCAAAAGTAGATATAAATCTGTGTTTGTAACTGATTTGCTGCCTTAAAAAGTTAAAAAGAATTTGGTCACCTATTCACCCCCCCTCCCTCTAGGTGTTTAGGTACTATATCTTTCAAGTGGTATCAGAGGGAGGTTCCTCAAAAAGGACTAACAGTTTGAGGAGATTCTGTTGGCAGATTCAGTCTAAGTCAAATTACAGATTCAAGAAAATCAAGAACCATGGGTTCCTCTGAGAATCACAAGGAATTGGGATCCATGAAATTACCTATATGTAGGAAAGAGATATTTGGGATCTGGAAAGAAAGGGTGAGGCTGTTTATGGAAGCCTCAGACCCTAGAATTTACATCACAGTAAAGGAAGGGCCATATGTGCCCATGAAGATATCAGTTCTAGATGCAAATCAGAGAACACCAAAGGATTTCTCTGAAATGACAAAGGATGAGATTGTCCTAGCCACCATGGACAAAAGGGCTCAAAACATTATAGTGAGTGCCATAGATGATGCAACTTTTCAGAATCTAATATACTGTAAGACAGCCAAAGAGATGTGTGATACTCTTATTGTGTATATGGAGGGTTCTGAAGAAGTAAGGCAAGACATAAAATCCTTGCTAAATCAAGAGTGTGAAAGTTTTAGACAAGGAAAGGGTGATAGCATAACTGAGTGCTATAAGAAGTTCTATAGGATAGTGAATGAACTCATGTCCTATGGAAGAGAGTTCAGTAATTATGAACTCAATGACAAGTTTCTAAGGTCCCTAACTAAAGATTGGGACACCAAGATCTGTGCCATTAGAGAAATGGCTAAGTTGGGAGAAATTCCTCCACCTACACTGTTTGGCAAATTATTGTCTTATGAAATGCAGTTGACAATGAGGAAAGAAGAGGAGAAATCAACAAGAAATGAACATAAGGAAAGAACAGTAGCTTTCAAGACAGAAGTTCCCAGAAAGTACAGAGGTAAGTCACCAACTCCACCTCCAAAGGTTGCTGAATCAGAGTCAGATGAGTCTGTCAGCACAAAGTCTGAAAGCAGTGGAAGTGATGAAGACTTTGCTGCCTTCACTAGACATTTTCAGAAGTTCTTGAAGAAGAAACAGTGGAGGTCAAGGCCTTCTACTTCACAGGGAAAAGAAGACTTCTATCAGAACAAAAAGTCTTCAAAGAAAGACAGGAAGAAGACTAAATCTAGCAAGGCAACTGTTTCAAAAATAGTGTGTTATTACTGCAATAGACAAGGCCATGTTGTTGCAGATTGTCCAGAAAAGAGAAAGGAGTCTAGTGACAGGAAGAAGACTCATTTCAAAGGCAAGAAAGAGAAGTCTTTTGTTGCCAAAAACGAGAACACTCTGTCAGATATTTCTTCTTCAGAAACTGAGTCAGATGTTGAGGCATACATAGGGCTGTTTGCTGAAGAAGAAGAAGAAGAATTCATGCAGATTATGGATTCTATATATGAGCAAGAAGACTGTCAGTGCCAAGGACTGATGGCATTGACTGAAAATGACAAAATCCTGGAGCAGCCAGGACCCAGTAAGGTACATAGTTCAACTTTAAGTTCAGTTTCTTGTGCCAGTACAGAATCAGATTCATCTTCATCAAGTGATGAGAATGTATCTGAGTCTGAAGAAGATATTCATCAGCTAATAGATGAATATAAAGTTCTGTTGCAAGCTTATAAGAAGAGCAAGTCCCTAGCTAAAAGTCAGGCAAAGGAAATTGCTGATCTCAAAGCTACTGCAACAGATTTTGAGAAGTCTTTTGATCAAAAGCTTAATGAGATAGCCAGACTGAAGCACATAACAGTGATTCAGATGGGGACTATCACCTATAAGAATGATCAAATCAAGAGTCTGGAGATTAATCTTCAGAAGGAGAGAGAGCTTGTTGCTAGGTTTTTCTAAACCTAAGTCAGTCCTACCTTTAATTGATGAATTTGTTCATCACAAAGGCAAGGCTGGACTGGGTTTTATTAAACCTGCAAGAACTGTCCAGTCCAAGTCCAAGGGCAAAGCCCCAACACTCAACAAGTCAGCTGTAGATAAGACAGCAAAGACAGTACCTAAGCAAAGTACAATAAGTTTGAATGTTGGTGCTGTGGCAAGGTTGGCCACTTTGCAATGGACTGTTGGCACAATGCTAGTGCCAAAGTGAGTAGCAAACTGCCTATTGGAAAACCAGTAGGTAGCTTTGTCAGGTTGCAAACTAACAAGTACCAAGGACCCAAGAATACTTTGGGTTCTAAGGTTCACTAATCTATTTTGCAGATGAGTCCAAGTTGTCATGCCCCAATATGGTACTTGGACAGTGGATGTTCCAGACATATGACTGGAACTAGGGGACTACTAAGGGACTACATTCCAATCAAAGATGGTCCAAAAGTAACCTTTGGTGGTTCTGAAAAAGGAATCATTAAAGGGTTTGGTAACATTTCTAGTAACTTAGTTACCATTACTCAAGTGGCTTATGTTAAAGGGTTGAAACACAACCTAATAAGTATAAGTCAATTAAGTGATGTAGGGTATGACATCTCATTTGTTAAAAATGGTTGTCATATCAAGAGGTCAAGTGATCAAGAGATCATTTTGACAGGTTATAGGAAGAGGAATGTCTACTGCCTAGACATTATGTATGAGACCAATGGCTCTCAAGTGTGTCTTGTAGCAGATGAGAAAGTCTCTCATTGTGTCAAAATGGCACAAGAGGCCAGCCCATCTAAACTACAAGACAATTGGCAAACTCTTTAGCAAAGAGTTAGTGAGGAATGGTCCTCAAGTTAAGTGTGTTAAAGATGGTATTTGCTCAGCTTGTCAAAAGGGCAAGCAGACTAAATCCACCTTTAGAAGCATAGAAAACAAAGATGCTGTGAGGTGTTTATACCTCTTGCATATGGATCTCTTTGGTCCAATGCCAGTTCACAGCCTAGGTAGGAAGGTCTATACCTTTGTAGTTGTAGATGACTACTCAAGGTTTTCCTGGGTGTTCTTCTTAAGACAGAAATCTGAAAAACCTAATGTCTTCTATAGCTTTGTCAAGCAAATTCAGAATGAACTAGACAGTACAGTGGTCAAGATTAGAAGTGACCATGGTACTGAATTTCAGTCTGATAGCATGACAAAACTGTGTGAAGAATTTGGGATATTTCAAGAATTTTCTTCACCTAGAACACCTCAGCAAAATGGCATTGCTGAGAGGAAGAATAGAACCTTGATTGAGGCTGGTAGGACCCTATTAAGTGATACATCACTACCAGAATATTTCTGGGCTGAAGCAGTTAACACTGCATGCCATGTTATAAATAGGGCTACCATTACTAAAGGCCTCAACAAGACCCCCTATGAGGTTGTGAAAGGCAGGAAACCAAACCTATCCTACTTCAGGATCTTTGGTTGCAAATGCTTCATACTTAACAATGGAAAGTCTTACTTGACTAAATTTGCTGCCAAGTCCCAAGAGGGAATTTTTGTTGGGTACAGCAACAACAATAAGACTTATAGAGTGTATAACGTGCCTACTCAAGTTGTAGAAGAGACAGTACATGTAGTATTTGATGAAACTAGGCTTATTAACAATGAGTTGTCTAGTAGTGTATTCAGCCCCACAGGTTTAACAAAGAAGTTGGACAAGCTCACTCTAGATGAAGTACCTACTGCAAGACAGCAAGTAGAAGACAGTGGCTGTTGTCCAGGGGGAGAACTATATATACCAATTGCTGATGAAGTTCAAGGAGTACAGCATAATGGAGATGTTGAAGAGGTTCAACCAGAAGTTAGGATGCCTCCAGCCAATAGGCATCTTAGAGATCATCCAGTAGAGCAGATTATTGGAGATCCAAGACAAGGGGTACAAACAAGGAGCAGTAAACCTGAATACAGCAATCTACTCAGCTTTCTATCCCAAGTTGAACCTAAGAAGTTTGAAGAAGCCATTCTAGATCCACAATGGACTGAAGCAATGCAAGAAGAGCTAAATAAGTTCAAGAGGTGCAAGGTCTGGGAACTTGTTCCTAAACCTAAAGACCACAATATAATAGGAACCAAGTGTATCTACAGGAATAAGTTGGATGAACAAGGTGTCATCATTAAGAATAAAGCAAGATTGGTTGCTAAAGGATATAGGCAAGAAGAAGGTATTGACTTTGATCAAACCTTTGCTCCAGTAGCCAGACTGGAAGCCATAAGGATGTTCCTGGCCTATGCAACCTTTCAAGAATTCAAAGTTTACCAAATGGATGTCAAGTCAGCATTTCTAAATGGTAATCTTAAAGAGGAAGTCTATGTGGAACAGCCCTTAGGTTTTGTTGATTCAACTTTACCTAATCATGTCTATAGACTTAGGAAAGCTTTATATGAGGTTAAAGCAAGCCCCTAGGGCTTGGTATGAAACCCTATCTAGTTTCCTCTTTGAGAACAAGTTCTCAAGGGGAAAATGTGGCTGCAGGAAGTTGCTGTGCTCAACTTTTGTGGATACATCATCAGCTAGAGGACTATGGAATTCAGGTAAGTAGAACTCCACTCTTTTTGTGATTCTACAAGTGCTATTTCAATAGCTAATAACCCTGTATCCCATAGTAGAACAAAACATATTGAAATTAAATATCATTTTCTTAGGGAGCATGTAGAAAGAGAAGATATTTTACTTGAATATGTTAGAACAGATAATCAATTAGCTGATATGTATACTAAGCCCCTAGAAGAAGCTAAGTTCAATAGATTTAAAATTGAACTAGGAATGATAAACTTAGAGTAAGTTTACAGAATTGAAATTGGCTAAGTAAAAGGTGTCGACACATAGAGATTTCTGTGTCGACACAGAATAGTGGTGTCGACACTTCAGGAAAAAGGTGTCGACACATCTAGGAAATTGGTGTCGACACTTCAGAATATTAGTGTCGACACATGACATGTAGGTGTCGACACCTCCAATGTGGTGTCGACACTTAGTATTTACTCAGAATTCTCTAAGTAAAGTCTCGACTATGTGTCGAGTTATGTAGTGTCGACACATAAACAAGTGTCGACAAATATAATCTGTTGACTAAACTTGTGTCGACACATAGGTGTCGAGACATTATAAGTCAGTGTCGACACTTATTGCCAGTGTCGACACAATTTAAGTTAGTTTGTCCCGTCTGTTCATCTTCAAAATTAGAAAGGTATAAATAGAGTTTTGTCTTAGTTTGTCGACACGCTTTCAAAGTTTCGAGACCAAACTTCTGTGTCGACACCTCTCTTCTCTCAAGACAAATTCTACCAACCCTAATGGCGCCAAAGCTTGAGGAGAATGTCAACGAAGGATACGAGCTGGTGCGCGGTGCTTTTGAGGATGCTGATCAAGAAATCCAGACTGTCGTAACCCTAGTAGCCGATTCAGGGTTAGAATATCTTGTTCTGAACCTACTAAAATCTGGAAGAAAGAGGTACTAGAATTCCTCAATGGAGCTAAGATAGATGAATCTGGATACAAGATCAAATCCAGAGTTCATGGAGCAAAAGTTAAGGTTTCACCTAAAAGTCTGAGAAAGGTACTTCAGTTGCCAAGAATTAAAGAAGAAGCTGAGGTTACTGCTTCAAAGACCAGGGAAGCTCTACCTGGTGTGGACTGGACTCTAAGATGAAGATATGATCTGTTTTCAATCGAAAAGGCATGAACAACCAAGGCAAATTCATGTCTGAGATTGTTGGAAAAGTAATTCTCAGTAAGCCAGGAGGGCATGACAGAGTGTCTGTCTATATGTTTAGTATTATGACAAGGATAATCTTCTCTCTGCAAACTGACTGGTCTATGGTAGTTTTTGAGAAGATTAAGGAAAGCTTGAAGAAGCCCAATCTGGGCAGAATTTTAAGTCTATACCTAGCTGGTACCATACCAGAGGTTATGCAACAAGCTGCTGGAAGTAAAATAAATCACATGAGAAAAATGGACATGAGGTTGTTCTCTAGATGAGACAGAGTGTTGTCTAAAGAGATGCTAACCCCTGAGAAGATAGTTCCTGAGAAAGAAATTCCTCCAAAGAAGAAAAGGAAGACTGCTCCAGTGGCTCAAGTGTCCACTAGCAGCTCAGACAGTGAAGAACAAGTTGTCTTCACACCAGATGAGAATGAGGAAGAGCCTGCTGTGAAGTCTCCAGCTCCTCAAAATGTTGCTGAGATCCAGGGGGAGCTACCTCAAGCTAGCCCCATACACAAGGATCAAAGCCAGGGGGAGTCTCTAGTTGTAGAAGACCCAACTACACTAGAGAGTGAGCAAGCAACCACCATCATACTAGAGGTAATCACTGAACTAAAAACTTTAGATTTTCCTATAGAAGATACTGATTTGTCTGATGTTCATCAGCAAACTCCGCTGGATAACCAAGTTCCAGATGCTGTCTTGGAAGACACATCTGTTGCAGCTCCAATAGTTCCTGATCCAGTGGTTGAAGAGACCAGAATTTCTCCAGCTCCTTCACCACAAGAGTATACTATGGAAGATTTATTTTTAAATCTGGATCAACAAGACTTTGACAAAGACAATGCTGCTACTGAAGAAGAGAATGCTCCAGTTGAGGGGGAGCACATGCAAATTCTGGAAGAGCCTGTGAGGCAAGAAACTGAGAAGGCACCAGATGTGCAAGCTGCAAGGCCCCCAAGCCCTAAGGAGAGGGTTTAAATTACTAGCTCCTCAGAAACTGAAGATGAGGAGGCTACCAAGGCCAAGCAAAAGAAATTTCAAGTATTCAGGAGAAGAAGCCAGAGTTACAAGAAGGCTTTGCAAACTGTTGCACCACAGCCTATAGTTCAGCCAGCCCCATCAATAGACTATAGTGATATGATGGTTGTCATGCATCTCAAGTTAGATGAGCATAGAAAAGCCCTAGAAACTTATGTGGATGTAGGGCAGAAATCTTTGCAGTTTGATCTGGCCCAAGACATAAAGTCAATAAGATTTGAGATGAATCTTAACAAAAGGAGATGACTGAATGTTTCCACAAGGGTGGAAATGCAGTGGTGTACTTGGCTACACACCAGGAGAAGATAAAGCACAAGTGGATGACATAGCTGTGAAGCAAAGTTATGTTCTTGAAAATCAGATAAGAATGAATGACAACCTTACTGCATCTCACAATGCAATAGTCACAGAACTGAAGAATCTGGCTGCAGGGCAGACTCCAGCTATAGCAAAGGCAGATTTTGACAAAGTATTTCTAGAAGAAATCACTGCTCTTAAGACTGCCATCCAAGATTCACAAAAACTAATCACTGACAAACTCCAAAGGTTAAAACCTTTCTTTAAGGATGGAGTCAATTATTTGGATAATCAAGTAAGATTTTCAGAAAGATGATGTCAGAGATCATATAGAAAGAGAAGTCATAAAGGGGGAGAGGGTTTTAGTCAAAGCTAGCTCTGATCATGCAAATGGATATCAAATTCTATCAGAGCTACACTGGGTTTATCCTCCTCTTTGTGATGATGATAATGTGGCTGAATCTGGAATTCATCCTGCCTATCTAGGAGGAGAGCAACCTGAAGTGGCTCAAGTCATTTATCCTCCTCCAGATTTTGATATGATTCATGCTGATGTACAGTCTATGTATATCCCACCTGGGGGCAAGGACAATGTTATTATTGAAAAAGTTGTTCAGCCAATTTCTGAAGCCATGCAAGAGGCACTGCAGAAAGAAGAAGAAACTAGATTGTCAAAGAAGAGGTTCAGGGAGCAAGCTGAACAAAGACCTGACTTTGAGCAGTGGAGCCCCACCTCTAGGAACATTATTTTGACTTCATGGAAAGCAGCAAAGGATAACATCCATGACAGAAATAAATGGTTTTCTGAGGCTGAATGGAGGAAACATGAATCTAGGCAGGAGGCCATAGTTCAATACAGAAGGAAGGCCAAGATGAAAGCTACCTCCTACTGCTCAGGAGCCTAGCAAGTACTTTCCAAAGCCATACCTTATTTTGAAAGGCAGAAGATTAAAGCAGAAGAGCTTAAGAAGAAAGATCTGAAAGGCAAGAAGCCTGCTGATGCTGAAGTTGTTGATGCTCCTGTTCAAGCTAAAGTTCAAGTTGGAAAAGGAATTGTGATTAAGGAGCCAGAACTGAAATAGAATTAGAATTTTCTTGAAGTTTACTTTGTAATCTTTTTGATGTAAAACATTTTGCGAACTTCTGAAAATGAATATGACAGCTATTAGAACAATGTGTTATATGTTAAAACTATTTCATATTTGTTCTGTGATGATGTCTATGTCTATTTCATATTTGTTCTGTGATGATGTATTTGTATACATGTGTAATTGTTACATGTTTATGTTTACCCTGCTGTATATAATCCTGCTTTACATCATTTTGTAATTTAATTATGAATGGTGTATATCATTGACTAAGGGTTATGACTTCTCCAAATAGGGGGAGATTGTTGGGTACTTTGGTTTAAATGTACCTAATTTGAAGAAGCCTCACCCAACTCAATGATATACATCAAACTGTATTTGATGTATTTTGAGTTACTTGTGCAAGTTAAGTATTTGCAGGAATGAAGCAAAAAGTTTCTAAGTCCATGTGTCGACACCCAGAGGGAAAGTGTCGACACTTAAGAAGACTTGTGTCGACACCCAGGCAAACAGTGTCGACACTTGGAGTCATTGTGTCGACACCAGGGATGCTGAGTCGACACCAGACACAAAGTGTCGACACAAGGAGCTGTGTCGACACTCAATGAAGAAAGTACAGTAAAGCAGTGTCGACACTTAACAGCAGTGTCGACACCTAAAAGAACTGTGTCTACACCAGAAAGTGTCGACACTTGGAGCTGTGTCGACACTCAGCAAAAGTCTGCAGAGACTCAGTATAAGTGTCGACACCCAGAACAATGTGTCGACACACAACAGAAGAGTCAACATTTGAAGTAAGTGTCGACACCCACAACAATGTGTCGACACTCAGCTGAAGACTCAACACTTGAAGAAAGTGTCGACACATGGAGCTGTGTCGACACTTAGCAAAGAACAGCAAGATCAACAAATTATTCTAAGTACAAGTGTCGACACTATGGGAATGTGTCGACACTCAGCTGAAGTCTCAATAAGAAGAAGAATGTGTCGACACAAGGAGTTGTGTCGACACTCAGCAAGTATCAACACTGAAGACATGTGTCAACACCAAGAAGCAGTGTCGACACTTAACAGATTCAACACATGAAGATGTGTCGACACAAAGGAGATGTATCGACACTTAGAAGAATTCAGCAAAATACAGAAGATCAAGTACTTGTGTCGACACTCAATTTCAGTGTCGACACATGAAGAAGAAACTGTGTCGAGATAAAGAATCAACAACACAAGGAGTTGTGTCGACACCTTGTAGGCTAGTGTCGACACTTAGACAACATGTGTCGACACTTGGTCTATAAGTGTCGACACTTAAAGACAGAAAGTCTCGACACTATCAGACAGTTAGAGAATTTTCAAGAACTGACTGGATGACTTGACAGCTGCCGTTCCAGCCGGTCTACAACACTTGTCAGAGTTATCAGAATTCAGTTATGGACCGGACCAGCCGGTTACCATGAAGAAGGCCTATAAATAGGCTTATGCTGTCTATAGAAATGAGTTGTTCAAATCATTGATCAAGTATTCAACAAAGAAGATCAAGCTATTCCTTGAAGAATCAAGTGCAGATCTAAGAAGTTGGAGAGAGAGAGCTCCATCCAAGAAATCAGCCGTTGGAACTAGGCTGAGAAGAAGGGTTCAGATTTATTCTGGATCTTAAGAAGCAGAGATCAAGGATCAACTGCAGAAGGAGTCAATCTCATTGAGTTCTACTTTCAAGAAGCTTTGAAGAAAGCTAAGTCAGATTGATTCCAGCTGAGTTCTTCCAAGAACTCATCAAGAAACTCACAACTCCCCTCTCTTGTCTTTGGTTGCTGAGTTAACAATTGTATAATCATTTTTATCTTGTAGGATCCTTTGGATCTGAGTTTTGTAAGCCTGTAATTATAAAGGCTGAGTGTAGGGCTTTGAGAGCCTGAGTGTAGGAGATTGAAATCTCTGAGTGTAGGCCTTGGTGGCTGAGTGTAGGCCTGGGTGGCTGAGTGTAGGCCTTTGTGGCTGAGTGTAGGCTTTGTGGAAAAGCTGAGTTGTAGGGCTTTGGGCCTGAGGTGTAGGAACCAGTTTGGGTTCTGAGATAGTGGAGAAGTTTGGCTGAATCTAGTACACTGCTAGATAGGCGAAGGGGGAAAGTGGATGTACCCAAAGCTTGGGGAACCACTATAAAACTCTGTGTCTGCTGTGATTGTGATTTGCTGTGTATGCTGTGTGAGTGCTGAGCAAAAGTAGATATAAATCTGTGTTTGTAACTGATTGCTGCCATAAAAAGTTAAAAAGAAATTGGTCACCTATTCACCCCCCCCCCCTCTAGGTGTTTAGGTACTATATCTTTCAATTTTGTATGAATGAATACATGTTCTCGAAATTATCTTTACTTATACATTGTTCAACTCCTACATTCAATCATAAATAATCATACTGTTTGGCAATATACGCATTTTAAGACTTCCTCCCCAACTTCCATAAGCCTAATGTCTAATCAACTACAGCCCGATGTCCCTTCATTATATATAGATCAACTCTGAACAAACCGCCTGTGAAAACTACTTCTTCACCACACGTACAATATTTGTCCACAATAATATATGTTGCACATGTTGTTCTCCACTAATAAATGTTAACACACGTGTCATCGGCATTCCGTCGATGTATCAAAGGGCATCAAACAGAATATTGATCATCTTAGCGTCAGTTGCATCGCTCGCTATTATGCAACTGTATGTTGCCTAAACAAATATCCCACTGTCCATCGCACAATTTTCACCACCCATGACGCGTAACACGTACCTCTATTTCGACACACTGTGCTTGACTACTACAGTCATGTCCCAACAGAGATGCATGACATAATTACTTACAATCCCCAAAATATCCTAACCACATGCGCGCATTATCACAGTGTCAATACTGTACACATTTTCACTCAAATTTCTATTTTCTTTTGACAATGCTATGCTTTTACGTTACTTACTAAATATATATCAATTCAGGTTGTACTAAAATCTCTCCTCCACACCACCATGGACCCAGCTGAAGCACATCGTACTGCTCAACGAGCTGCTAATCATGAACGTTCACGAATTAGGCGAGCTAGGATGACAGCAGAGCAACGCGAACGAGAACGTGCTTCTAATCGAGCCCGTCACAGATCTCGGTGGTTGCAATTGACAGAAGCACAAAAAGAACATCAACGAGCCATTTGGCGTACTGCCGCTCGAAACCGTACTCAACGCCCGCATCTGTTTGAATCGCACAATGTTGAACTGTCACATGAAAATATTCATGACCACTCAACTTCTACACCCCCATGTGACTCCACTGTGCCTACATCAACAGCCAACAAATACCCTGTCCAGCTTACTGCTACGGCCCACATACAATCTCTAAACACAGTAATATCTACTCCATCTACTGTTGTCCACCGATACGTTTTAACACCCGTGTCCTCGCCATTCACTCATGCTACGCAACCACTTCACACTGGAGAATCATCATCTTCTCACAGATCTGTTATACCATTAGGTGAGAATGACCTCCCACAAAACTCTATACAACCAGCACATGTACCAGAATTGTTCGTGCGATAACCAGATGAACATTTACTACAACGTACGTACTTTGTAACTACAATACAATGTAAATGCTGTTTATACTTCATTAATATCGTACGTTAACACCTCCGTCATTTCTCATCTACATAGAAATTGGCGCATCCCACGCGCCTCAAACTAACACCGAAAATGAGTCCACCTCTGATGATAACACCACTACTATAAATCATAGTTCCAGAAGCCATGACAGTGCCCGTATTTCAAATGTACGCCACCATATTACATACTTACAACTACAACGACCAAAAGTATGTACTTACTGCCAGGGTAAGTTGTTTGATGGTGAAACAACAACAATGTGCTGCAACAATGGAAGAGTCCGTATACCAACTCCACCATTCCCAGATGAGCTCTATAATTTATTTACAGGTGATTCTGCATAGAGCCGTCATTTCAGAAGATATATTCGTTCGTACAATCATGTATTCTCTTTCACATCTATGGGTGTTAACTTAGACCCAACTTTGGCTGCTGATCAACACATTGTTTACACTTTCCGAGCTCACGGAGCAATATATCATCGAATTGGCTCTCTTCTTTCTACTCCAAATACAAGACCAAGATATTTACAACTATACATATATGATACAGAACATGAAATTGATCATCATTTACAGGAGAACTCAGAATTAAACCGGTCATTATTGCAAAAAATCAGAGCAATTTTAGATGCATACAATCCATTTGTACTGATGTTCCGCCGACTGTCTGAGCGTGAAGACATTATCAACTGCAAATTAGTTATCAAAGAACGACCAGCACATGAACAATAATATATATTACCAACAGCCTCACAAGTTGTTGCTATAATTGTTGGAGCTGAAGATTATTTTGATTCAAACGAACGCAACATAACTATTGAAACAACTGAAGGTCATATAGTTATCGTGCAAGAATATACTGGTTTCTACGATCCTCTTCAATACCCGCTACTTCTCACATACGGAACATATGGTTGGATAGCTGAATATAAATGATTAAATAATCTACGTGTTACCTGCTGCGATTACTATTCCTACGTACTACAGGTATACAGTGTATTTTTTTTACTATAATTCTTATAATTGTACATCAAATATATTTATGCTGAAATTCATATCACTATAGGATCGTGGTCCAATTTTATCATTATCGTTACACGGATGTCGCCTTCTACAACAATATGTTGTTGACAACTACATCAAAATAGAAACTCAAAAATTAAGATGGATTAAAAGAAATCAAAATTCTCTTCGTGCTGAACTCTATTGTGGATTACAAGATTGTCTCAATGCTGGAGAACTTAGTGGAGGTATTACAAACTTTTCATTACAATATATAATAATCTTATTTTCTATATTCATTATTTTTCTAACATATAATATATTATTGTGACTCAGCAAATATTGGTCATCGTATGATTTTACCATCATCCTTTGTTGGAAGTCCGCGCGACATGTACCAACGTTATCAAGACGCAATGGCTGTTGTTCAATAATATGGTAGAACAGATATATTTTTAACGATGACATGCAATTCATCATGGCAGAAATTACAGAATTGCTCTACTCTACACAAACTCCTCAAGATCGTCCTGATATAGTCAGTCGAATATTCAACGCTAAGTACACAAAATTAAAGCATGATTTTTTCCATCGGCATATTTTGGGGAAGACAATTAGTCATGTGCATGTCATTGAGTTTCAAAAAAGAGGTTTACCTCATGTTCATATGTTGATCATTTTCGATGCACGCGACAAAATGAATACTCCAGATGATTATGACCATATTGTTCGTGATGAACTCCCTCATATTGAACATGAGCCTGAACTATACAATGTCATTGTACGACATATGATTCATGGTCCATGTGCATATGTAAATCCTCACGCACCATGCATGAAGCATGGTAGCTGCAAAAAAGGTTACCCAAAAAATTTTGCTGAACATACAATACAAGGAGCTGACTCATACCCGATTTATCGTCGACGAAATAATGGACGTTCATTCCGTCTACGACGTGCTGCAGATTTTAATATTACAAACCAATGGGTTGTGCCGTACAATCCATATCTGCTGTTAAAATATGACTGTCATATAAATGTTGAAATTTGTAGTAGTATTAAAAGTATTAAATACTTATACAAATACATTCACAAAGGCGCTGACTGTGTTGAATTTCAAATCCATGATACTGCTGATCGGAATGAAATATCTCAATATGTAAACGGTCGATGGATATGTCCTCAAGAAGCATTCTGGAAAATATTCAAGTTCAATATGTACCAAACATATCCTTCGGTAATTCGTTTACAAATACATCTGCCAAACAAACAGCAGGTTCAGTTTCGCAATACTGATGTACTTACTGCCATTCTTGCAAATAAGCGCAACTCCCGTACAATGTTAACCGAATTTTTCAGCATTAATGACAGTAACCAAGAGGAACACGACTACTACACTGAATTTCCAAAACACTACACATGGAACTCAAGTTCAAGAACTTGGCATAAACGAAGGCGCCGTCAAAAGGTTATTGCTCGAATGTACTCCGTACATCCTTCAGAAGGAGAAAGATTTTACCTGCGCATGCTTCTAAATCATATTCGAGCACCACGATCTTTCACACATTTGATGACAGTTGGTACTATTACTCACCAAACATTTAAATCCGCGGCTGAACATTATGATCTATTAGAACGAGACAACAACCTACATAATTGTATGTTTGATGCTAAAGAGTTTCATATGCCCGCAGCACTGCGTACTTTATTTACAACAATTTTGTTATTCTGCAATCCCACAGATGTTAGAGAGCTTTGGAATGCCAATTACACAGCAATGACAGAAGATTTATGTACATTGTCATCTACCAACGACATATACGTCTTCAAAAAACTACTTCGTGAAATCTACAACATTCTTCAACAACACAACAAATCAATTACACAATTTGATATCCCGAACATGTCTTCAACGTTCGAAAATATTACAGACTTCTCCATCTTAATTGCAGATGAGCTATCAATGCCTATTTTAAGTACAGATCTTACTTCAGTTTCATCATTAAATCACCGTCAAGCTTATATCTTTCATATTATTACTGAATGTGTTAGACAAGGTAGTGGCGGTATTTTCTTCATTGACGGACCTGCTGGCACTGGAAAAACCTTTCTATACAAAGCTATACTTGCCTACCTACGGAAAAATGGTCATATTATACTTGCCACTGCATCATCAGGCATTGCTGCAACTCTTCTTCCACGAGGAAATACAGCACATTTAAGATTCAAGATTTCTATTCCTATTGAACCAGGATCATACTGTAAATTCACTAAAACATCAGATATGCAACAACTCTTACAACACTACTCCGCTATTCTGTGGGATGAGGCACCTATGTCACACAAACATATTTTCGAAGTTGTTGACCGCTCATTACGAGATGTTCTAGACACAGACGTACCTTTTGGTAAGAAAGTTCTAATCATGGGCGGCGATTTCTGTCAAATTCCACCAGTTGTAATCAACGGAACAGTGTCACAAATTATTAATGCCAGTATTGTTACATCGCCATTGTGGTTATCTGTGAAACTACTATCACTAACTGAAAATATGCGTGCAATCAATGATCAACATTTCTCAGAGTTTCTTCTTCAAATTGGAAATGGTACTGAATCCACATATGGTGATGATATGATACGAATTCCTGATTCAATGATTATTCCCTGGGCTGGTGATCATTCAGTCGACATACTTATCAGCATCATATTCTCTAATATGACATGTATTACTGACTATGACTACTGGGAGAACAGAGCACTATTGAGTCCGCTAAATGAAGATGTTGCACATTTAAATGAGAAATGTCTGAATATCTTCCCTGGTGATCAGATAACATATTACTCTTTTGATTTTGTTGATGATGACAACTGTAATTTATACCCGCTAGAATTTTTAAATAGCATCTCATCAAGTAATCTTTCGCCCCACAAACTGTCTTTAAAGATATGTGCCCCTATTATGCTTCTAAGAAATTTAAACCCACGTATTGGCCTATGCAACGGTTCACGACTCATATGCCGACAATTTTCAAGAAATGTTATCGCAACAGAAATTCTTACTGGTGAACAAAAAGGCAAAGCAGTTTTCCTGCCGCGCATACCTTTAAAAAATACTGGAGATCAACATCTACCTTTTGAACTTACAAGGAAATAATTTCCAGTTCGATTAAGCTTTGCACTGACGATAAACAAATCTCAAGGACAGACAATCGAACATGTTGGCCTTTATCTACCATCTCCTGTTTTCACTCATGGTCAACTATACGTTGCTCTATCCAGAGGAACTACTACTGCAAACACAAAGGTATTAGTTAAAGATAGTACTATACGTGGACTTCCTGGCACGTACACAAAAAACATTGTTTACAAAGAAATACTATCAAAAGTGAACATACAGGTACATTATATTGTTTATATCTGCTTTCACATTTGGCATACAATTCTATGATCATATCATGTTTACTAATTTCTTACTTTCATATTACTTACACAGTCACCTCATTCGTAATCGTTCGCATCTACAACAATAAACATTTATTTCTTTTCTTCCAGGTACATTCAAGAAACCCAAATCACATAATCCTTACATCTATGTTTTTCTTATATACTACAATTAGTATTATCAATATAAAAAAAAAACCTTCGCACATAAAAAATGTCTCATGCTACGTTACCCATGTAAAATTACGTCCTACTTTATTAAATATAAAACACGCACTTACACTAAATCTACTTTCAAAGCTCAAACTTATATTATTTTATTACGTAGTTTTCTACATTTAAAACTTTTACCTCTAATACTCAATGAACCATATCATAAATCAATATTCTTTTTATATGATCACTATATCAACTTCCAAACACTCAATATTGTAAATCGTATTATTATTTTCATTACCATATACATTTTCACATTTAAATACCACATTAACTATTTACTTACAAATAAAAAAACATACATTATACATTACCAACTTCAATAATTACACATAGCAAAACCAATATGACTTTGACTATCTAAATCAATTATGAAATTTGTATTCTTCTATATTATAACAAAAATACAGCATATCAATGCTCTTCCCTCTAATAAATAACACATTTACAAACTGTTATGAACAACAGCGTAAATACTCATACTTGAATAATCATCACGTACCACAAAATACTAATAAAGTTAATTCAACATTTTCGACAATTACTTACATAAAAAAACACAACAACCTGATTGTCATTATTGTTTTAAAAACATTAATATTGAAATCATTTACTCCTACATTTGATAGCATGAATACATAACAATATCCATAAGACATCCACTATAAGCATATTTGTACGAATGATACAAACTCTACACACAAATTCTTTTGTTCAGCCTACAGAAAGTTCTATACTTACTTGATGATATCGTCGCACTCAAATAACAATACTACCATCCCCCATTATATTAATTTTCTTTACTATGTCGTTTTCATTTTTTATAATATTATTTCTCAAAGTTTAACAACATGTAAAAAATATTTTCATGCTTTAGAACTTTATAAATAAACCAACTGTATTTTTTGCGTTTACGAAATGTACGTATATATTTTAATAATATACAATAGTAACATATTAAGTACAAAAATAATAATTTCTGTTGCTGTTATTACTTCTACAACAAAATACACTGAATCTTTCACTTTAATATACACCGTGTTTTTAGCTGAAAAGTATCAACAAAAATATTCGTACGTTCATATAATTATCATTACATACTCACAGTCATACATGTACCGACAACAATGCTCAATATACTTATTGAAATGAACAGAAATACCTCTAATCAATATTAGCCGAACCTCAAATGCGCATTTACATTTTCACTACTGTACATTTCATTACTTAATTATTTTCCACTAAAACTCAACATATCATTTTTTTAACTCTTTCTAATATTGCATTTTCTCTGTCACCATTAAAAAAAATTGTCTATTTACAATCATTATTTATTCTCATCTAAAACTGTCCTTTGTCATTTGATACAACACATACACATATATTCACAATGTCTGAATACAACTCATCAGCAACCGTGACACAAGAGAATACTCTGTCATCCACAATTGAGTCTGTTGACTCCTACAACAATGTCCCAGCAGATATGCGAGATTACTATTACTTCGTTGTATTACTCAGCAACCTTCCTCATGCTACAACCACAGATTTATTACAATCGCTCTTCCAAAATCTTCCAGGCTTCCTACACGCCAGCGTAAACAATCTTACTAAAAATTGCACTATAAATTACTGCACCATTTTGAAAAAAATTAAACCATATTACATATTTATTAATGCAGGTCGACATCAACACATCAGACAATCAAACTGCGACAGGAGAACTAATCTTTACAGATGAAGTGTCGATGCATGCTGCTGCGAACGTGATAAACAGACAAATAATTGATGGAAGACTAATAGCAACCGAAGAACTACGACTATTTGATATTAAACCAGAATACTATCAGCAACGTATAAACTAAAGCTCATGAATAGAAAAAGTACATATAAATACTCTGTAGAGAATTTCCCCGCTCTCACTTCTACTGAATCTACACATCACATAGAACATTACTGAGATATTATGCTCCTATGCATTCTACTACTGTGTCATTTACCTATTGTCTACTATCATTTACTCTGCGACATACTGTATATATCACTGTTACCATATTGTTAATAAAAATGTTTATCAATGATATGCATATTATCTCACTATTGAATCAACACATTGTAATGAATGTAATATTCTCTTTGTTGATGACCTTATAAACAATGTTAAAACATTTTTACATCATTACTCGCATGCACCTTTACAAAACAATTGTCATATGATTACATCTACAAATTCATCAAAATTTTCATTCAATATTATTCCATATCACACGACTACACATTTAAACTTCAAAATTCTCATACACCTATAAACTACATTACTCTATAATGCTAAAAATTACCTTATATGCACACACTATTTTAGCACTGCTCGACAATCATTTAAAACAAATCTCCAAGACCACATCGCCATACACTAACAACCAATAAATCACAAAACCAAACAATTAAAAAACTAATAACCTACGTACCCGCTCATCTTTTTACTCGCGTCCAACTATATATAACTCTATCAAAAAAAATGCATTCATCAACTACTACACTACTAATTAAAAAAAACTCATTATTTGCTCACAGAGCTATATACACAAATAAGTAATGGAAGACCAATAACAATCGAAGAACTACAACTATTTGATATTAAACCATAATATTATCAGCAACGTATAAACTAAAGCTCATGAATAGAAAAAGTACATATAAATACTCTGTACAGAATTTCCCCGCTCTCACTTCTACTGAATCTATACATCACATAGAACATTACTGAGATATTATGCTCCTATACATTCTACTACTGTGTCATTTACCTATTGTCTACTATCATTTACTCTGCGACGTACTGTATATATCAATGCTAACATATCGTTAATAAAAATGTTTATCAACGATATGCATATTATCTCACTATTAAATCAACACATTGTAATGAATGTAATATTCTCTTTGTTGATGACCTTATAAACAATGTTAAAACATTTTTACATCGTTACTCGCATGCAACTGTACAAAACAATTGTTATATAATTACATCTACAAATTCATCAAAATCTGCATTCAATATTATTCCATATCACACGACTATACATTTAAGCTTCAACATTCACATACACCTATAAACTGCATTACTCTATAATTCTAAAAATTAGCTGATATGCACACACTATTTTAGCACTGCTCGACAATCATTTAAAACAAATCTCCAAGAACACATCGCCATACACTAACAACCAATAAATCACAAAACCAAACAATTAAAGAAATAAGAACCTACGTACCCACTCATCTTTTTACTCGAGTCCAACTATATATAACTTTATTAAAAAAATGCATTCATCAACTACTACACTACTAATTAAAAAAACTCATTATTTGCTCACAGAGCTATATACAAAAAAAATATTATTTTCAAAGAAATTTTCATGCAACTACACATGCAAGTACATAACATACTATCACATACAATTCATTTTACTACATACAATCAGTATAATTTTATTGTACAATTTACATGTTCTCTCACAAAACAATTAAAATTTGTATTAATTAATAATGTCACACGGCATACGAAACATTAATACATCAAATATCACCACCACAAAAATCAATTCTGCCAATCCACCTTCCCAACTAAATACTCTGATAAAAAAAATCTTCTCTTCTTATCGTACTCTAATTAATCTTCTTTATTTACTCATTAAATAACAAAAGCATATTATAGCTATACATTATAAAATACACATTCATTTCACAGACATTGCTTATGTCCTTATGAATATCGACAATATACAGATGGAAAACAACAATTCATCAGATCCGCGGATACAATTACATAATCAATCAGCCACACAACCCAGTAAGTTATTATTACTATTCATATATATTTTTTACTACCACAAGTATTTCAACCTAATATTATAAACTGTGCTTTGCAGATACTCTTATCAACAACAACAATTCATCAGACTCTGATGACAATTACTATGATGAGCTTTACCCGCCAACCACCACACGGTGGTCAGATCTTCCACGAACTGAAATTCCTGGTTTTCGACTACGTATCCCAGCTGTACCACCAGGTCTAACACCACAGGAAGAGTGGAACTATGTATTTACAATGATTAGAAGGTAACATGTAATAAATAATTTTCATTACATAACAAACAGTACTACCATCACTCGATCAACATTTCTTAATATCTAATATCACTGTACATGTTCCAATATGACAGAATCTCCGAAGGCCACTAAAGAGAATCTTCAACCAAGCAGTCGTATTACTACTAAGAGCTTCCAACTATAAATGCACCTACCAGTTACTATGGTTACAGAATCATCAACTCTCAGCAATCTCCAACTACAAACCATCAACCGTGCACCCTTCACAGTTTTATTTGTTCTACGAAGTTATAATACCCAAAAGTTATTATGTTTTTATGTGTGAATTGTATTTCTCCCCTCCTCTCTTTCTATATGTGCTCAATATTAACAATTATGATACACTTCCAACATGCTCCTACAAATATGTTGCGTTTTTATTTTACAACAAAATACATGATGTAATAATATTCCATTTATAAATCTCTCACCATCAACACTCAATTAATACTGATAAATACAACGATATGAATATTCATTATTGAATATGAGTTTTACAATAATAAACATATATTTTATTTATATACTTCAATTACGCATTTAAAACTCTCGATATTTATTACAACTGATTAAAATGCAAATGAATCAATTTGTAAATGCACAAAATCAAATTACACATGAAACACAATGCCGCCATGTCCAAGCTAAACCCATCAAAAGCAACCAAAACCCGTCAAGTGAGGTCAAAGCCATAGGATGAACAACACATGTTAACCACCCTTCCACCTCTCTATGCTCAAAAAAGTGACACATATATACGCAACACATCGCAAAAATTCACTATTGCAACACTGAGCCAATGAATGACATCAAATCAAAGCCCGCTTCTTTGCGGCCGAAAGACGCCCGAAGGATCAAACACAAGTGAAACCTGCGTACAACCAAGCAAAGCCCGTGTGCAGGCGGGCGAAGCCCGCCTGATGCGGCCGAAGGCCGCCCAAAAGCATCGAGCACGGGCGTAGCCCGTGCGAAGATGCTCGTATGTATATATATATATATATATATATATATATATATAAGAGTTTGAATATATTATAAATTATATATATATATATATATATATATATATATATATATATAAGAGTTTGAATAATTAAAATTACACCCATCTATCTTTCAAAATTATATTTATCTCCCCTCTAAATTTTCTCCCATACAAAAATGTTTCTTAAGTTAGAAATAGAAATATGAATGAAAAATAATAAAATTAGTCAAAATAATTTATGATATTTTTATTTTATTTTTAATGATGATTATATATTAATGACAAAAGATAAAATGTAACACATTATTTTTAATGCAGATTTATCACGAAAGATAAAATTAAAATATAATAAAATAATTTGAAATACTTGATAACTTTCCATCTATATTTCCAAAGAATAGTGTCATATCTTTCAATGTAGAGTCATCAGTGTTATACAGTTTATGGTGTATGTGTCGCTATGACAAAAGAATATTATCAAAAATTTCTAATGAATGCAGCGACGCATAAACATTCAGGATCGATATAACCAAATACTAACACTCTCTAATTGGAGTGTAATTACAAAATATATTTTCCAAAATTTGAGAACACAAATTTAAGCGAGCTAGAATGAATGGTAAATATAGTGCGGAAGTCAATTTATATCATTCTTGGATTCTTGCTCGTTCTTCATGATTGCAGAAATACGTAACAATTGCGACGTCTTGTCCCTTATGAAATTAGCAGTGTTACCGGAATCCGCAAACATACAAAATTTACTAAGGTGGCGTTTGGCGCGGCTTATTCCCTGCGGTGCGGTAGAAACACACCACTATTCTGACCTAAAGCAGTGTTTGGCGCTGCTCCTTTCACAACCCACGTTTACTAAAAACCGCGGGTTACTCTTTATAGCCGTCCGCGAAAAAAATCTCTGTTCCACCGCAATTTTCTGCATCGCCCCTGCTCGCGTCGTCTTCACTGTGCCCGCCTTCTCCGATTGCACACACTCCTCCGAGTTTTCTAATGCCAGACTCCCCTCTGCCTCTGGATCCACCATCTCCTCCAGCCTCCAGCTCCGGCGACACCGGAACTATCGCAAAATCGGGCCAGAGGATCTCTTATTTCGTCGCATATCGTCCGCTCTTCCTCCACCTGCTCGCGGTGGTTCGGCTGCTTCCCTCGCCGTTGCCGAATTTGCTGATATCACATGCCAGCTCTCGCTTATTTTGCCACTTGCTCAAGGTTCGCTTCTTCCGCTCATCGCTCATTGTTGCTCCATTTTCCACTGTTCTTTCCTGCTCAGGCTATTGAGCATCGCAGGTATGTCGTATACTACTAGGGTTTTTTATGGACCAAATTATATCCGTCCAAGAGAATATTACATTTGGTCATTAACATTTAATATTTTCCTGCCTTGTAGTTTTTTTTGATGCATTGGGATATGGATACACATTATGCTTACTATTCTTCATCTTTTAGTTTGATAATCTTCAATGTTAAATTTTAATTTAGATAGGTGAAGTGGCTATTTATGCTTGATATAATATTTTAGTTTGCCTTTTATTTGTTTTTGAAAAAAATTCTTTTTTTAATATGTATTGTATATCTGGATGTTAATGTTTATGTGAATATATCATTTAAAAAAATACTAAAAACTCTGTTTTGCATCCAAACAACTTTTCGAAAACTCTGTTTTGTAAACTCTGTTTCACCCAAACAGTTTTTTAACAAAACTGTGTTTTCCAGAATCAGCACTTTTCAATCAGCAACAGTTCATCAGCAGCTTACCATCAGCAACAGTCCAACCAAACAGAGCCTAAATGTGCAATCTCTACAAAGAAAAATGGATTAGCACAAAACATACACATGCATATGAAAATAAATGAAAGACTGAATTGTATTAATTCCTTTATCTAGCAAATGAGAACAGGTTTCGTGATTATTTATAGAGATTCCTTCCTAGTTATAAATTGAAGGTCAAACCTTAAGATCTGAATGCTCAAGCCTCTAGCTAGTAGAAAAATCCATATTTATCTACTCTGCATCAAAATAAAATAAGACCATGAATATACCTGGGAAGCTTGTATCAGTGGCGGCCAAGGTCCTTTGGGCATCCAAGTTTGGTGTCAATGTTAGGGCCGACGACTGCTCACCTCAGATCCAGGTAAGATACAAAAATGGCCTCCTAAAATCCCTACTATTCATGCCCTACTCTTCCACAGTTTGTTGCAGAATTATAAAAGTGTCTACTGTAGATCCTCTCCATGGACGAACAAACTCGCCGTCGATGAGTTCAAATCCAGAGGAAGAAGAAGATGATGAAAGACCGCCGAAGGTGCTCCAGATCTAGCCGGCCGCTGGAGATTGCCGTAGGTAGATGACAAAAGCCGGATCTGCCCTTTTATTTCGCCGGCGATAGAGATCAGGATGGAGGTCGGTTACCGATCTCCAAGAATGTCCGGTGGTGGAGATCGGGTCAAGCCCGATCCTTGAAGATTTACATGCGGTGGCTGTTTCCCCTTCGCCGGCGGTTTCAGAAAAAAAAAGGGAAAACAGGAGAATGATTGATGTTTTGCTTGCCAACGGGATGATACTTCTCCCTAGATCTAGATGGTGATTGCCTAGGGCCGGCAGGTTTTACAAAATGAGGAAGAGAGCTGCAGTTTCCAAAAGAACGGTGTTATTGGCAAACCGATTTTCGCTAATAGCAGCCCATTGTTAACGGCAGACTGAAAAATTTTAATCTCAGACCAATTTGTTAATGACAGACCAAGAAAAAACTAAAAAAAAATGAAATCATAATTTGATATGTTATGAAACATGTTTAAAAAGAAGTTTTAGTTGTATAGGCCTTATCATTTTGAAAGAAGTTTTAGTTGTATAGGCCTTATCATTTTGAAAGAAGTTTTAGTTGTATGAATTTGCATAGTAAGAATCATTTGGTTGCTTCAAGTTATGAAACATGTTTAAAAAGATGAGTTGTGTCATTTGGTTTGATATAGTAAGAGATTAACATGAATTTAAAACTTCACAAACGATTCCAAAATTCTTAGAATTGATGTTATGTGTAAACAACCAAGCAGCTAGCTCTGTGTTCCTGTGATTGTGATTTTCCTTCTTATAATACTAATAAGGACTGCATATGCCAATTTTAGAAGACCATTGTTAGCATCACACTAAAAATGGCTATCTATACTTTTTCGTTAACCTAAACCACTATCTACAAGCAAAATTGTTATCTGTAAACCAAAGAAAAAAACCCCAAGGCTGAATGAAATGCCTGACCATTCAGTTTAGGGATATATGCTTATATAGATGAAACCAGCATGATGCGGCTCCCTTGAATGAAACCTAAACACTATCTTTCAAACATAAGCAAAAAAAAAATCTGCAAACGTTCTCCAGTAATTGAAATTAGAAGAACATTCTTCCTAAAAGAACACATTTTTTAAATAATTCAAGCATATTGAAACTTGACTTCAGCAGACAATTTTTTAGGTTAAAATTCAGCAAGAATTAGGCCCGATGCCAAAATAGTAGAATTATTGATTCTTGAAGGTTAATTTGGGAAGGAATAGGTTAACAAATAAAAATAGCACAATCTGAGATGAAAATGATTGTTTATTTCGAGGGAATTCATGAGAGTAATAGAGACAGAGGAAAGCGGAAGCTGTGGAGGCGAGTAACGCAGGTGGGCTTGAAGGGCAGGAGGAAGTCCAACGGAGCTTGTAAGGCGCGGCGGTGGCGACCTGGAGAAGGATGGCCGCGACCTGGAGTGGGAAGGCGGCATGTGATCGGAGACAGGGAGGACGACCTCGGTATAGGCTTGAAGGCCGGGACGAAGTTCGGTGGGGCTTGCAAGGTGCGGCAGCGACGTCCTGGAGCGGGAAGGCGGCGACCTGGAGCGGGGAGGCGGCAGAAGATCGGAGCCGAAGAAGACGATCGCCGTATCGGCTTCGGGAGAAAAAGGATCCATCGGGATTTTAGGTTTTTAGTGTTGGGCTGCCTTTAGGTTTTAAAATAGAGGGGGATTTGGATGAGATTTTAAGTAAATGTGGTTTGCCAATATCTAAATAAGGTTTGCCAATAAAATTATCCTTTCCAAAAACTTAGAAAGAGAAGCCCCATGATTTCACGCCTTGTTAACGGGTCGAATGAAAATGGATTTTTCCTTTTGGCTTAATAGGAAGCCCTAAAAGGGGTTACCAATTAAAATGGGATCAATTAATCGCATAACTCGTCAAATTAAAAACCATTAATTAAATCTAAGAAAATTAATTTGGATTTAATAATCATTCTTATTCTAATGCTAAGTGTTCAACCACGTATTCGCCCCTATATAGTTTTAAGCTTTTTGGACATATGGGCACTCTCGGTGGCCAATTTTGGCTCTAGCTTGGAAATATACTAGTAGGGGGAGGAAGAATCGTCATCTTCCCCCGGGCCCTTTAGAGGAGCGGGTGCGGCAAGATGGTCGGCACCCCCCTGGCTTGCTAGGTGCGAGGTGGGATGGCGGGACTGGCTGGAGACCACGATCCCGCCCCCCGACACCCTGGCCTTGGGCAGGGGCGAGACCGGGCGGCCAGCTCTCTTGCCCCAGCCGGTTAGCCCGCAGAGGAGAGACCGGCCGGCCGGCCCTCTCGCCCCAGGCTGCTAGCCCGCGGGGCGAGACGGGGCAGCCGGCCCTCTCGCCCCAGGCGGCTAGCCCGCGGGGCGAGACGGGGCAGCCGGCCCTCTCGCCCCAGGCGGCTAGCCCGCGGGACGAGACCGGGCGGCCAGCCCTCTCGCCCCAGGCTGCTAGCCCGCGGGGCGAGACGGGGCAGCCGACCCTCTCGCCCTAGACGTCTAGCCCGCAGGGCGAGACCGGGGCCGCCGGCCCTCTCGCCCCATGCGGCTAGCCCGCGGGGCGAGACCGGGCGGCCAGCCTTCTCGCCCCAGGAGGCTAGTCCGTGGAGGGTTCGCCCTCCGTCCCCTAGACCCCTGTGGACCATGCTTTTACCGTTGTGTCCCCCGGGGGTGGAATTACCTCTTTACCCCCCAGCGTGGTTGTTTTCTATTTGTCCGAGGCAAATTTGTTGTAAGGGCATTTCGGGCATTTTGGTCCATGGGATTTGGAAAACTATAAATAGACCCTTAGGGGTGCCTTGGAGAAGAGGACATCATCACTTCTTCATTCTCTCTTCTTCCTTCAAGGCACCCTAGCTCAAGCATTGGCTAGGGAGGGGGAGACCTCAAAGGTTTCCGGGATTGAGGTGGGACCTCCGCGCTAGAGCCGAGGGTCTGTTTCTAGCTTCTTGATCTTTGGTCTGTGACGTTCCTCCGGGTGTAGTAGGTGTGAGGTCACCCTTTATAGGGACCCCGAACTCCACAGAGGTCAATTTTGGCTTCAACACCAAGGGTGAGACCGAGTTTGCGACTGAAGTTACGAGACGAGCTGGCCCACCTATCACAGGCTTCGATATTTAGCGCGACTGAACTAACTCGCACTCGTAGGAGTCTGAATAGACTAAATATTCACGTACGACTTTAACGGGTCGTCTCGATGAATCGAGTCCACCTAACGGGAAATTTCCAACACTCTCACACTTGGACTTGAATTCATCGTAACTTATGACATCCCGATAAAATTTTCACTAAACTTAAGGGTACCAATTAGCGAACGCGACATTGAGTCTACTCCCACGTCAATCCGGTCCAACCTAATATTTCACTCCGGATCATGGCGGCAACCGCATCATTGAGCGACACAGGACCTTTCATGGTCACAGTAACTTACAAATCTAATCGACATGGACAAAGCGTGGTCAAATAAAACATAGAATAACATATTGAAAATGTGCACATGAAAGTTGTTCGGGCGGCCAGACTTGCCCACCCGCCTCGCCTCTCGTGGTCGGCTCCCACGTCCGCGAGGAGCCGTTCGGGCGCCCGGTCACGCCTGGCCTCCCCGCCTCTCGCAGTCGTTGTAACGCCCCTGATTTTTTGACAATTATTTAATCATCCTGATGACGTCATAATGACGTAAGAGGCGTTACATTATCGTGGAATTGACGGCGCGACGCCGTTAAGGCATTTTCGCGTCCGTTCAGTCGAGTCGGCCAAATTCTCGAATTCTTGTTGTAATTGGAAAATTTTACATTTGGAAATTAAGTTAAATAATTTTGGACTTGCTCGTCAAGTTTCGTCGCGATCCGAGCGATATTCGAGCATCGGCGATTTTTCGAAATTTTGTGGAATTTATGTTCGTCGTAGACTTAGAAAATTTATATCTCAAGAACGACTTGTCGGATTTTGGTTTTGACTTTGTCGTTGTATTCGTAGCGTCAGTGTTCGCCTACGGTGTGAGTTTCGTTTAATTTGACGTGCGTTTGACCCTCCGTTTTGAACTTATGCTTCCTTGTTTAAAAAATTATAAGTATGATTATTTTAATATTAAAGCACTATTCAAAAATATCATTTACTATTCATCTATATAGTTTGATTGTTTTGATATATTTGTAAATTTCACTGTTCATGCAATATTCTTTTCGATCTCGAGTACAGTAGTATTCTTCTCGAGTACAACAACATTCTTCTCGAGTACAGCAGCATTCTTCTCGAGTACAACAGCATTCTTCTCGAGTAAAATATTTCTTGTTCTCGAGTGTCTGTTTTCCTCTTCTCGAGTACTTTTAAACTTGTTCTCGAGTAGTCTGTAGACCTTCTCGAGAATGCTGTTCCAGTCTGCGTTCAGACACTGTTTTGAGGGTCAAAACGGTGTCGTATAAAAAATAGTTACCATGAAATTTGTTCGTCTCGACGAGATCTACAATTTTCATGTTGAGCACTTTTCGATTTGAAGCCATCGTAAAGCTCTATTTTCGTTTTCCGTGCGTCCGCACCTAAATCAGCTGTTTTTTCTTCCTGTATGGACAAAATAATTTATAAACATGTGTATCTCTACCACTATAAAAGAAATATCAAATTCATGATTTTTAAACTCATTAGACCGTCGGGTGGCTGACGGTTGTGATGGCATATGTGTGTGAAAGCACATTATATGAGATTTATTGTCATGCTTGTGATATGATATGCCTGCAGGGAAGATTACCGCTGCTCCAAGAAAATGGGTAGGGTCGTTATAATTTGGTCAGCTAAATGTTGACCGTTGTCACTGTTTGCCACCCCTGGGTGGAATGTCCCTGTGCAGGTGCTGGAGAACCGAGCGGGACGCATAAGGGTTGAAGTCCCTACTGCTTTTGCTGCTGCCGCTGCTAGCCCTCGAAGGTTATTGTGATTGTACATGTTATGTTTTCTTTGATGTGGTCGGCCTGCGTGCCAATGTTTATGTCATTGTTTGAAAGTCATGTAAGGCCATAAGGCCAACTTTCGTGTTGTTGTAAGACATTCCTATGATATATATACAATGTGGAGTTGTTTTATATGTTGGACATTCAAGTGTGGAGTTCAAGTGTTAGTATAGGCTTCCGCTAGAATGCAATGTGTTAAGGTGCGATGCGCTACTCTGGTATCATCCCGTACCTTCACCGCCTGTTTTGTGATATATGTTGTGGGGCCCCGACCGGACCTGCTAGTATATACCATATGAACGGATGAGGTTGTTACATATGTATATATAGCATATGAACGGATGAGGTTGTTACATATGTATATATACAGACATATGTCTTCAAGGGTAGCGACTTTTCTTCCTAGCCATGTGAAGGCTTCCTTTTTGGCATATGTTTGTGATTCCCCCACCAAAAGGTGGCTGATTTTGGGAATCTTTGGGTTGATTCATGAAATCCCCTTTGTTAGCATATAGATCCGAAAATGGAGTACAGAATAGACACGATGTGTGAAGCCCATCTGGACAGGTTGGTCTGGATTGGTGATGTTGCATACGAATCGGAGAAGACTCCGTGATAAACGTGTAGTTTAAGGAGTCAACGGGTTATGCCTGTGAAGGGTAGTCGCAGGAAGTACTGGAGTGGTAGTCCAGGAAAATATTCGTGTTATGCTTGTGCTATTGGGTCGTACCTGTGAATGAGTAACATGAAGTACTGGTGTGACCAGGAAAGGCCCTTTGTGATGCTTGATGTCGTAGGTGGTACCTGTGAAGAGAGTAGCAGGAAGTACTGGTGTGCCTAGGAAAGACCCCTGACATTTGTGATATGGCGGTGTCGTACCTGTGAACGAGTAACAGGAAGTACTGGTGTGCCCAGGAAAGACCTGCTAATGTTGTGAGAGAATGGGTGTAATAGAAATACCCAGGCTTGAATGCCAGAACAGGATCGGTGAGATCTACCCGCGCCTTTATTTAGCCGCGAGTACGCCGTGCTCGGTGATGACAAGGCGATTTGAGCAACGGGGGGGTGGAGGATCTGACTTGCGTTATGTCCGTCCGACGTGAGACCATAATGTGCGGTCTGTTGGAGCGCATAACAAGAGTCTTAGGTCTACGTGCTGTGATACAATGGGGGGCTACGGGCATTTCCCGGTTCACGAAGACTATAAAACTCCGGTTGCACGCCATGGAGTAAATGCTCAAGTGAGTTGTCGTTGGGCTGTGACCCTGATACGGTGGTGGGCAACTGATTTGCCAGTACACCAAGAATGTGCCCTGAGTGCACGGACCGTTGGGTCGAGTGGCTGACGGTTGTGATGACATGTGTGCGTGAAAGCACATTATATATATATATATGTATATATACATATGTATGTATGTACGTATATATATATATACATATGTATGTATGTACGTATATATATATACATATGTATGTATGTACGTATATATATATATACATATGTATGTATGTATGTATGTATATATGTATGTACGTATATATATATATATATATATATATATATGTATGTATGTATGTATGTATGTATGTATATAGTATATATGTATGTATGTATATATATATATATATGTATGTATGTATATATATGTATGTATGTATATATATATACACATATATATATATACACACACACATATATATATACATATATATATATCTATACTTAATAAGGTTGTTCCTCTTCTCTCCGTCACGCAGGTGAATTCCCCAAAAAACCCATCCGCCGCTTCCTCCTACTTCGTCTGCAAGCTCCAGCACAACCTCAATTCTCCTCCGCTTAACGCGACAGCGCCGCAAGGTCATTCCCCAAAAAGCCCCTCCACCACTTCCTCCTACTTCGTCTGCAAGCGCCAGCGTAGCCTCAATTCGTCGCCGCTTACGGCGACAGCGCCACGAAGATGCTTCCCCGCAACTTTTAACTTGACGCTTCTTATCCCCCCCTCCCCCCCCCCCCCCCCCGCTCTGTCAAGTTATCTTTCAAACGCACATCAATCAAAATGATAATTCATTGTTCCTTTAGATAATTCAACAAAGCATGTCTTAGTCGTACGTATTTCCTCTTATTATTATAGACAACATTCTAGGGTTGATACTGAGTAGAGTTCGAGCGATTTGGGCTCGGCTCGAAATCAAAATTTTTGAGTCGAATTCGGTTCGAAATCGATTTCGAGTCGAGGTGGCTCGATTCCGAGTCAGCTCGAAATCAAATCGAGTCGGCTCTAAATTGAGCAAATTTTCTCTTTATTTGTAGTTGGCTAAAATTAAAATAATCAACCTCTAAATTTATCAAATGAAACACTTAAAGTCTTCACTTATTTATTTATGTTTACATTTCAGTGTTTTTAATTTTAAAATATGAATATATTAACAGATACAAAATATTTTTAGTCAATTTGAGCTGATTCGAATCATATTTTGAGTGATTCATGTTTGACACGAAATCGACTCGAAATCAGATTCAAGTCAAATTGAATCGACTCAAATTGAGTCGAATCAATTTTAACTGATTCTAATTCAGCTCAATATTTGAGCGATTATCGAGCGACTTTTGAGTTTTGAATAATATGCTTAACCCCAGAGCATTCTTAATGATTTGAACTGTTGCTTGATTATCACAAAACAATCTCAATGAGTTGACTTGTAACTAGACAAAAGAATGTCTAAAATCAAGTTCCTAATCCAATATGTCTATTCACCAGCCAATGATATGGTAACCAACTCGGCTTCCATAGACGACAAAGCTATACATGTATGTCTTTTGGATTTTCAAGTGATGCAGCTCCACCCAACGTGAATATATATCCACTGGTAGACTTGTTGTTCCCAACTTCTGAACACCACAAAGTGTCAGAGTATCCATCCATAGTAGGAGGGTAATCAGTTGTAGCACAAATCATGATCTTTAGTACCTCTCATGTATCTCATCAGCCTGTCTAGGGTATCTCAATACTCTTTGTCTGGACTACTGGTAAAACGGCTCAGCATGCCAACCGAGAAGACAATGTCTGGTCTTGTACAACTTGTATCATACATGAGTCTACCAATTACTTTAAAATATTTTACTTGATCAACATTGGTCTCCACATTAAGACCCAACTTAACATTATGATCAAACAATGTCTCTACTGGCCTATAATCTTTATATTCTCATGTAGAAAGAAGTTGCTCTATATAATGATCATGTCTAAAGGTAACTCGACTATTGTCAACTATAACTTTCATACCTAATAGGGTATCCACAGGATCAAGGTCCTTAATGTCAAATGTTTTTGTTAGGCCGCAAGTGGTTCAGTTCGATTCAGTTTTATGTAAAACTGAAACCGAACCAAATAGTCTCGATTTTTACACACCCAAAACCGAAAATGAACTAAACCCAGTCGGTTTGGTTTGGTTTGGTTCGGTTTCCTGCAGATGCTTCGAAGTTGTTTAACATGAGCCTAACTAGTGGTTCAAACCTTGCGATATTTTCTTGTCTCCTATCTTGTATTCTTGTTACTTCTTAACTAGGAAATCCTTGGAGTTCTTAATTAAATAATGTGTATGAAATGTAACTTGTAAGTTGCAATCCCTCAATAAAGGTTAGAAATGATCAAAATCTATAATAGTTGTAGGAGAGGACACCTGCAATAACACAAAAAACCCCAGATGATCAAAACCCCAAATCATCAAAACTTGGAAAAGATCAAAAAAACCCCAAATGATCAAAACCTTGTAAGATGCATGAAACGGTAAAAATACCTTTATGGATTTACTGATGCAAGATGTGTCGATGCCGTAGCAGCCAAACGCGAAGAGCGACGAGCGGCAAAGTTGCAAAGAGAAGAAAACGTCAAAGTTCAAACTGCCAAAGCGTCCTAGGAGTCTGTCTAGCTGTGGAAGCCGACAGGAGCGGCGAAGACGCCGAAGTAGAGTTGTAGAGGAGTAGAGTCGGGCCAGACGGCAGTCGGGCAGACGCGATTGCCAAGAGAAGAAAATCAGAAATGTTGAGCGGCGAGCCCTAGCAGACATACAAAAAAGGAATTCCAAAATAGACTATATTATATCGAAGAAATTAGAAATGTTAATTAGTTATTTAGTTCCGCAGTTCCGCTGGCCTGACTCCCCCGTAGGCCCGCACAGTTTGCTGGCATGTTCGGCTATTCCGCAATATTATCGGTTTCGGTTTTCGGTTTTTTAACCTACAAACCAAAATCGAAACCAATTTAGGTCGGTTTTCAGCCTCCCTAAACCGAAATAGAACCGATCGGTTCGGCCTAAAATTCGGTTCGGTTGCATCGATTCGATCCAGTTCCGTAGATTTCGGTTTTCTGTGCACACCCCTAGTTCCTGCAAGAGTAGATTTAATATTCCTAACTGCAGCAAGATCTGACCCCAAAATCAGCATATCATCCACATATAGGCATATGATGACTGTTTGATTAGACATTGAACAACGATAAAGTCATTTGTCAGAAAGACTATTAAAATCCAAAGCTCTTTACCACTTGATCAAACTTCATGTGTCACATTATATGCGTTTGTTTAATTTGCACATTTTATCTCTTGGATCTTTATGTACATAACCTTTAGGTTGTGTCATGTAGATATCTTCATCAAATTCTTCATTTAAGAAGACTATTTTCACATTCATCTGATGAACTATAAAGTTCTCAATAGACGCTAAGACAAGATGACTCATAATAGCTGATATGTGACACGCATATGAATAAACATCAAAATAATTTAGTTCCCTTGATGTTTATAACATTTAGCTACTAAACAAGTTTTGTACCTGAACTATGTAATTTCTTCTTTAACACTCAATTGCATCCTAGGACTTTAGCTCCTTTCGGTAGGTTAACTAAATGTCAAATGCTATTCTGCAGCAGCGAGTCTATCTTATCATCAATGACTTCTGCTCATATCAACGAATCTTTAAATCTTATTGCTTCTTGGTAGAAGAATGGATCACCCTCTAAGTGATGGGTGACAAAATTTTCATCAAAATCCTTAGAGATTCTATCTCTTATAAATACTTTAAGGCTCCGTTCGTTTCGATGGAATTGAGGCTTTGGAATTGGCATTCAATTGCCCATTCCAATTGTGACTGTTCGGCGGCCATAAAATTACCTTGGAATTAGAATTCATTTTAATTCTCATGTAAATTGATTATAGAAGAAATAAGACTCCCTCAATTCTTACCTCATGAGATCTTCATTCTTGATTCTCGCCCCTACCAGCGCGTCCCCGACTCTCTCAAAAAAACATCAACGCAAATTATGTTGTTTGCTCGGGACATCATTTTTCGCCGAAGAGCGAATTTTTCGACGGGACGCACATTTTTCTGTCTGGGGTCGCATTTTTCGGTCGGGGGCACATTTTTCGCCGAGCCCGCATTTTACGGTCGGGCGCGCATTTTTCCGTCCGGTCGACCATTTTTTGCCATAACGTGCATTTTTTCTCGGACGCACATTTTTTGCTCGGACACGCATTTTTTGCTCGGACGCGCATTTTCGCCCGGGAGAGCATTTTTTGTCGGGGCGCGATTTTTTTCGCGCGGGAACAAATTTTTCGCCCATGCGCGAATTTTTCGCACGGAGCAAATTTTTTGCCCATGCGCGAATTTCTCGCTTGGGCATGATTTTTTCTCCCAAACGGGGATTTTTTGCCCGGACGCGAATTTTTCGACCGGGTGCATATTTTTCGCCCGAGCGCGCATTTTTCGCCCGAGCGCGCATTTTCGCCCGACCGCGCATTTTCCGCCCGGGCACATATTTTTTCCTTGGGAGCATATTTTTCGTCCGGGAGCGCATTTTTTTGCTAGTGCACGTATTTTCCGCCCGAGAGCTAATTTTTCGCCTGACCACGAATTTTTACGCTCAAGCGCATTTTTCGCCAGAACACGCATTTTTCGCTGGGCTCGAATTTTTCGCCCGGACGCGAATTTTCTACCCGGTCGCACATTTTTTACCCGGGATCACATTTTTTCGATCGGGGCGCATTTTTCGACCGGGGGCGCATTTTTTGACCGGGGGCGCATTTTTTGGTCGGGGCGTATTTATCGCCCGCGAACGTATTTTTCACCCAGCCGTGCATTTTTCGCTCAGGCGCAAATTTTTCGCCCGGACGTAAATTTTTCGACCGGGCGCGAATATTTCACCCGACCGCGAATATTTCGCCCGGCCTCGAATTTTTTGCCCGAGCGAGAATTTTTCGCCCGGACTCACATTTTCGCCGAGAGCGAATTTTTCGGTCGGCCGCCCATTATTCGGTCGGCCGCCCATTTTTCGCCCGGGCGCACATTTTTTTGTCCGGGCGCGCATTTTTCGTCCGGGCGCACATTTTGCTCGGACGCGCATTTTCACCCGGGCGTGCAATTTTCGCCCCATCGTGAATTTTTCGCCCGGGCGTCAATTTTTCGCCCGGTCGCAAATTTTTTTGGTCGCGAATTTTTCGCCCAAGAGAGAATTTTCCGGTTGACTGCGCATTTTCCCGTTGGGCGCGTTTTTTGTCCAGACGCGAATTTTTCTCCGGGCTCGAATTTTTTGCCCGATCCCGCATTTTTTGCCCTGGCGCGCATTTTTCGCCCGGGCGCGCATTTTTCGCCCTGGCGCGCATTTTTCGCAGTGACATTTTTGCTGAAAGTCAGAATTGCGCGCTCGGACGTAAAAATGCGCACAGAGGCGAAAAATGCGCGTCCGAGCGAAAAAATGCGCCGTCGAGAAAAACTGCGCGTCTTGCGAAAAATGGGCCGCCCGGGTGAAAAAGTATGCGCCCGGGCAAAATATGCTCGCCCGGGCGAAAAATGCGCGCTCGGCCGGAAAAATTCTAATATGGTGTGAAACCGTGGAATTATTAATTTCAATTCCTGTGACAGAATTCCTACATTCAGCCGAACAACAGAATTAGAATTGACTTCAATTCCAATTTTTGTGTGAATTTGAATTGAAGTCAATTTCAATTCCTGCATCTCAATTCCTGTGAAACGAACGGAGCCTAAGAGTAATAGGTTCTTTCTAAACCTTAGGGAAGCAATGCTAGAGGGGTCAGCTTCGGGTGTTATAGTAGTTCTGAAATCACGTCAGTAGACTCGGAGACGGTTAAACATGATCTTTGATAAATTTGTTTTCAAATAAAATATCATCTCTAGACTCGATCGTTGTATTGGTGAACAGATCCTTTAACTTTTCAGCTACACTGTCTTTTGCACTATCCTAAATAAACACATGTTTTCGTTCTAAGTTTCACCTTAGGTTTTTTAAGGTCTTGTATTTGTACATAAACAATATAACTTCAAGTCTTTAGAGTATCATATCTATAAAAATGGTCGTGTCACAACTCATATGAAGTAAAGTTGAGTTTTGAATGATGCACTCTATTTAGAATGTGATTTGTAGTTAGAACTATTTCTCCCCAAAAAAATTAGACATGTCAGCTATGAGGAGCATAGAATTTAACATCTTTGTCAATGTTTTATTCTTACGCTCAATCAATACCATTTGACTGGGGTGAGTAAGGAACGGTGGTTTTAAGGATATACCCTCAAAGGCACAAAATTCTTTGAACTCAGTCGTAGTGCATTCTTTTTCCCGATCACTTCTAAATCTCTTAACCTTTAAATTTAACTGGTTTTCTACCCGAGATTTAAAAATCTTAAAGGTCTCGAATGTTTCATATTTTGATTTCAAAAGGTACACATGACAATATCTATAATAATCGTCTATGAAGGTAATGAGATACTTCCTCCCCTTTCTAGTGACATGACTTCAAAAATCACAGAGGTCTGAATGTATCAATTTCCAGGAGTTGTGTGCTTCTATAAACCGACTTGAAAAATTTTCTAGTGATTTTGGTTTGAGCACACACCTCACACTTGTTAAATCGAATAGACGGGTCTAAGGGGATGACATAACTCTTAACTAGATCTAGCATTTTCCTATAGTTCACATGTCCGACCAAGTCTGTTATGTAACAACTTAGAATCGATAATGTTTTAACTCACTTGGTTAATGTTATAATTATTTAAGTTAAGTCTTATACATTCCGTTGATTAAATACGCACACTCAAAATAATGTGAATTAACCGTTAAGGTCATTCTATCGTTTTGTGTTGTGAATGACATTTCAGTCTTATCTAATAAACATCTGAAAAACAGATTTTTAGTTGCGTTGGGAACTAGTTTAACATTATTTTAAAAAAATTAGCTGAATAGAGGACCGACTCTATTGTCCCAGCATGAGTCACATTGGTCTCCCTTCCATTGCAATTCTTCACATTTTCTTGAACTGCCATGACCTCAGTCAGAAGGCCTCTGTCATTCGTCGCATGACACGGGAGGAGATTTTTGGATATTTAGGTAATATGTGTTAGTGTATATTTGGACGAATAACGGGTTCGGAGGCATAACGGGTCAGTTCGGACACGTGTAGATCTGATACTCATAGAAACTCCTTGGGTTTGTCTATTTATACTCACATAGGGGCAACGGGTAGGGGATTCCACTTTGATCACCACTCGGATGCTTCGAGCGACTCTACATTCTCGAAGTTAGCCCCTGCCGCTCACATTTCTGCATCCCGTAACCGCCCCCGAACTTCTTCTTCCCTGCGATTTCCTGTGTCGCTGCAGTCGAAAAAAGAGAAAATAAATCGGCCGGAGTTTTGTTTTCCCATGAAAAGGGTAGTCGTCGCCTGCACAGGGCCGCCGCTATTCTCCTATCCCGCGTTGGTAAGGTCGGAAAAGGGGAGAAAATTTTCTAGCCGCCGCTTGGATTTCTACTCCTGATCCATCCAGGTTTCTGCCGCTAATTTCATCGGGAAGGAAGAAGCGCTGCCTACAAAACATTCCGGCCGCCTAGAGAGGAATCGAGCTCGGTAAATTTCCAGCACTGCCGCTCGGAAAAAAAAAAAGAAATCTCTCATCTCGTCTCTGTTTCGCGTGAAACCGCCGCATCGCTTCTTCCGTGAAATTTTTCCGCCACTGGAAGTAATCGGGAATAGGATTCATCTACAATCGCACACAAATCTGCTTGGATCTGCACAGGAAAACTATCGGCTCATACCGATTAAAAGGAACTCCATTGTTTACCTTTTAGAGATGTTCAGGAGGAGAGTAGATCTAGTGTAGAACTCCATTGTTTACCTTCCAGAACTCCATTGTTCATAATTTTTTGGGCTCTCAACAATAGAGAAGCAAAAGTGGTAAATTTTGAGATATCTAGTTTACCTAATCTCCAAGAAATCGGAGGAGGTTCTTTAAATTATCTCCACGGAATTGGAGAAGAAGGGGTGTTTAATGATGAAAGGGAATAATTTTTCATCCCTTGTTCCTATGATAAAGTTGGAAAAATTTACAGCCACGGAGTTCAATTATTGGAAGTTGAATACGCAATTTGGGTTGAAGTTTTTGAACGTGTTCTACACAATGCAGTTTGATCGTGCTAAAGTTTCTGGTACTGATGACGAAGCTCAGTGGGTCCACGATGAGGACTTCTGGCGCGACTACCTGCTGAATTGCATGTCCTCCAGCCTGGAGAAGACGTACATCAAGATGAAGACTGCCAAGGAAATCTGGGAGGCACTGGAGGAGCACTTCAGGCAAGAGGAGGATCTGTCCAAGGCGCACCTGGTGGACAAATTTCATTCCTTCATGTTTGATGAGGAGAAGGAGATTCTCCCTCAGGTATCAGATTTTGAAGCTTTAGTAGATTCTTTACATAGTGAGAATATCTCTCTGTCAGACAGCTTTGTTGCTGGCACGATCATTTATAAGCTTCCCTCTACGTGGTACAACTTTAAAACTGAAATGTACTGCACGAAGATGCAGGTTGGCCTTAATGACCTCAAGCGGTTTA
Organism: Platanthera guangdongensis; assembly: GCA_039583875.1. Taxonomy (NCBI): domain Eukaryota; kingdom Viridiplantae; phylum Streptophyta; class Magnoliopsida; order Asparagales; family Orchidaceae; genus Platanthera; species Platanthera guangdongensis. Next base: position 164,154,470 of record CM077159.1, read on the forward strand.
TTCGCATTGAGGATGAAAATAGGACTCGACACGCTTTAGAAACTGTTAGCAAGCAGAAGGCTGCGGCTAACATGGTCCTCAGTTCTAAACGCGTGCCGAACTCTAAAAGGACCAAACCCTCCCATGGTAGCTCCCAAGTTGCAGGCCCTAACAAACGCACTAAAAAGTTTCAAGGGCAAGTGTTTTAATTGTAACAAGTGGGGCAGAGCGCATCTGATTGCAGACTCCCTAAACGGGAAAGAACCAAAGCACCACAGGATGACAACCAAGCCAATATGGTTAGCCTAGCTGAGTCTTCCAATTTTGTTGCGATGGTCGGAAATGCTAAGGCCAGCACGGAGTGGTACTTGGATTCGGGGGCGACGTTCCGCGTTTGCAACAATGTTGATCTTATGATAGGGCTCACTACTGTGAAAGAGTCTGTCACAGTTGCAAATGACGAGACAGTTGACGTCTTGAAGGTGGGGAATACAACGCTGCTGCTATCCTCAGGTAAGATTTTAACTTTAAAAAATGTTAAATTTATTCCTTCATTGGTTATAAACTTAGTGTCTATAAGTTTATTATGTGATGTTGGTATGTCTTTTACCTTTTGTAGCGGTAGAGTAACACTGTCAGTTAACTCACACTATTTTGGATGTGCATACGTCCAAAATAGGATGTACCGACTAAGTCTAGCAAACGAGTTAGTTCAACAAGTTCAAACAAACTTAGTTAGCACTAAAACTCTACAGGAGACACTAGAACACGTGAACTATAGGAAAATGCTCCAAATAGCTAGAACTCACCAGATCACATTAGACACTAAGTCACAGCCTGAGAAATGTGATGTGTGTGCTAAGATTAAGATTACTAGGAAACCTTTTAGTGCGGTTACTAGGAGCACAACACTCATAGAGCTTATACATTATGATATATGTGACTTTAAAAGTTTTGTCACTAGAGGAGAAAGGAAGTATATGATCACATTTATAGATGACTGCTCTAGGTTCTGTCAGATCTATCTTTTAAAAACTAAAGATGAAGCGTTTGAAATGTTTTGTCTTTTCAAAACCAGGGTAGAGAACCAACTAGACATGAAAATAAAGAGTTTTAGAAGTGATAGAGGAGGAGAATACGTGTCCAGTGAGTTCAGATGTTTCCTTGTCCTCTCAAGTCATCATAGCTGCTCCTTACTCATCTTAATCGAATGGTATAGCCGATAGAAAGAATAGAACATTAATAGAGATGTTGAATTCTATGCTCCTCACTGCTGGCATGCCTACTGCCTATTGGGGAGAAGTAGTTTTAACTGCAAATCACATTCTGAACAAGGTCCCTCATACTAAGTTAGACGTCACACCCTACAAGCTTTGGTTTAAGAAACCCCGACAATAACTAGACTTAAGACCTGGGCTGCATAGCCTATGTCAGGGTCTCTGACCCTAAACGGTCTAAACTTGGACCTAGGACCAACACGTGTGTCTACTTAGGTTGTTCTGAAGATAGTGTTGCATATCGATTCTTAGACCTGTATAATAATATCATTATTGAATCTAGGGATGTTGTGTTCTTTGAGGATAAATTCATTAAAAATAAGAACCTGACAATCTCAGGTATGCAAGCGACAATTACCGAGGAAGAACCTGAGTCAGTACCGAGCACCTCCTATCAGTCCTGGTAGACAATAGTGTCCTAGAGTCTAGAAGGACTTCGGTGAGAGAGCGAACTCTCAGAACCTTTGGTAGTGACTTTGTCACTTACCACGTTGAGGCTGATCCATCCACCTATAAGGACACGATGAGATCAAGGGATTCACTACTGTGGAAAGAAGTCATTAATGAAGAGATGAACTCTTTGCTTCAAAACAACGCCTGTACATTGGTTGATAAGCTAAAAGGAGCTAAAACTATATGGTCTAAGTGGGTTCTGAAAAAGAAGCTCAATCCTGATGGTAGAGTAGCTAAGTATAAAGCACGCCTGATGGCTAAAGGTTTCACACAAGTTAGTGGGGTGGATTACTTTGATGTATATTCACCAGTGTGTCACTTAGCAACCATTCGGAATACTCCTCGCTATTACGTCTATTGAGAACTTTATTGTTCATCAAATGGATGTTACGACTGTGTTTTTGAACGGAGATCTGTCCGAAGAAATATACATGAGCCAACCTGAAGGTTTCATCGTAGACAGTCACGAAAGTAAGGTATGTAAGTTAATCAAGTCGCTATACGGACTAAAACAAGCACCAAAATTATGGCATGCGAAGTTTGACTATAGTGTAAGGAACATGAGATTCATGTCGAGTCTCTCGACAAATGTCTTTACATACGTAATAGATCGAACAAAGAAAAGAAAGTGTTTTGTTGTTGATGATATGACTCTAGAGAAGTTCTCTGAGTCAACTACTTCATGAGCTGAGTTATCTCAGCTCTAACTTCTTCTTAGAAACAAGGATAAAGATCTTCAGAAAAATGCTGCTTGTGCTGGAAGAAACTCAGAAACCAAGTTCCTGATCTTGCAGATGAAGACAATGAATTGACAGTTCTTTATACTCTTCAATCAGCTAAACTTGACTGCAAAAATTTGAGGGCTCTGCTTAGTCTTCTTTCTCAGAAAGCTTTTCTAACCTTGTTGTAGCCGGTGAAATCTGCTACCGCTAACTTTAAGAACTTTTAGTTCAGCGGGTTTAGGGTTCTGATCAATCCGTAGTGGATGACGTTAAGTCAGAACTAATGAAAGATTTTAGCATTAAAGACCTAGGTGTAGCTGAGACTATACTAGGCATGCAAGTGAGCTTTGGAAAAAATGGCATTTTCCTAAGTCAAAGCCACTACATAAAGTCCATGTTGGACGCGTGAGGATACAGGTGAACGTAGAGCAGTGAAGACACCTTACGATTACAATAATCGTTTGAAGCCCAATGATAGAGCTGCGATTATACAGTTAGATTATGCTTAAACTGATTGGTAGTCTCATATATGTTATGGTCTGCACAAGACCTGACATAGCCTTTACGGTCGGCATGTTAAGCAGATTCACTAGTAATTCTAGTCAAGACCATTGGGATGCCCTCGATAGGCTGATGCGATACCTGAAGCACACCCAAAAGTATGTTTTATGTTACCATGTCATCCTCCAGTTTTGAAAGGATATTCTGATGCATCATGGTGCTCAGAAATCAACGACAGCAAGTCCACTAGAGGATTTACATTCATACTAGGAGGAGCAACTGTAGTCTGGAAGTCCAAGAGGCAATCATATATTGCACTATCTTCTATGGAATCCGAACTCTACGCTCTAGCTTCAGCGGGAGAAGAAACAGAATGGATAAGAGATTTGGTGATGGACATTCCACTATCGAGCCTGAAGTTGAGTTCTGTTGCAGTTTATTGTGACAATCAGGCTACAAAAACTGTTGCTACAAACACTTTGTTCAATAGCAAAAGAAGACAACTACGGATGAAACAAGCATGGTTGACCTTTCCTTACGAGTCAAGGGATTATCAACTTCATTGATGTGAGGTCGAAAGATAATGTTGCAGACGCCTTAACAAATGGCTTAAATAGAGTTCTCACAATAAAAACATCGGGGGAGATGAGATTAAAGTTCATATAAACATAAAACTTCCTCCTATGTTTATGTTTTCATAGTAAAAACTTATAGTCGCAACATTCAAGCATCTAATAATAGACTGAAAATCACAAATAATTTCTTGATGAAAGTCCAAGATGGTTAGATGCTAGTCATTCCACACTTGATGACTTAACCTTTTTTCGTTGTAAGCTGATTTGAGAATTATTCAACTGGGAATAGAAAGTCGTTGTATGAGTTAATCTAACATTAGTGATCATAGCACATTATTCCACATTTGATAATGTTGCAAATGACGGTGTGTCAAATCATATGATGAGGTACATAGTGATCACTAATGAGTAAGATAACAATGTTTGATTTATTGAAATCAAAACTTGATTGATCCTAGCTAGACTGGATAGAGATGTTGACAGTGTTACTTCACTACTGCTACAAGTACTAAGCTCATTTAGGTAGAGCTAGTTTATTTTGATACGTCACTGCATATGTTTATGAATTCATAAAATCTGACTCATGAAATTTCTTGCAGGCACTGGTGAAGATGGAGGAGAGAAAGTGGACTTTGACTTGCATGATGATGATTTACTCTTTGAGTAGAATTATTACACGTTTATCCATTATCATTTTTATTTTTCCAGACTTATTTATTATGAAGTAACACTTTATGTCTTTGGATGATTTATGTTATTGTTTAAAACTCATGTTTATGTTTTATTTTAAACTGTGTTAACTCTTATGGAAATGTGTAAAGTCGAAAAACTTGTTTTGATACTCTCCAATTTCTGCACTTCGAAACGTACACGTTATTTGTCATAAATATAGGAGGAGATTATTATTGTATATTTGGACGAATAACGGGTTCGGAGGCATAACGAGTCAATTCGGACACGTGTAGATCCGATACCCATAGAAACTCCTTGGATTTGTCTATTTATACCCACCTAGGGGCAACGGTAGGGGATTCCACTTTGATCACCACTCAGATGCTTCGAGCGACTCTACAATATGTGCGCGTGTCGAGACCAACTCGGAAAGACCTATTGGGTTCCGTGTCATTCTAGGGTAAGACTCTACGCTCGAGATACTATAAATAGTCATTTCACACTGATGAGCTATTGTGGACTACCATGAGAATGTTATGGGTGGCTCTGCTTAAGGTATTCTACGTATGACCTATCAAGTTTGGAATAGACATATATAGTACCTCCAACATAAAACCTAGCCCTAAAACGACATGAACCCATTAAAACTCTCTGAGTCAATCTCGATACGTGTGAACATATCATATTAAATATCTAACATTGAGTACCCAAAAAATTAAGTTTATTATATTCAACTTTTAATTGTGTAAATCCCTCTCTTGAAGAAATTGTTCATTCTATAATGAATGTCCGAGAAGATAATTGTATGCAATCATACATGTTATCTTAAATTTGTTTTAAACACATGATCAATTAAAATGAACTTAGTGCAAAACGAGAATTTTCATGGAAGAAAATTTGTGTGCATGAAACATATATGGAGCACGGTGCGTGGAATGCATCTGTTCGATCCATCAAACAAAAACACAACATGATAGCGTACCATACACATGCATTAAGCACACAAAAAATTTGCTCATTTTCATGAGATAGGTTGAGTTCATTATAATAGACCCTATTTGTGACGCCCTATCTTCTCTCACATGGTTTTTGATAAAAAAACGGGTTTTAAAAGGAACTTCACACCCTTCTTGCATGCGCGCACATCATCGCTTAATTATAGGTGTCGCCCGCAAAAGAACATCGAGCATATAGGGGTGCTCAAAAAATTAAGCCTAAAAAGCTTGCCTGGGCCCGGCCTGGCCTAAGTTTGGTTAGGCCTGGGCCCGGGCATGCTTGGCCCTGGGCCTAAGGGGGCCTAAAGATGCCCCATTTAGGCTCAAAGCTCGGCCCGAGCCAGGCTCAGACTAAGCCCGGCACTAGGGCTGGCCTGGGCCTAGGGCCTAGGGGAAGCCCGACCTGTGCCTAGCACCCAGGGCCAACACCATTAGGCAATCCAATTGAGAAATCCCGATATAGGCAGAATTTCCAATTTTTCAATTGGAAATCCCGCCAACAGGGATTTTCGATAGGTTTACTATTTTTTAAATTAAAACTTTGTTTTAAATTATTTAATTTAAATTATATTAAATAAAAATTAAATTAAATAATTAATTAATTGTAGGCCACACTAAGGCTCTATTTGTTTGGGCACTTTGGTGCTCGTTTTAGGCAAACGCCGTCGGAAGACGGGTAAACAAATGAACCTCCGGCGACGTTTGCTCCGTTTTCACCCGCCCGCCCGCCTTGAGAACGCCCCAAAAAGCTCTGTTTCGAGCAGCAACCTCCACCCTCCGTTTCGAACACTCCATTTCCACCCGCCGGATCGACCCGCCACCGCCGAAACAAATGAAGCCTTAGGCCTGGCCCGGCCTGCAGGGCCCTAACGGCACGATTTTGGTGGAAGGTCTGAGCCAGGCCTCGGACAGCATGGGAGCCTTGTGAACGCTACTTTGCATCCAAGTTCAAAGATCATAAAAATATTTAGGTGCGGATGACTGCATGTGCCATAACATCTTCGCATTGTACTATTCAATATTCATGCACTTCTCTTTATTTTTGTCTTAAAAATGGGTGTTAATATTCGCATCGTAGTTTTGCATAATCGCACCGCACTTTCTCTTAATTTTTGTGCATTTTAGAAATACACTTTATACATGAATTTTTAATAAAAGTGTTCAACAAGAAAGTTATATATATCGACGAGATCTGCAACTTGATCTGCAACTATTGTGATGAACATTTTTCCTAAAAATACATGTACAAGTTGTATTTTTAAAAGACGTGAAATCCGGACGTATTTCCAAAGTACGCCTCGTACATGCATTTTAGGAAAAATGACCGGATCTACAATTTTCGTGTTGAACATTTTTCCTAAAAATTCATGTAAAAAAATTATTTCAAAAGATGCGAAAAAATTAAGAGAAAAATGAGGTGCATTTAGCCAAAATTACGGTACGCACATCTGTGCACTAAAAAATAGAAATCACATGTTACTTTGATGGAGCGCACGTGAGAAGGACATCCATTGTCGGCTGGTGGCTACGAGGCGATTGGTCCCCACGTGCCGCAGCTCGACCGCCACCATCGTCAGCCTCGCCCTGCGCTCCACGATCTTCGCCTCAATCTCCACCTCATCCTGCAGCTCCATAATCCAAACCCTAAATCATTAATTACTTCATGAAAAATTAAGATCTGAGTATCAAGTGTTCAGAATAATTAATACGCCGATCTTGGCCTGGGAGAAGAAGGATATGCTGAAATCGACTGAGATCTTGATCTCGCCGACCACCGACATGATCGCCGCCGCGCCGATGTCATCAATCAAAGTCGAGATCGCCCCCAGATGCCAGTTCCCATCCTCGTCCTGCAGCCATCACCGGAGGAGAGAGAGATGGATGTGAAGAATTATGGTGAGGGAGAGAAAAAGGGGGAAGGCGCGAAGTTACTCAATTAGGGTTTGAGGGGTTCTCAACGGCGACAGAGGCGTGAACGCGGTACGAGCCGAGGGCACGGCCGCCGCCGATGAAGGTGATACGAAGGCCGGAGAGGGGTGTGGAGTCGAATAAGTCGCCCTTCCAGGAATCTAAGCTCCCAGCAGCCGGTGATTTCTCCAAAATGCCCTCGATCCATTTTCTCGCCGCCGCATCTCTTTTCACGGAGGTGCCGGCGGTCGGAAGTTCGCTGGTAGGTGGTGTGTGCGAATTCGGCATTCTTTCCATTTCTTCCTCCAAGAAATCCGTGCCACTACTTTCCACAAATGCATTACCTTAAATTGTTAAAATTTAGGTGAATGATGGGAGACAACCTAGTTCGGTAAGCCTCACGTTTCATTATTATCTTGATCTGAGCTTTGTTTATTTGGATTCCGTATGGGGACTTATTTTTACGGTCAAACGGTTGCAACTGCATGAACCGCTTGACCGGTAAAAATAAGTCCCCCCAAACTAGGCGTGCGCATAAAGCCTGTCAGGCCCAGGCCAGGCCAGGGCCTGCTAGGCCCGGGCTTTTATCAGTCCAGGCCCAGGCCCAGGCCTGACTTTTGCCAGACCCAGGCCGGTCCGAGACTCTCCTCCAAAAAGAGGGTCTGGTAAGGCCTATCGGGCAAGCCCAGGCCGGGCCAGGCCCAAGCCCGGGCCTAATTCACTGTTCAGCGGTACTCTAGTGCGGACGTACGGGCGTACGGACAAGGATCAAGGAGGCTTCAAATCGAAAAGTGATCAACATGAAAGTTGTAGTTCTCGGCGAGACGAACAACTTTTATGTTGATCACTTTTCATTTGAAGCCGTCTTGGACCTCGATTTGGGCCTCGAAAACTTGGGCGGCGGAACTGCTACAGTAAAGCGTACGGCGCCCCAGATTTCGGGACCCAAATCGAGGTCCAAGATGGCTACAAATCAAAAGTGATCAACATGAAAGTTGTTTGTCTCGCCGAGATCTACAACTTTCATGTTGATCACCTTTTCATTTGGAGCCGTCTTGGAGCTCGATTTGGGCCCCGAAAACTGGGGCGGCGGAACTGCTACAGTAAAGCGTACCGCGCCTCAGATTTCGGGAACCAAATCGAGGTTCAAGACGGCTCCAAATCAAAAAGTGATCAACATGAAAGTTGTTCGTCTCGCCGAGATCTACAACTTTCGTGTTGATCATTTTTCGATTTGAAACCATCTTGACGCCGAAAACGGGTTGCCCGTACGTCCGCATTTTTAGCCTACCCGCATTTTAGGCTGCCATCTCTAGGCCAACGTCTCTCTAGAGAGACGTTGGCCCGGGCCCAGGCAAGGCCTGGGCCCAGACCCAGGCAAAGCCTAGGACCGGGCCTAGCCTGGGTCTGGCCCGGGCCGGGCAACAGGCCAGATAAATCATTATATTTAAGGCCTGTTTAGGCCCTCCAGGACTGGCCTGGGCCTGGACCAGGCCTACGCGGGCCCAGACCTAACCAGGCTTTTTCAAGGTCGGGCCCAGGTAGGCTTTCCAGGCCCAGTCTTTATGTGCACGTCTACCCCAAACCAGTCGTGTCCAAAAAGTCCGACTGGGCCGGGCTTTTTGCCCACCGAGCTCGGTCCGGGCCCAGCTTGAGTCGGGCCGAGCCGGGCTCGGTCTTCTCTCAAAGAGAGGGCCCGATAAAGCCCTTCATGGCGGCCTGGGCCATGATTTCCAGGCGGGATTAAAATCCCGCCTTGATTCGGAGAGATTAAAACCCCGCCAATTAGGCGGGATTTAATCCCGCCTATATTTAGGTGCGCGGGATTAAATCCCGCCTATTTGGCGGGGTTTTCCACCAGCCCGGGCCCAGGCTAGCCCGGCGCCTGGCTTTGCCTGTCCCGGGTCGGGCAACTGGCTAAATTGGGGTGTCGGTAAGTGTAACGCTCCTGATTTTCCGGCAATTATTTAATCCTCTTATTGACGTCATAGTGACGTAAGGGGTGTTACGTTATCGTGGAAGTGACGGTGCGTCGCCGTTAGTGCGTTTTCGAGTCTATTCGATCGAGTCGGTCACATTCGCGAATCTTTGCCGAAAATGGAAAATTTCACATTGGAAAATTAAATTGATTGAGTTTTGACATGTTCGTCAAGTTTCGTCGCGATCCGAGCGATATTCGAGTCTCGGCGAATTTCCGAAGTTTTGTAAAATTTATGTTCGCCGTAAACTTCGAGGATTTATATCTCAAGAACGGCTTATCAGATTTTGGTTCCGTTTTCGTCGTTGTGTTCGTAGCGTCAGTGTTCGACTATGATGCGAATTTCATTTAATTTGGCGCGCGTTTGGCGTCCGTTTTGATCTCGTAGTTTCCTTATTCAAAAATATATAAATATGAATATTTTAATATAAAGTACAATTCAAAAATGAAAAATACTATTCATTCCTATAGTTTGATCAAAAGAATATATTTGCAAAAAAAGTTGTTATTCTTACTCGAGTGATGTTTATTCCTACTCGAGTGCAGTCTTCAAACTACTCGAGTGAAATTTTATCTACTCGAGTGTTATCTTCAGCCTACACGAGTGAAACTCTACCTACTCGAGTGATCTTCTCACCTACTCGAGTGTTCTGTAGTCTTTCTCGAGTTGTTCGTTGTAGTTTGCGTTTGAGTGCCGTTTTGAGAGTCAAAACGATGTCGTATAAAAAAATGGTTAACATGAAATTTGTTCGTCTCGACGAGATCTACAACTTTCATGTTCGACACTTTTTGATTTGAAGTCATCCTAAGACTCTCTTTCGTCTTCCGCGCACTCGCTTTTAGATCGTCCGTTTTAGACAAGAAATTTTATAAATACATATATATATATATATATATATATATATATATATATATATATATATATATATATATATATATTTTATCATATATATAAAGATATATGAATGTCATGAAATAAAAATTCATTGAAACAATATCAGCCATCAGATTTTTTTTTCAATATTCATCTACGGTCCATGTTTTGTATAGGTATCCTAAAGCTAAGAAAGAGAAAGAAGAAAGAAAGAGAGGGGGAGAGGGGATGAGAGGGAAGGCGGTGGAATTTATAATATATAATATATATTATATATTAATATATCAGATTGAAGAGAGAGAGTGGGGGGAGAGAGAGGATGAGAGAGAAAAAATAATCTTTTTAGGTGAAATTGTATATTTTTTTACAAAATAAAATTTGTAATAACGATTTATATATTTTTGCGGTCATTTTGAGTACTCATATGTATACGTTGCGGACGCTGCCCGCAAATATATTGAGCACGGGCGAAGCCCGTGCGGAGGTGGGTGAAGCCGCCTGAATGCGGTCGAAGGCCTCCAGAGATCATCGAGCCGGGCGGGCGCCATCGCTGACCGGGTACTGTCGCGCTTGGTCGTAGGGGCGGAGCCCCGTGTCGGGCACTCGTATATATATATATATATATATATATATATATATATATATATATATATATATATATATATATATATATATATATATATAATATTTTACTTATGATAGTTATAATCAAAAACAGAAAGACTTCTTCTTCTCTTGGCCGAACCAGAGCGACATGACGACAGAACTCTAAGTCGTGATTCTTCCGGTGGCCGCCGACGGAGCTCTGGTGATCGAAATTTCGAACCGATCGTAAATCTGGAAAGCTCTCGTCGAGAGATGCGCTATCGTGGTAATTTTTTCTCATTTCTTGAGTTTTCTCGTTAGGATTTTCGGCCATTTTTGTTCATATTTCGAATCCTCCCGTCTTCTTTTGCCCCGATCTGTGACGTGGGGTGATTCGGAGGATTTTTTCCGATAAAAAGTGAGGCAAGTGGTGTTTTTGCCCTCTCTCTTGCTCCCTTCCTCTTTATTTTGTCAGATTTGCGTTGAGTTGTAGTGTTATTATTTTGTGGAAACTTATCTATAAAATTCATTAGAACTTGTCTATAAATTTCTAGTCAAATCATTGAACCTTTATCCCCCAATTCTCGTCCTGTAGATTTGGTAAAAAAATGTGATTACCTTGCAACCTTACCTATCGAGTCATGTAGATCGTTGCGACGCCTTGTGCGTCACATTGTATTGTTTATACTACACTTGGTTTGACCCTTGAAATGTTCTTATGCAGTCCATGTTGTTGTTGATCGTGAGTCCGTGATGGATTAAAAGGAACTCTGCTTGTATAATTATGTACTAAAGAAACACAGATGGACTGTGCGCGTTGGGGTTTCTCCATCGGCATAGTGCCTTATGCTTGAGTCTGTGCGCGTCGTGGACTTTCATCCCCGACACATTACCTTAGCTTGGTCTGTGCGCGTTGGGGTTTCTCCCTCGGCATGGTGCATGTTGGTTGGGTTTGTGCGCGTTGTGGATATTTTTCCCCGGCACAGTACTCTTTATTGTTGAGCTGATCAGTCTCATTTTTATTGATGAATAACTTGAATATTAATTAAAAATGAAAGTTTGAACTTCTGATGCTGGTGCTTGTTCTGTCCGGATGATGTGAATAGCCTTTCTTGCTCGGCTAGATTTACTGTTTGCTTACTTTACATTGCTGACCTTTTTGTTGCAGTCACTTTACAATTTCCTTCATTTTAAGGTTTGTGTAGTTTGCCTTTACTCTTTGCACCATTTGTATCTTGTTTCTGAGGTGTTCTTCTTTTGAATGTCACAGGTTCAGAGCTGTAGCGGGTTTAGATGACCGTGTTGTGCTTCTGGTACTGCTGGTTGCTGCGGCCGTTTGCTTCTACCTCTGAGCTTGAGGTAGTTGACTTTGTTTAGACTTGTCTGATTTTACTATGAATTCGTGTCAGTTGTTGACGCTCATAGTCTTTGACTTTTTTGTGATAGACCACTTGCTACTTTTACTGCTGTTACTTTTTTACCTGTTTGTACTTGCTCTCTGTGAATGATTTATGTTAGGATGCATTTAGTTATTTTAAAATATACAAAATTGCATTCTGGAGTATCGGCATGACATGATTTTTAACTCCCAAATCTACTATTTTAAGTGTTATAAGAGTCATTTATATATATTAAATGTAGAAGACACGTCATCATTTTGAGATACTAAACCTTCATTCTCATATAGGTTAACAGATGAATTAACTCAGTATTTTTCGCTGCGTTTAACTACTTTTCTTCTGGTGGACACGTGAGCCACTAAGTCGAGGGATACGGCTAATTGCCTAACTTAAAATAAACTCCTTCAATAAAACATTTAAATCATATTTTTTTGTATTGAGTCGGAGTGTTGCTTGAGCGTCTGCAGTTATCCCCTGCTGACGTGACATCATGACGCGCATTTTCCCTTACTTTGATATTTTGTCGTTGTGGTGAAAATGTGGGTTGTGACAGTTGGTATCAGAGCCAAGTTCTGCAAGAGGGCAGTTGGTTTGGCAAGTTGATCGAACAACTTGCCCTCAAGCAAAACTCTCGTCGTGTCATTCATTGCATACACACACCAGTATGTCATCAGTAGATCCTGATGGAAGCATGAATACTACACTCATAACATAAAAGAAGAAGTATACGGGACATATTATGTAGTATGAGATGCATAATATGTGTTTGTATATGGATCCAGCATAGGTGGTGACATGTGACGGTTATGTAGTATGGGATGCATAACCACCATCACATGGATGCCCATTAGCACGTTTTATTTTTTTTCGTTACATACAATATTATGTAGTATGGGATGCATAACATTGTATGTGTATGCCGCTCATACATGCATTAAGGCTTTTCTTTAGAATGCATAACACTGCATACATATCATATCATTGCATAAGCGCACGTGTCAAGTTAAAGATCTATAGGATGACATATATACACACATGATTTGAAAAAAAAAGTAAACATTCATGCATTCATATTATATGCACAAGTTAGAAGCATAACATCATTTTATGATTTCCCAGAGCAAGGTAACAGTAAGAGCAAGTATCTGTTCTTTTTCGATCTGATCTGAGTTTGTTCATTCCTGATCTGATCTGAGTCTGGGTATTCGAGTTTTCTAGCTTCAGTGTCGTAAGCTAGGTCCTTGATAAGTCGTTTGTTCGTATCGGTCAAATATGAACCTGAAACAGTGTGTTAAGGGAATATCTTTCCAGTTTGTGATGTCTTAGGCAAGGTTTGACTAGATGTCCGTTTATTCTGTAGAATGCCGCCTAAACGCATTGTGACGAGGTCAACTCCACAGTCAGAGGGTGAGTCTTCTGGTGCCCAGAGCGAAGCGGTGATCGAAGCGCTGCGACAAAGTAATGAGGCCCTGACAAGGCAGATGGTGGACATGCAGTCCCAGATGCAATCGTTGATGGCTATCGTCGCCAGGCAGCAGACTAGAGCGCAGGACCCTACTGTGGACCAAACCATTCCTACTCCCCCTGCTGCTCTAGTTCCCCCCGTCGCACTGCCGCCTGAGGTGAATTTCATTTCTCACTTCCAACGACTAGGACCTCCTTCGTATGATGGTAGAGCAGACTTCATGACATTGGATGACTGGATCATTGCCATGGAAGAAATGTTTTCCTACTCTGGCGTTTCCCCCGATCAAAAGGTGATGATTGCGGCGTATCAGCTCAAGGGTCTTGCGAAGAGTTGGTGGATCAGAGAAAAAGAGAACCTTTCTGATGGGTGCTCGTGGGAATCATTCAAGAGTATGTTACTGAAGAAGTTTTTACCATCAGTCGAGCGAGACCGTCTAATGAACAACTTTTTACACCTGAAGCAGAGACAACTCACTGTTAGTGAGTACGAGGTCGAGTTTAGCAAGCTCAGTCGTTTCGCCCCAGATCTGGTAGCATCCGAAGAAGGCAGAGTAAGCGCTTTTGGGGGTCTAGCATTTTCTGGGTGGTTCGAAGCTGAGGTTGGGGTACATGACATCCAGCAGTTGGCTAGCGCATACAAGTCTGAGAGCTTTGCAGAAGTAGTCGAAGTTGCCGACACTTAAAGGTTGAGGCGATAGAAAATGCGAAGAATTGGGGATTGCATGCGAAGAAGGATAAGAGTAAGTGTCGAAATCTGACGATGGAGGAAGTGCTAGGGCATCTGGCCATGTAGCGAAGAAAGATAGAAGAGACTATTCTAAGATGCGCAGAAGCTTCTATGTTTGAACCAGGACACCCTTTTGAAGAATAAGTACTTTAAGAGACTAGATGCGCAGAAGCTGTCTCAGGTACACGCGATCCAGGATGCTCCAAAAGGTCAGGAAATCCCTGTCTGCTCTTATTGCCAGAGGAGTGGGCATGATGTGGCCCGTTGTCGCAAGAAGGCTGCAACACCAGTTTTCTCTGCGGCCAGAAAGGGCAAGAAACATGAAGGCTAATTGCCCGCAGAGCCAGCCTGCGCTGCATGCAATTCTGTTGCAGACTCTTCTGCCGCCCCCGCCCCTCGTGGACAAGGGAAAGTTGTAGGAAAGTTGAATGTGCTGACCAAGGAGCAATAGAAGTCCAATCTGACGATGGAGGAAGTGATAGGGCTCTGGCCCAGCTAGTAATCTCTTTTGTCTCAGTACACGTTTCCTGTTTGCTCTTATTGCCAGAGGAGTGGGCTGATGTGGCCGTATTGCGCTTAGTTAATTGTGCACTGCATGTAGACTCTTCTGTGCCCCGCCCCTCGTTTGAATGTGCTGACCATCTTTGACTCAGCTAGTAATCTCTTTTAGTAGATTTATAGATTTTATATGTGTTTAGGTGAATTTAAGGTGAAGAATAAGTGGGCGCGTTTTGTTCGATTCGGGTGCTACTCACTCCTTTGTGGCCAGGAGTTTTGTAGACCGACATCGCTGGGCTCTCGACCAGTTAGATACCTCCATAAACGTCAAATTTCCTTCAGGAGTGTTGGTGAGGTCAAGTCAGGGTATCCAAAAATGCCTCATCTTCCTAGGTGGTTTTCTAGCCTTTGCGGATCTGAAGGTGCTAGATCTTGGTAGACTTTGACGTGATTTTGGGCATGGACTGGCTATCCAGCTATGATGTTGTCATTCAGTGCAAGTACAAGCGCTTGGATTTTAAAGGTGACAATGGCCAGACCATGAGTGTGTATGGTTTGTCCGCGTCAGGAATCTCTGATCATTTCAGCGGTACGTGCTCGCAAATTTCTAAAGTCTGGCTGTGATTCTTTTCTTGTCTCCGTTTCTGTTCTGGGAGCTGCACCGGTTGAGCCTAGGGTTGAGGACGTTTCTTGTGTGCGTGAGTTTCCGGATGTCTTTCCTGTTAGTCTTCCTGGACTTCCTTCTGAGAGAGAGGTAGAGTTTGTTATAGACCTCGAGCCAGGCACTCGCCCTATTGCAAAGGCACCGTACCGCATGGCGTCGCGTGAGTTAGAGGAGCTGCGTACTCAGCTGGATGAGCTATTGTAGTGCGGTTTTATTAGACCCAGTTCGTCCCCTTAGGGGTGCACCAGTGCTCTTCATGAAGAAAAAGGATAGAACAACGAGGCTATGCATTGATTATCAAGAGCTAAACAAGGTGACCATTAAGAACAAATATCTGTTGCCTAGGATCGATGACTTGTTCGATCAGTTGCGAGATAGCTCTGTGTTCTCGAAAATTGATCTCCGTTCAGGTTACCATCAGTTAAGAATCCAGGAGTCAGACATTCCGCGAACTGCTTTTCGTTCTCGATATGGTCACTTTGAATTTCTAGGTAATGTCATTTGGATTAACGAACGCACCGTCAGCTTTTATGGACATGATGAATAGGGTGTTCAAGGATTTTCTGGATAAGTTCGTGGTGGTATTCATTGACGATGTCCTAGTATATTCCAGAAATACAGATGAGCACGTCTTGCACTTGCGCTTGGTCTTGTCTACTCTGAGGGAGCACAAGCTGTATGCGAAGCTTAGCAAATGCGAGTTCTGGTTGTCTCAGGTGTCATTCCTAGGACACATTGTAAGTAAGGACGGTATCTCAGTGGATCCCGCGAAGATAGCTGCAGTCTTGGATTGGAAGAGACCTACATCGCCTAAGGAGATAAGGAGCTTCTTAGGGTTGGCAGGTTACTACAGAAGATTTGTGGAAGGATTCTCTGTGCTCTCTGCGCCGTTGACCAGGCTTACGCAAAAGAGCGCAGCTTTTGTTTGGAGTGATGCCTGTGAGGAAGCTTTTCAAGAGCTCAAGAGGAGATTGTGTTTTGCTCCAGTGCTGACATTATCGGTGAAGGAGTAGAGTATGATTGTTTATGTGGACGCCTCGCGAGTTGGACTCGGTTGCGTGTTGATGCAGGACGACAAAGTGATTGTGTATGGATCGAGACAATTGAAGGTGCATGAAAAGAATTACCCTACGCACGACCTGGAATTTGCTGTCGTCATTTATGTCCTTGAAGTTATGGAGACATCTTCTGTATGGTGTGTCGTGCAAAATTTATTCGGACCACAAAAGTTTGAAATATGTCTTCACTCAGAAGGAATTGAATTTGTGCCAGCGTCGATGGTTAGAGTATGTTGCGGACTATGAAGTCGATATCCTTTATCATCCCGGCAAGGCTAATGTAGTAGCAGATGCGTTGAGCCGGAAGCCCGCACATATCTTTAACCTCTCGGTGCAATCCCTTGTTGAAGAGTTTTTGCTCATGGACATAACCGTAGGGAATAGCGCTTCGCCGAGTAGCTTAGTGGTGGGAGAGCCTTCGTGGATTACTCTCACTAAGCTACATCAGAAAGACGATCCTGATTTGCAGCACCTCCGCAGCAGGACTGAGAATGGGGAATTACCTGAATTTTCAATTGACAACGTGGGTACCCTAAAGTACCGCGACATAATACTGTATTCCCGCTGTTGGGGACATCCGAACAAGTTTATGCAGTGAAGCGCATGGTTCCAGTGTTGCTTATCATCCTGGTTACACGAAAATGTACAGAGATTTGAAGCAGATTGTTTGGTGGTCAGGTATGAAGAACGACATCGCAAGATTTGTATCTGAATGTTATACCTGCCAGTGTGTCAAAGTTGATCATAGAAGGCGGGTTCTAAGTTAACGCCCTTAGATATACCGAATTGGAAATGAGAGAGTTTATCCATGGATTTCATAACCGGCTTGCCAAGATCTCCCCGAGGGCATGATGCAGTGTGGGTTATCGTGGACAGACTAACAAAGTGTGCCCACTTTGTGCCTTTCAAGGTTAATTATTCCATGGAAAAGATAGCTGAGCTTTATTTCTGGATGAAGTTATCAGTCTGCATGGTGTACCTACAAGTATTGTGTCAGACCGAGACTCCAGATTCATGTCTCGTTTCTGGCAGAGCTTGCAAGAAGCTCTAGGTACTGACCATAGGTATTCTACTGTCTATCATCCTCAAACAAATGGTCAGATGGAGAGAGTGAATCAGATCTTGGAGGATATGATTAGATGCTATATTCTGGACCATGGTGGGGCTTGGGATAAACGCCTCAGATTGATGGAGTTCGCGTACAATAACAGTTATCAGGAGAGTTTGCATATGACGCCCTTTGAAGCTTTATATGGAAGACGTTATCGAACTCCCCTGTTTTGGGCAGAAGTTGGTGAGAAGTCGTTGCTCGGACCGAAAGTGCTGGAGGATATGAGTACTTCAGTAATGAATATTCGTGAAAAGCTGAGGTTAGCTCAGGAGCGATGCAAGAAATATGCAAATCAACACAGAGTTGATCTAGAGTTTGCAGTTGGTGATATGGTGTTTCTGAAGGTCTCTCCGATGTCAAGTGTTAAAATATTTGGAAGGAATCATAAGCTAGATCCCAGGTATGTGAGACCTTTTCAGATTCTGGAGGGCATTGGAGTTTCTGCCTATAGACTGAAATTACCTGATTCTTTCCCCGGTGTTCACGCCATATTTCACGTGAGCCAGTTGCGAAAGTGCGTCCGTAGTGATCGGCATGTCCTTGAATAAGTGCACCAGTTGTAGCCTAATCTCTCGTATGTCGAAGAGTATGTCCGTATTCTGGAGACGCAAGATCGTGTGCTAAGAAAGAAAACAATTCTGATGGTTAAGGTTCTCTAGCGAAATCAGGATGCTAGAGGTGCAACTTGGGAATTGGAATCCGCAATGAGAGAAACTCATCCTCAGCTGTTCTCTAGTCTTCCCCAATTAGTATTCTTGTGTAATGAATTCTTCTGTCGTGTCTCTCCCTCTGCCCTCTTGTTTCGTTTTGTGTTCCAAGTTTCGGGACAAAACTTCATTTTTGGAGAGGTGATTGTAACGCCCTGATTTTTCGGCAATTATTTAATCCTGTTATTGACGTCATAATGACTTAAGGGGTGTTACGTTATCGTGGAAGTGACGGTGCGTCGTCGTTAGTGCGTTTTCGCGTCTATTCGATCGAGTCGGCAAATTCGTGAATCTTTGCCGAAAATGGAAAATTTCACATTGAAAATTAAATCGATTAAGTTCTGACATGCTCGTCAAGTTTCATCGCGATCCGAGCGATATTCGAGCTCGGCGAATTTCTCGAAGTTTTGTAGAATTTATGTTCGCCGTACACTTCGAGGATTTATATCTCAAGAACGGCTCATCAGATTTTGGTTCCGTCTTCGCCGTTGTGTTCGTAGCATCAGTGTTCGCCTATGATGCGAATTTCATTTAATTCGGCGCGCGTTTGGGCCTCCGTTTTGATCTCGTAGTTTCTTTATTCAAAAATATATATATATATGAATATTTTAATATTAAAGTACTATTCAAAAATTAAAAATTCTGTTCATTCGCTATAGTTTTTCAAAATGATATATTTGCAAAAAAATTGTTTTCCCTCAAATTTTACTCGAGTATATCTATTCTACTCAGAGTGTTGTTATTTCTTTTACACTAGTATATTTGTTTTACTCGAGTATATTTTTCTACTCGTGTGCTATGTTTTTTTTTACTTGAGTCCTTTTATTCTTACTCGAGTGATGTTATTCCTACTCGAGTGCTGTCTTCAAACTACTCGAGTGAAAAATTTTCCTACTCGAGTGTTGTCTTTAGCCTACACGAGTGAAACTCTACCTACTCGAGTGATCTTCTCACCTACTCGAGTGTTCTGTAGCCTTTCTCGAGTTGTCTGTTGCAGTTTGCGTTTGAGTGCCGTTTTGAGAGTCAAAACGATGTCGTATAAAAAAATAGTTTTCATGAAATTTGTTCGTCTCGACGAGATCTACAATATTCATGTTCGGCACTTTTGGATTTGAAGCCATCCTAAGACTCTATTTCGTCTTCCGCGCACTCGCTCGTAAATCGTCCGTTTTACCCACAAAAAATTTATATATATATATAATATATATATATATATATATATATATAAATATATATATATATATATATATATTATTTATATAAATATATATATATATATATAAATCTTTTACTTATGATAGTTTTATAATCAAAAACAGAAAGACTTCTTCTTTTTCTCTGACCGAATCAGAGCGACGTGACGACAAAACTCTAAGTCGTGATTCTTCCGATGGCCGCCGGCGGAGCTCGGTGCTCGAAATTTCCAACTGATCGTAGATCTGGAAAGCTCTCGTCGAGAGCTACGCTATCGTGGTAATTTTTTTTTCATTTCTTGAGTTTTCTCGTTAGGGTTTTCGGTCATAACCTCTATTTTGGCCATTTTTGTTCAGATTTTGACTCCTCCCATCTTTTTTTTGCCCCGATCTGTGAAGTGGGGTGATTCAGAGGATTTTTTCCGATAAAAGTGTGGCAAGTGATGTTCTTGTCCTCTCTCTTGATCTCTTCCTCTTTATTTTGACAGATTTGCGTTGAGTTGTAATGTTATTATTTCGTTGAAATTTATCTTATAAAATTCATTAGAACTTGTCTATAAATTTCTAGTCAAATCACTGAACATTTACCCCCAAATTCTCATCTTGTAGATTTGGTAAACAAATGTGATTGCCTTGCAACCTTACCTATCGAGTCATGTAGATCGTTGCGACGCCTTGTGCGTCACATTGTATTGTTTATACTACACTTGATTTGACCCTTGAAATGTCCTTATGCAGTCCATGTTGTTGTTGACGTGAGTCTGTGATGAATGAAAGGAACTCTGCTTGTATAATTATGTAACTAAAGAAACACAGATGAACTGTGTAACGCGTTGGGGTTTCTCCCTCGGCATAGTGCCTTATGCTTGAGCCTGTGCGCGTTGTGCACTTTCATCCCTGGCACATTACCTTAGCTTGGTCTGTGCGCGTTGGGGTTTCTCCCTCGACATGGTGTCTGTTGGCTGGGTTTGTGCGCGTTGTGTACCTTTTTTCCCGACACAGTACTCTTTATTGTTGAGCTGATCAGTCTCATTTCTTATTGATGAATAACTTGAATATTAATGAAAAATGAAAGTTTGAACTTCTGATGTTGGTGCTTGTTCTGTCCGGATGAATGTGAATAGTCTTTCTTGCTCGGCTAGATTTACTGTTTGCTTACTTTTACACTGTGCTGACACTTTTGTTGCAGTCACTTTACAATTTCCTTCACTTTAAGGTTTGTGTAGTTTTGCCTTTACTCTTTGCACCATTTGTATCTTGTTTCTGAGGTGTTATTCTTTTGAATGCCTCAGGTTCAGAGCTGTAGCAGGTTTAGCTGACCGTGTTGTGCTTCTGGTACTGCTGGTTGCTGCGGCCGTTTGCTTCTACCTCTAAGCTTGAGGTAGTTGACTTTGTTTAGACTTGCCTGATTTTACAATGAGTTCGTGTCAGTTGTTGACGTCCATAGTCTTTGACTTTTCTGTGATAGACCACTTGCTACTTTTACTGCTGTTACTTTTTTTACCTGTTTGTACTTGCTCTCTGGGAAGGATTTATGTTATGATGCATTTAGTTATTTTAAAATATACAAAACTGCATTCTGGAGTATCGGCATGACATGATTTTTAACTGCCAAATCTACTATTTTAAGTGCTATAAGAGTCCTCTATATATATTAAATGTAGAAGACGCGTCATCATTTTGAGATACTAAACCTTCATTCTCATATATGTTAACAAATGAATTAACTTAGTATTTTTCGTCGCGTTTAACTACTTTTCTTCTGGTGAACTCGTGAGCCACTAAGCCGAGGGATACGGCTAATTGCCTAACTTAAAATAAACTCCTTCAATAAAACATTTAAATTATATTTTTTTTGTATTGAGTTGGAGTGTTGCCTGAGCGTCTGCAGTTATCCCCTGCTGACGTGGCATCATGACGCGCATTTTCCCTTACTCTGATATTTCGTCGTTGTGGTGAAAATGCGGGTTGTGACAGTAAGCCCCCCAAGCCCGGCCTTGGCCCGGGCCGGACTTTTCCCTAGTCGGGCCTAGTCGAGCTTTTCTCGGGTCGGCCCTAACCGTGTTTTCCCGGACCGGGCCCGAGCGGGTGTTCCAGATCCGGGTTTTTTGTGCACGACTACCCCAAACGGAGCCTTAATTAGTACTTTATTGTTTGATTGATTGTTGTTTAATGATATAGTCGTTGATGCTTAATATTCTCAATATAATGATGTTTGTACATTTCTTACTCAAAAAAATGTTAAAATTCTGATTTTTTTTATTAACACACTATTATATCTGTTGCGGATCACTCGAGGATCTGGTAGACCGGACTAAATTGAACCATCTTAGCCCGAGAGCGTTCGAGCGCGCAACAGTCACAGTGAAAGAGAAAGCTGACAAGAGAATTTTTTAAACGTGGAAAACACTTCAATTGGGTTAAAAACCACGTGCTCGGATCTGTGCCGGCCAAACCTCCACTATTTGTTGGGTGTTGTACAGAGCTTCTTTGAAGAACTCGAGGGCGACAGTCCTCCTCTCGTTACAATTTGAGATAGAGAGAGAGTTGCTCGGAGGGTGACATGCCACCCTTCACGGAGCTATAATTGTTTCCCACTGTAATTAGGAGCTTCGTGCTTGTAGAGACTTTGAGGTCTTTCACTTTAGCTTGAAGGTGGGAGAAGCTTTTTTGCATTCTGACGTCAGGGGCTTGGAAGCTTGGACGGCGTTCTTTGCGTGCCTTATCCTCTGTGGTTTGTCTCCTGTTGCGCTCGGTGGAGTCTGGAGTGGCAGACTTGATGCTGTCCGACAAGCTTGGTGCTGAGTCGAGGGTGCTGGGAATGTTCAGCGTTATGCGCGTCAGGCTGCAGTTGAGCGGTCTTTGACGGGCTCTGAAGTTGCTCTTGCAAAGTGCTAGTGGTGCGGGGTACGCGAGCTTTGGGTGCTCTAGCGGGCTTTGTTTGCTGACACTAAGGAGACTAAGTGGTCCCGGCGGAGCCCGCGGAGGCGCGTTTAGACGATCTTGACGACGAGGAGTGTGGAGGCGCGCTTGGATGGTTTTGATGGCGGAGCGCAAGGAGGCTTACTTGAACGATCTTAACGACGGAGCGCACGGAGGCGCGCTTGGTGGAGGAAAGCGTGTGGTGCGCTTACTGGAGGAGAGCATGCGAAGTGCTTACTGGAGGAGAGTGCACGGGACGCTTGCTGGAGGAGAGCACACGGGGTGCTTGCTGGAGGAGAGCACACGAACACGCTCAAGGAAGCAAAGCGTGCAAGGAAGAGGCCCGCACTAGGAAGAGGCGTGCGGAAGAGCGCGCACTAGGAAGAGCGCACACAGAAGAGGCACACACACAGAAGAGGCGTGTACGGAAGCGCGCACGAAAGAGCCACGGACGGAAGCGCGGACGGAAGGGGCGCGCGAGAGTGCGCCGGAAGAGGCGCGCACGTAGGTGGCGCGCACGGAAGCGCACATGGAAGGGATGCAGCGGAGAGAAAATCTGTAAGAGGTCGAGAGAGGAGAGAGAAACTTTGTAGAGAAGAGGAGAGAGAAAATTCGTGTGAGGATTTTCCAGCCGAGGAAGAGATAAAAATGAATAGGAAGGGGGGCTATTTATAGATTTAGAAAGGGGATATGCTGGAAATTTCCCCCTGAAACCACCGGCCGGACCAATTGGATCGCTCCGTTTAGAGCACACAGATCGTCATATTTATGCAAAAGACGAAGATGCCCCTGGCTGGAAAAATAACCGCCCTCGCCGGAAAAATAACCGCCGCTCCAGCGGGGGGAGGGGAGGTCGGCGAATGACGGGAAAGGGTCGCCCGGATGGGGATGAGCTGCGAAAATACCGCTCGATTGGGGCGACAAGGACACAGGACGAGCGGCTGGAATTGTTGCTCGTCCGGAACGGAAAAAGATCTACCCCCGAAGGGGGCGGCGCTAGGATAGGTGGCAACATTTGCCGCCCGTCTCGGTGGCAACAAAGCAGGACAGACGACAAAAATTGTCACCCGTCCTGGAGGAAAAATAGCCGCCCCATTGGGGCGGTGCTAGGATGGGGGGCAAGGTTTGCCGCCCGTTATGGAGGAAAAGAAATCTAATGGGTGGCAAATTCTGTCGGCCGTCCTGACGGAAATGAAACAGGACGGGCTGCCTTGACCACCGCTCGTCCTAGCGGTTCAGAGCCGACCTTGGCAGGGGGGAGATCGAGCGGACGTAGTACATGGAGGTCGGGGCTCCGCCTTGGGCGGTTTTTGGCGGTGGGGGCGGCTATGTCGCGAGCGAGGAAGACGAAGGTGGTTGCCATGACGATGGCGGGGAAGACGAAGACGGCGGTTACATCGTGGGCGGTTTCATGCATTTTGATGGATTTGGTCGAACCGGTTTAGGTGAACCCCATCATAAGCCCCCCAAGTCCCCGCATTTCAGAGCCGAAGCGAATGGAAGGCGAGGACTTTCCCCTAAGCCGCACACGTGATAATTCATAGTGATCATGGTAGAGGTGCGGAAGGTGAACCATTCACCAAGTGAAATGCTCGCTCGTGATGGTGTGCTCTTGGTTAAATGCTTCGTGGGTGAGATGTGCACGGGGCTCCCCGTATGATGGAAGCAGTGTTCGTGGGATGTGCACTATTGGTGCAGGGTGCACGAAGTGCGTGTTGCGCGCGAGGCGCTCAACGTGTTTAGTGCAAGACATAATGTGTATGAAGCGCGTGTTAGGCGGAATGTGCGAGGGGCGCTATACGTGTGTGACCGCGAAGTTTGCATAACGTGTGTGCAGAGCGGGGTGCGAAGTGCACAATGTGTGTGTTGGGTGTAATGCGCACTATGCGTGCAAGGTGCACAATGTGCGCTGTGTGTGCAGGGCACAATGCTTATTGTGTGCAGGGTGCTATGTGCACTGGGCGCGATGCGCACCGAACAATATGAGATACCTGTGAGGTTGGAGGTAAAGGTCCACATGGTGGCGCATATGCGTTGTTGAGGCGTAGCCAAATCTGATGTTGGAGATCCTTCCAAGAATGAGTGAGAGGCTCTAGTGTTGATGCAGATGAGGCGTGACTCTATCTTTATCGTTTCTTTGCGCATTATGTAGTGACTTAGGACTTTGTTTGCAGAGCTCTGGTTGCTCTTTGAACATTGCTTGATTGCTGGTTTACTGTTATTGCTTTGTGAACTTGCTCGTGGTGATGATCGGGCTTTGGTGGTATTGGAACCATCATTCTAAATAAGTAAACCTATTCTGCTTCTTAGACGTAGGTAGTTGGAGGGAGAGGTCCAGACGACACCGGAGGGCGGATCGTATCATGCATGAGTTGGTGTGTCGTTGCTTATCTCGATTTTGATGACCTTTCCGAGGATGAGTGCGCCAAGCTTGACGTTGGCGAGGAGCGGGCTCCCTAGTCGGTTATATAGTACTGCCTTGTACGCTTGTTGTTTCGGCTGCGTTCTTGTACTATTGATGTTTGTTCGTTTGCAAGCTCCTGCTTATTTTGTTGTTTGTTGTTAGATTTATGCTTCTGTTCGTTATTTTGCCTTATAGGACTCTCCGTCACCTTCTTTCGGAGTTTAGGGTCGGGGCTTGGCCCTTCGTTGTTTTGTACTTCTCTTATGAGATTTGTTGTGCAAGCTCCGCTATCTTTGCGCGGGTAATTTGGTGGCAATCCTTTGAGATTGATTGTTTGAAGGACGAGATCCAGATGGCTCAACGACCTACTACCAAGATGAAGGGCGAACGCTTCTAACCGGGTAGTGTGAGGTAGGGTTTACCAATCTGGGGGATGTCACCGAATGTGTGTTGATGAAGGGCGGACCTTCAAACCAAGGCGACTGTGAGGAGGGCAGGCCCTGTTGGTGCTAAGGTCTACTTGTCGGAGAAGGGCGAACCTTCGATCGTTGACAGTGGGAGACCGTGGGTATGTGGTCCCGGATAGACGGTGAAGAGCTGGTCTTCGGACCGCTGGCAAGCGCGAGGAGGGCAGGCCCTAGCGATGATGCGGCCTTCTATAGAGAGAAGGAAAGACCTTTGATCGTCGGCAGTGGGAGGACGCGGGCGTAGGTCTTGCGACCTTACCTATTTGGCAGGAGCTGACCGGTAAGGGAGTTAGCCCCCCCCCCCCCCCACCCCACCCCACCCCCAGCGGCAACAGGTGTAGGTCTTGTGACCTTACCTATTTGGCAGGCACCGATTGGTAAGGGAGTTAGCCCCCCCCCCCCCCCCCCCCCCAGCGGCGGAAGGTGTAGGACTTGTAACCTTACCCATTCGGCAGACGCCGGCGGCTAAGGGAGTTATCCCCCCAGCGGCGACAGGTGTAGGTATTCCGACCTTACCTAATTGGCAGGTGTCGACTGCTAAGGGGGTTAGCCCTAGCGGCGGCAGGTGCAGGTCTTGCGACCTTACCTAATTGCCAGGCACCAACCGCTAAGGGGGTTAGCCCCCAACGGCAGCAGGTGTAGGTCTTGTGACCTTACCTATTTGGCAGGCGCCGACCGTTAAGGGAGTTAACCCCCAGCGGCGGCGGGTGTAGGTCTTGCGACCTTACCTAATTGGTAGGCGCCGCCCGCTAAGGGAGTTAGCCCCCCAATGAGGGCATGTGTAGGTCTTGCGACCTTACCTATTTGGCAGGCACCGTCTGCTAAGGGAGTTAGCCCCCCAACAACGGCAGGTGTAGGTCTTGCGACCTTACCTATTTGGCAGGCGCCGACCGCTAAGGGACTTAGCCCCCCATCAGTGGCAGGTGTAGGTCTTCCAACCTTACCTAATTGACAGGCGCCGATCGCTAAGGGAGTTAGCCCCCCAACAGCGACAGGTGTAGGTCTTGCGACCTTACCTATTTGGCAGGCGCCGACCAGAAAGGGAGTTATCCCCCCAACGACGACAGGTGTAGGTCTTGCGACCTTACCAATTTGGCAGACGTCGACCGCTAAGGGAGTTATCCCTCCAGCGGTAGCAGGTGTAGTTCTTGCGACCTTACCTAATGGGCAGGCGTCAGCCGTTGAGGGAGTTAGCCCCCAGTGACGACAGGTGTAAGTCTTGCGACCTTACCTATTGTAGTCTTCCATTCGAAGCATATGAAAAATTGAACTCTGTTCACCAATTTGTTAGGAAAACATAAAATGTTAAACAAATGTCTTAATGTCAATAAAGTCGGAGGGGTAGAAGAAGAGGTGTTAGCACAGTTCTGTGGTTGTGGAAGGAGTTATTCTCCTTGACTGATTACTTTGTGGGTTACCCCCCAGTCCCTTCTAGTAGGCGGGAGACTGATCCTTCATCTGCCTGGGCGGCACTGGCTTGTTTGGCGCTTTGCTCCACAAGAATCTTTTTAACATCCCTTATCGAAGAAGGAACCTGATCTCTTTCCATAGTTTTGTACAGTCTTCTGTGTCATGCCCGGATCCGCGGTGAAACTCGCAATACTGCAATTGTTATCCTTCATTCGAGGCGACGAGCTTGGGTCTGTGGAGCAGTACCTTACCTTGAATCGCGTAGAGTACGTTGGCGATAGAGTTGTTAAGAAGAGTGTGGTTATGATGTTGTTGGGCTTGCAGCTCATTGCGACGACCGTTGCTTCTCTTCTGAGGCGGTGACTGCTCCCGCTCTTTTCGCTTTAAACTACCTTGAAACTGTTGCTGATGTGCTTCGACTGCTTCATCGACTGCAATCTGAGCCTCAAGGTGACGCACGAGATCATCATAGCTAGGAACCGTTTCCCTCGCTAGTGCTGAGTAAAATATGTCGGTCCTGAGCCCTCCTAGGAGGAAGCTGCGCAGAAGA
Organism: Platanthera guangdongensis; assembly: GCA_039583875.1. Taxonomy (NCBI): domain Eukaryota; kingdom Viridiplantae; phylum Streptophyta; class Magnoliopsida; order Asparagales; family Orchidaceae; genus Platanthera; species Platanthera guangdongensis. The sequence goes on from CM077159.1 coordinate 164,181,567, forward strand.
TGGGGGTCGATACCCGGAATCTGTCGTGCTTCAGCCATGAAGCGACGAAAAAAGTCCCCGAGGGATTCTCCTTTGTGCTGACGGACCACCATTAGGTAGGAGGGGTCCCGACCAATCTTGCTTAGCCACAAACTGATCGACGAAGAGTTGTGAGAGATTTGCAAAGTTTTCGATCCCTCCTTATTTCAGTGAATAGAACTAGGTACGAGCTTGCCCTCTTAATTTTGTCGAGAACGCCTGACATAACAGTTGATCAGAGGCATTGTTGAGCCTCGTGATGGTGATAAAGTGGTTGATGTGGTCTTGTGGGTTATATATCCACTTCATTGAATGTTTCAATGTCTGGGAGCTTGTAGTCGTCTAGGATTCGATGCGTCAGGACCTCTTGTGCCAATTGCGAGCATGGATGGCGAGCCAAAGCAGCGCGTTGTCTAACCTGTTTGTATTCCTCAATCATGGCACGAAATTCATTACGACTGATCCCCTCTGCTGCATGTGTGAAGCATGGTGTTTCTGGGCGGTCGCAGTGATGCTGAGCTTCAGGTCCTTCGTCAGTATGGGACCTGTAGCCTTGGATATCTGCACCGGGTAGCTCTGCTTCTGGCATGTTGTTGAGCGAACGAAGAAGAACTGGACTGACATGCCCCCCAAGGACCGTTCTTCTGACTGTATGGATGGATTTTTGTCACGCTTCCAAGTCACGAGTACCGCTGTGCTGATGATACTGTCTTCTAGTTCTTCTAGGAATGGTGGGAACCGTGTTCCCACAGACAGCGCCAAACTGTTGCGGATCACTTGAGTTTCTGGTAGACCGGACTAAATTGAACTGTCTTAGCCTAGGAGCAGTTGAACGCGCAAATAGTCACAGAGAAAGGGAAAGCTGACAAGAGAATTTTTTTAACGTGAAAAACCTTTCAACCGGGTTAAAAACTACGTGGTCGGATCTATGTCAGTCAAACCTCAACTATTTGTTGGGTGTTGTACAGAGCTTCTTTGAAGAACTCGAGGGCGACATGATGTCTCTCGTTACAATTTGAGAGAGAGAGAGAGAGTTATGCACAGAGGGTGACAGATCACCATTCACGGAGCTATAATTGTTTCCCGCTATAATTAGGAGCTTCGCGCTTGTTGGAGGAGAGCTCGTGGGACGCTTGTTGGAGGAGAGCGCGCGTGGCGCTTGCTGGAGGAGAGCGCGCGGGGGCGCTTGTTGGAGGAGAGTGCGCGAACGCGCTCAAGGAAGCAGAGCACACAAGGAAGAGACACGCACGGGAGCGCACTAGGACGAGGCGCGCGTGGGAGCGTGCACGGAAGCGCACATGGAAGATGCGCACGCGAAAGCGCAAACAGAAGGGGCACACACGGGAGCGCGCACGGAAGGGGCGCGAGCGGAAGCGCGAGTGTAGGAGTCGCGCACATAGGAGGCGCGCGTGGAAGAGGCGCACACAGAAGGGAAGCGGTCGAGAGAGAAAATCCGTAGGAGGATAGAGGAGAGAGAAAATACATAGGAGGAGGAGAGAGGAGAGAGAAAATCTGTATGATGATTTTTCCGACCGAAGAAGAGATAAAAATGAATAGGAAGAGGGGTTATTTATAGATTTCGAAAGGGGCAGGCCGGTAATTTCCCCCCGTAATCACCGTCCAAACGAATAGGATCGCGCTGTTTAGAGCACATAGATCGTCATATTTACGCAAAAGACGAAGATGCCCCTGGCCAGAAAAATAACTGCCATCGTCGGAAAAATAACTGCCCTCGCTAGAAAGATAACTTCCCGTCCTGCGAGGGGAGGGGGTGGCCCGGCGAAGCCGGCGGCCGACAGGAAAGGGTCGCCCGGACGGGGACGAGCGGAGAAAACACCGCCCGATTAGGGTGGCTGGAATTGTCGCCCGTCCTAGACAGAAAAAGATCCTCCCTCAAAGGGGCGGCGCTAGGAAGGGCGGCAACATTTGCCGCCTGTCCCGATGGCAACAAAGAAGGACGGGCGGCGAAAATTCCTGCTCGTCCTGGCAGAAAAAGAGCCGCCCCATGGGGGAGGCGCTAGGATGGGAGGCAAGATTTGCTGCCGTTCTAGCGGAAAAAAAATAGAACGGGCACCAAAAATTGGCGCCCGTCCTGACAGAAATGAAACAGGACACGGAGGCGCCCGTTTGGAGCCGCCCTTGGCGGGGGGGGGGGGGATCGAGAGGCCGGAGTACACGGAGGCCGGAGCTCCGCCTTGGGCGGTTATGTCGCGAGCGAGGAAGACAAAGGCGGTTGTTGCGACAATGACGGGGAAGACGAAGGCGGCGGTTACACTTCGGGCAGTTACGCCGTGGGCGATTTCATGCGGTTCGATGGGTTTGGTCGGACCAGTTTGGGTGATCCCCATCAATATCATTTTTTAAATTAGCAGTAATTCATATGGGTTCATCTTTAAGACCTTATCTTTTTACCATTATCTTAGATGAGCTCACCGAACATATCCAACAAGCAATACATTTGTTTTTATTGTTTGCGGATAATATCATTTTGGTTGATGAGATGCACGAGGGTGTAAACACCAAACTTAAATCTTGGCGAGTCACTTTAGAAAAAAAAGTTTTAGGTTGAGCGGGGCAAATACGGTGTAAATGTAGCTTAAATTTACAAGTGCGGGAAGGAATGATAACGTCGTTATTAAGTTAAGCAATCAAAATTGATGGGGATGAAGCCCCATTTATAGGCTTGAGTGTGCATTTAACCACTTCCCCCCATAATTTCTCCTATTTATGGAGATCATGGGTTTGACCGGTTAACTCACTCCCCATGATCTCCACCACAATAGGAGAAATATGGGGGCCTCCCACTCAACAACTACCACCGTCGCTGTCGCCTGCCGCCGCTGCCCGTCGCCTACTTTCGTCGTCGGCCGCCGCCACCAACCGTCGCCGCCACTTGCAGGTTGGCCACCGTCTGATCACTACTGAGCATTCGTCGTCATCCAATCTACAGGTAATCACCCACTAAACCACCAAGTTAGTGGGGGGGCCACCATAACCACCTCCTGGAGACTATAAAAGGAGCCTCAGACCTCCTCATTTCTCACCTTTTTGCTCTCGGAGTTTTCTTCTTTCTCAAGTCAGAGCTCTGTCGAACTCCTCTCATAGGGTCATCATCAAGCCGCCTACGAGCCAAGTCCCCAAGTGCGCGAAGAAGGGAAGAAGACGACCACCGCCATCATTCAAGCACTCCAACCACCAAGTAGCATCCAGAACTCCCTCGGCGCAACCTGTTGTCCATTGAGAGTCAAAAATTCTCTCTCACCTCCAAGTTGTAACGAGGAGCGGCCTGTCGCGCTCGATTCTCCAAATATATTGTAACTGCAACTTGATAGTGGACTTTCACCGGCACGGATCCAGTCACGTGATTTTTTACCCAGTTGAGGAGTTTTTCCACGTTAAAACCTCTTGTGTCAACTCTCTCTTTTCATTGACTGTGTGCGCGCTCGACCGTCCCAAAAGCTAAGACGGTCCAGTTTATTCCGGTCCGACCGGGACGCCGAGTTAGTCCACAAAAAAAATATTTCATACAGCGAGGGCTTAAAAATCTTGGATCGATGGTTCAAAATGATGAAGGTGTTGATAAAGATGTGATACATAGAATCCAAGCAAGTTGGTTGAGGTGGAGAAAAGTGGCAGGGATCATATGTGATTGTAAAGTACCATTAAAATTTAAGGGCAAGTTTTACCATATTGCAATTAGATTAGCGATGCTCTATGGTCCCGAGTGTTGGCCAGTGAATTGTGTACATGAGCAAAAAACAAGAGTTGTGAAGATGAGAATGCTTAAGTGGATGTGTGGACACACAAGACTGGATAAAATTGAGAATGAATGTATTAGGGATAAGACAGGAGTAGCACCAATTGCAGAAAAGATACGAAAAGCTTGACTAAGATGGTTTGGACACCTACAAAGGAGACCATGAAAGACACATATTAGGCGTTATGAGAGTTTAGTCACTAGCTAGGCAGGTTAAACAGGGGAGGGGTAAACCAATAAAGATTTGTAATGAAATTATAAGGAAATACATGATGTATTTAGGCATTAGTGAGATTATGACTAAAGATTGGGCACAATGATGACAAAGGATCCATATATAATATAGTGGGATAAAGGCTTACATGTTGTTGTTAAGTAATACTTTGTTATTTAATATAAATAAATACAAGTAAAATGATGTCATTGCAAATATACAACACTTATTTTGACTTATGTTTGTGTGTGTTCCATTTATTCATTTGCCGATAAAGCAATGTAGTGAAACTCAGTGAGTTAAGAACCTACCATCCTCCAAGAAGTATTTTGTGAGGATCTAGTACTAGAATTTGTCAATTAGAAAAGTGTTGTCAAGGCATTGAACTATGAATCATTTGATCACGAGAATGCGACCGAACTGCATGGTAGGTCAATCTTGATCGGAGGGGAAGGAGGCGACCAAAATCCAGGCTGAACTCCACAGCCGTAGGGAAAGGTGGCGACCAAAATGTGGAAGTTGCTCGAAGCATCCAGATGGGAATCTAAGTGGAATCCCCTACCCGTTGCCCCTAGGTGGGTATAAATAGGCAAATCCAAGGAGTTTCTACGGGTATCAGATCTACACGTGTCCGAACTGACCTGTTATGCCTCTGAACCCGTTATTCGTCCAAATATACACTAATAATCTCTTTCTATTTTTGTGACAAATAACGTGTACGTTTCGGAGTGTAGAAAGTGGAGAGTATCAAAAACAGGTTTCCGACTTTACACATTGCATAAGAGTTATCACAGTTTAACATAAAACATAAACATGATTTTTAAACAATAACATAAATCATCCAAAAAATATAAATATGCTACTCCATAACAAATAAGTTTGGAAAAATAAAAAAAAAAGACAATGGATAAACGTGTAACAATTCTACTCAGAGAGTAGATCATCATCATCCAATTCAAAGTCCACTTTCTCTCCTCCATCTTCACCAGTGCCTGCAAGAAGTTTTATGAGTCAGACTCTATGAATTCATAAACATATGCAGTGACGTATCAAAGTAAACTAGCTCTACCTAAATGAGCTTAGCACTTGTAGCAGTAGTGAAGTAACACTGTCAGCATCTCTATCGAGACTAGCTAGGACCAGTCAAATTTTGATTTTAATAAATCAAACATTGTTATCTTACTCATTAGTGACCACTATGTACCTTATCATATGACTTGACACACCGTCATTTGCAACATTATCAAATGTGTAATAATGTGCTATGATCACTAATGTTAGATTAACTCGTACAACGACTTTCTATTCCCAGTTGAATAACTCTCAAATCAGCTTACAACGAGAAAAATGTTAAGTCATCAGGTGCGGAATGACTAACATCTAACCATCTTGGGCTTTCATCAAGAAATTATTCGGGGTTTTCAGTCTGTTATTAGATGCTTGAGTGTTGCGATTATAGGTTCTTGCTATCAAAACATAAACATAAGAGGAAGTTGTATATTTCCATGAACTTTAATCTCATCTCTCGCAATGTTTTAATTGTGAGAACTCTATTTAAGTCATTTGTCAAGGCGTCTACAACATTATCTTTTGACCTCACATCAATGAGGTTCACAATCCCTTGACTCGTAAGGGAGGTCAACTAGGCTTATTTCATCCGTAGTTACCTTCTTTTGCTATTGAACAAAGTGTTCGTAGAAATCATTTTAGTAGCCCGATTGTCGCAGTAAACTACAACAGAACTCAACTTCAGGCTCGACAGTGAAATGTCCATCACCAAATCTCGTATTCACTCTGCTTCTTCTCCCGCGGAAGCTAGAGCGTAGAGTTCAGATTCCATAGAAGATAGTGCAATACATGATTGTCTCTTGGACTTTCAGACTACAGTTGTTCCTCCTAGTATGAATATAAATCCACTAGTGGACTTGCTGTCGTTGAATTCTGAGCATCATGATGCATCATAATATCCTTCCAAAACTGGAGGATAACCATGATAATATAAAGCATACGTTTGGGTGTGTTTTAGGTATCGCATCAGCCTATCAAGGGCATCTCAATGGTCTTGGCTAGGATTACTAGTGAATTTGCTTAACATGCCGACCGTAAAAACTATGTCAGGTTTTGTGCAGACCATAACATACATGAGACTACCAATCAGTTTAGCATAATCTAACTATCTAATCGCAACTTCATCATTGAGCTTCAAGCGATTATTGTAATCGTAAGGTGTCTTCACTGCTCTACGTTCATTGTATCCCCGCGTATCCAACATGGACTTTATATAGTGGCTTTGACTTAGGGAAATGTCATTTTTCTCAAAGCTCACTTGCATGTCTATTATAGTCTTAGCTACACTCAGGTCTTTAATGCTAAACTCCTTCATTAGTTCTGACTTAACGTCATCCACTACGGATTGATCAGCACCAAGAATCATCATATTATCCACATACAAGCATATTATAGCGACTTTGTTCGATTTATGACGTATGTAAAGATATTTGTCTGAGAGACTCGGAATGAATCTCATGTTCCTTACACTATAGTCAAAACGTCTCATGCCAAAATTTTGGTGCTTGTTTGAGTTTGTATACCGACTTGATTAACTTACAGACCTTACTTTCGTGACCGTCTACTATGAAACCTTCAGGTTGGCTCATGTAGATTTCTTCGGTCAGATCTCCGTTCAAAAATGCAGTCTTAACATCCATTTGATGAACAATAAAGTTCTCAATAGACGCAATAGCAAGGAGTATCCAAATGGTTGCTAAGTGACATACTGGTGAATATACATCAAAGTAATCCACCCCACTAACTTGTGTGAAACCTTTAACCACCAGGCGCGCTTTATACTTAGCTACGCTACCATGAGGATTGAGCTTATTTTTCAGAACTCGCTTACACCTTATAGTTTTAGCCCTTTTTGACGTAATAACCAACGTCTAGGTGTTGTTCTGAAGCAAAGAGTTCATCTCTTCATCAATGACTTCTTTCCAGAGTAATGAATCTCTTGATCTCATCGCGTCCTATAAGTGGATGAATTGGCCTTAATATGGTAAGTGACAAAGTCACTACCAAAGGTTTTGGGAGTTCGCACTCTCACTGAAGTCCGTCTAGACTTTATGACATTATTGTCAACCGGGACTGAATAGGAGGTGCTTGTTACTAATTTAGGTTCTTTCTCAGTAATAGTTGTTTGCATACCTAGGATTGTCTGGTTCTTATCCTTAAGGAACTTATCCTCAAAAAACACAGCATCACTGGACTCAATAATTATATTATTAGACATGTCTAAGAATCTATCTGCAGCACTATCTTCAGCACAACCTAAGTAGTCACATGTGTTAGTCTTAGGTCCAAGTTTAGACCGTCTAGGGTTAGAGACTCTGACATAGGCTATGCGGCCCCAGGTCTTAAGGTTAGTTAATGTCGGGGGTCTCTTAAACCAAAACTTGTAGGGTGTGACATCTAACTTAGCATGAGGGACTTTGTTTAGAATGTTTGCAGTCAAAATTGCTTCTCCCCAATAGGCAGTAGGCATGCCAACAGTGAGGAGCATTGAATTCAACATCTCTGTTAACGTTCTATTCACTCTCTCGGATATACCATTCGATTGGGGTGAGTAAGGAGCAGTGGTTTCTGCTATGATCCCTTGAGAGCCAAGGAAACTCCGGAACTCACTAGACATGTATTCTCCTCATCTATCACTTCTAAACGTTTTTATTCTTATGTCTACTTGGTTCTCTATCCTGATTTTGAAAAGATAGAATTTTTCAAACGCTTCATCTTTAGTTTTAACAAGATAGATATGACAAAACTTAGAGCAGTCATCTATAAATGTGATCATATACTTCCTTCCTCCTTAGGTGACAAAACTTTTAAAGTCACATATATCAGAATATATAAGCTTTAGGGGTGTTGTGCTCCTAGTAACCGCACTAAAAGGATTCCTAGTGATCTTAGTCTGAGCACACACGTAACATTTATCAGGCGGTGACTTAGTGTCTAATGTGATCTGGTGAGTTCTAGCTATTTGAAATATTTTCCTATAGTTTACGTGTCCTAGTCTCCCATGTAGAGTCTTAGAGCTAACTAAGTTTATTTGAATTTGTTGAACTAATTTGTTTGTTAGACTTAATCGATACATCCTATTTTGGACGTATGCATATCCAAATAGTGTGAGTTAACTGACAGTGTTACTCTACCGATACAAAAGGTAAAATACATATCAACATCACATAATAAACTTATAGACACTAAGTTAGTAGCTAATGGAGGAATAAATTTAACATTCTTTAAAATTAAAGACTTACCTGATGATAGCAGCAAGGTTGCGTTCCCCACCTTCAACACGTCAGCTGTCTCGCCATTGGTCACCGTCACAGACTCTTTCACAGTAGTGAGCCTTGTCATAAGAGCAGAATTATTGCAAACGTGACACGTCGCCCCCGAATCCAAGTACCACTCCATGCTGGCCTTAGCATTTCCAGTCATCGCAACAAAATCGGAAGGCTCAGCTAGGCTAACCATATTGGCTTGGTTGTCATCTTGTGGGGCTTTGGTTCTTTCCCTTTTAGGGAGCCTACAATCAGATGTGTTGTGCCCCCACTTGTTGCAGTTAAAATACTTGCCCTTGAACTTTTTGGTGCGTTTGTTAGGGACTGCAACTTGGGAGCTACCATGAGAGGGTCTGATCCTTTTAGGGTTCGAAACGCGTTTAAAACTAAGTACCATGTTAGCCGCAGCCTTCTGCTTGCTAACAGTTTCTAAATCGTGTCGAGTCCTATTTTCATCCTCAATGCGAATAAATCGCTTGAGGTCATTAAGACCGATCTGCATCTTCTTGTGGTACATTTCAGTTTTAAAATTGTACCACGTAGAGGACAGCTTATAAATGATCGTTCCAGCAACAAAACTGTCTGGCAGAGAAATATTCTCACTATGTAAAGAATCTGCTAAAGCTTCAAAATCTGATACGTGGGGGAGAATCATCTTCTTCCCGTTGAACATGAAGGAATGAAATTTGTCCATCAGGTGCGCCTTGGATAGATCATCCTCTTTCCTGAAGTGCTCCTTCAGTGCCTCCCAGATTTCCTTGTCAGTCTTTATCTTGATGTACGTCTTCGCCAGGCTGGAGGACAAACAGTTCACAAGTAGTCGCGGCAGAAGTCCTCATCATTGACCCACTGAGCTTCGTCATCAGTCTCAGAAACTTCAGCACGATCAGACTAAACTGTGTATAACACGTTCAAGTACTTCATCCCAGACGGGTGTTCAACTTCCAGCTGTTGAACTCAGTTGCCGTGAACTTCTCCAGTTTTATCATTGGGACAGGAAAAGAGAAAGTATTCTTATTCATCATTTTTGAGATCCAAAAAACTTGTTAAGCACCAAAAAATATTCTCCAAAATCAAGTAAAGAGAACCAAAGACTCCTGCTGATCTCTTCCAAAGCTAGAGAAAAATTGACTGCCGAAAAAATTCCTCAAGTAGAGGTAACCTTTCTACTCGAGATTGTGGGATCTTGTCTTCGGTATGGAAGCAGTTTGCCGGCTATGGCTTCTTCAGAAAAAAAACTGAAGGGAGATGGATCTTGACTATTCTCCGAAATTTCCCAACTTAGGAGAAGTTACAGTAAACCCAAGCAGACTTTTCCTTGTAGATTGAGTGCCGACTGCGACTGTAGATGACAGAGGCGGCAACGATCGGCCTCGTCTTACTTGGGGATGATCGGCCCTGTAACCTCTCAGATTGGCGACATACAAAGGAAGAACCACTGATTCGATCGGCTAGGGTTACGAGTTCTATACTCCCAGCGATGGGCGACGACAGAGGCAGACAGAAATTGCGAAACGGCGACAGAAGCGCAGTATTGTTCTGATCTGTTACAACCAGATTTCAATCACCGGAGGATCGGACGGCTACTAAACTATCAGTTGTTATTTAGCTGGGAGGTAACTATAGCTTCCGATGTTTCGCCAAGGAGCAGAAGCAGCTTATTTGTTAACGGCTCAGATGGATTCTTCAACAGGCAGTTTAGCACAGGCCGACACGTGGCACTCGGCCAGCTCAGCAGCTTAATCTCCTCTTCATAGCCGTTATGTTTACTTTCATGTATTAAACTATAAATAGGAGATTATGATTGTAATAAGATTTTAAGAAGGAATTAATAAAAAGTATGTTCGTCTTCGTCTACCCCCATTTTCTTCTCTCACCACCCAGGCAATCTCCAGGCCATTCTTCTGTACCGGAGTTCTCCCATTATTAATCTAACATTTGGTGCTCTCGTCTTCTCCTCCTTCCATGGCCAGCGGCACCCGATCCCAGTCCACCGACCATCTTCCCAATGATGTCTCTCAGGCCCTCCAAGAAGAACAGCGGGCACGGCAGGCGCAGATAGATTCCGTCCGCCATGAGTTGCAGTCCCAAACCAAGATCTTATCTCAGCAATTCTTGGCCTCCCGAGACCAGACACAGGAACTCCAGGAGGAAATTCGCCAAGAAATGCGCTCGTTTATGGAATCAATTCAGCGATCTTTGGATTTACAAACCGCTCGGCTCCAAAAACAACCGGACCAGTGCACAGGACATTCTTCCGCCGGCATTTTGGGTGTTTCGTCCCCTCCCGACACTCCAATCCAGGTTGTTTCTGCTCAACCTAAACTCCTTTCTATTTCTTGCCCTCGTTTTTCAGACGGCGACCCGACTGATTGGCTCTATGATCTCAAAAACTTTTTCACTTATAACACGATTGACCCCCAGAAATATTTACTGTACACCGCCCTGCACTTGGACAAACCGGCTTCCCGATGGTACCAAGCACTTCTTTCTGACCACCCGGCACTTAATTTTGACTTCTTTGTTAAAGCCATCATGCACCGTTTTGGGCCTAGCCCTTACGAAAACCCGCAGGGAGCTCTGACCAAACTCACTCAAACAACGACCGTTTTAAATTACAAAACCGAATTCGAGGAGCTTAAAAATAGAGTTCCTGGCCTTGACCCTTCTTTCGTCACTAATATGTTTATTTCCGGTTTACAACCCCACATCCAAAGTCAAGTTATGATCCATGAACCATCGGACCTGGATCGGGCCTTTGCAATGGCCCGTATGTTTGAGGCCCAACATCTCAAATATCCTAATCCGCCACCACACCAACATAAACCTGGCCCAGCCTATACCTCTAAACCTCACTCCTGGCTTCCCACATCTACCACCAAAACCCCGCCTCCACAACCCAAACAATTTATAAAAAAATTATCCCCCAGGAACTCCAATATCGTCGCGACAAAGGCCTATGCTACAACTGTGATGAGAAATATCATCCGGGTCACAAGTGCCGAGGTAAAGGCATTTTATGCTATTTTCAAGGCACTGAAGATGACGATCCACCAGACGTCATAGACCAACTCTCGGATATTGAAGACGATAATCCAACATCGGCTGCCTTAATACAAACACTAACCGATTTGTCCCACACACACTTCCTACGATTCACAGGACATGTCACACAAGAACCCCTCGAAATATTAGTTGACATCGGCAGTTCCCACAATTTCATTTCCCCTCGAATGGCCAAATATTTAGGCATTCCAATTTACGTTATACCTGAATTCCCTGTTCTCATGGGGAACGGAACATCCATTACGTGAAAGGGCATTTGTAAGGATATACAGTTGCTCATACAGGCCATCCCTTTCACAGTACACTTGTATGTACTGGACATCACAGGAGCGGACGTTATTCTGGGAGTACGTTGGTTACGGCCTCTAGGACCTATAACCACCGATTACTCTACCTTAACCATGTCCTATGTAAGCGATAAGGGCCCAATCACCCTTCAGGGACATACCAATCTCCATGATAGCCAGCTTTCATCATCGCAACTTTCCCGTTTGTTAACCTTACAGCCTTTAGCACTTTGTTGGCTGATTACGTCTGATTCCTCAACATCAGACGCAGACCAGTCACAAATTCCCCCCGACTTTAATTCCTTACTTACAACCTATGAACACTTATTCCAGGAACCCTCGACGTTACCTCCAAAACGTGATATTGATCATCGCATTACTTTGGAACCAGGCGCCCATGCGCCCAACCTCAAATCATACCGATTCCCGTATTACCAGAAGAATGAGATTGAACGTTTAATTGTTGAAATGTTACACAATAAACAAATCAGACCAAGCACTTCCAGTTTCTCTTCCCCAGTCCTATTAGTTAAAAAAAAGGATGGCACATGGAGGTTCTGTGTCGATTACAGAGCCCTCAATAAGATTACAATTAAAGACAGATTTCCAATCCCAACAATAGATGAACTATTAGATGAACTCCACCAGGCCCGTTATTTCTCTAAATTAGATTTACGCTCAGGATATCACCAAATAAGGATGGCCGAGGAGGATATTTACAAAACGGCATTTAGGACACATCACGGTCACTACGAATTTACAGTTTTGCCTTTTGGACTTTCTAATGCTCCCTCTACATTCCAGGCTTTAATGAATAAAATTTTCCAACCATTTTTAAGAAAATTTATAGTTGTGTTTTTCGATGATATACTTATTTACAGCGCTTCTCAACAAGACCACCTTTTACATCTGCGCCAAGCCTTGGAGGTTTTAAACCAAAATACTTTATATGTAAAACACAGTAAATGCTCCTTTGTGACCACCACGATCGATTTTCTGGGCCACCAAATAACTCAAGGACAAGTCGGGCCCACAAAAACAAACTTAGCAGCCATCCAAAATTTTCCGGAGCCTAAAACCCAGAGAGATATACGAGCTTTTCTGGGATTAACGGGTTATTATCGCAAATTTATCAAAGGTTACGCCACGATTGCTTACCCCTTGACGGATCTGCTTAAACAAACTCCGTTTCTCTGGACTCCGACAACACAAACAGCTTTTGAACTTTTGAAAACTAACTTAATAAATCCACCAGTTTTAACTTTGCCAAATTTTGAAATACCCTTTGAATTAGAAACGGACGCATCGGGAAAGGGAATCGGCGCGGTTTTAACTCAACTTAAAAAACCAATTGCCTTTTATAGCAAAAAACTGACGCCGCAAATGCAACTAAAATCAACATACGTTAGGGAAATGTATGCAATCATCTCCGCAGTTTCAAAATGGCGTCAATACCTACTGGGTCATAAATTCACCATTTTCACTGATCACCAAAGCCTTCACCATCTCTTAACTCAAGATTTACACACACCAGAACAACACAAATTTTTTTCCAAATTACTGGGTTATGACTACACAATCAAATATAAAGCTGGACAGAATAATATCATAGCTGATACCTTATCTAGGGTCGCTACAACCCCAGAACAACCACCTTTTATGTGTTTATCTACGTTAACAGCTCCAGTCTCCCCACTTTTAAATGGCCTGGAGCAGGCTTATACCACAGATCGGGTTTCACAGGAACTTATTCAGAAATTAACCACCTCACCACACTTAGTTCCTACTTGGTCCAAGACAGGACCTTATATTTATAATAAGCACAAACTATATATTCCAGAAAACTCAGACTTAAGGCAGACCCTAGTCAAGGAAGCACATGACACCCATTGGGGAGGCCATTCGGGCGTTAAGGGAACTACTTTTCGTTTACAGCAACAATTTTATTGGCCCAACATGCGCAAAATGATCGAACAATATATCAGACAATGTGAAATGTGCCAGCGGGCCAAACCAAGTAACCACTTACCCTATGGCCTCTTACAACCACTTCAAACACCTAACAAACTATGGTCAGATCTTACCATGGATTTCATACTACAACTACCAAATTCTAACTCACATACGATCATTATGGTAGTGGTTGATCGATTTTCCAAAGCGGTTCATTTTGCACCACTTAAAACATTAGCTGCACCTATGGTCGCTAGTCTATTCTGGGAAACGGTTGGGAAACTACATGGTATTCCCGAAACTATAATTACTGACCGCGACACAATTTTCATCAGTAATTTCTGGAAAGAATTGTTTAGGCTCCAAGGCACAAAATTGAAATACAGTTCAGCTTACCATCCTCAAACAGATGGCCAAACTGAACGTATTAATAGATCCCTGGAGCAATACTTACGCCTATTTTGTCAGCACAATTATAAGAAATGGACACTATATCTAAGCTTTGCTGAATATTTTATAAACACAACGTTTAATTCTGCGACCGGAATGACCCCTTATGAGGTCATGTTCGGTCGACCACCTCCTGGTTTATTATCTTACAGCCCAGGAAGCACAACTAATGAGGCGGTTGCAGCAACTCTGGCAAAGAGGGAGAAAATTATACAACTACTTAAAGAAAACCTACAGAAATCACAACAAAGAATGAAGACCAACGCCGATAAAAACAGGAAGGAACTGCACTTACAACCCGGGCAGTGGGTTCTGCTCAAATTGCATCCGTACAGACAGCTCTCATTGGGGCGATCGTATAACAAAAAATTAGGCCTCAAATACTACGGCCCATATCAAGTTCGGGAAGTCATAGGTCACGTAGCATATCGCCTGGATCTCCCACCGGAATCAAAGATACATCCAGTTTTCCACATCTCCTTGCTTAAACCATTCATAGGAGAACCAGGATCTCAGCCGGTTGCCCTTCCAGAAAATCATTGGAGAAACAACCCGCTTCATCGACCATTAGCGATCATTTCTACACGAAAAATCTCACAACAAGGACGCGAAATACAGCAGGCTTTAGTGCAGTGGGAAGGACTTCCTCCAGAGGACAACACTTGGGAGGATCTCGCCAATCTGAAGGATTTCCCCAACTTAGGCCCTCAAAATAGTCCAACAACAGCAGTAACATGGAAGAGCAAGGGCCTAAGAAGCAAGAGAAACCCTCAGACCAGAGCTCACGAGAACAGGCCAGCAAAGCATGGCGACCTCCCTTCCAGTTAGCCTCACTCGCGAAGAAAAGACAGAGAGATCGAGCAGCAAGCCAAAAAAAAAATAAAAATAATATACACCAAAACAACCAAAAGCGAGACGACTAAAGAAGAAAACGGAGACAGATCCAGCATCCTCTCAAGCGGAATATTTCCTCACCAAGCTAAGAGCAGCAGAATCAGCAAAAAGTCCTTCCGGAGTATCTGCTCTCATCACCATCATCTTCTGCCGTCTACCATTAGCCAGCCAGGAAGATTCTCTTCGCCGGAGATGTGTACCGATCTCTCTCCATTACTAGGGTTTGAGTTGAGCGGAAAATACAGAAGACGCTGAGGACAGCGTATTTTATAAGGGGAAGGTAATTGTTACAACCAGATTTCAATCACCGGAGGATCGGACGGCTTATAAACTATCAGCTGTTATTTAGCTGGGAGGTAACTATAGCTTCCGATGTTTCGCCAAGGAGCAGAAGCAACTTTATTGTTAACGGCTCAGATGGATTCTTCAACAGGAAGTTTAGCACATGCCGACACGTGGCACTCGGCCAGCTCAGCAGCTTAATCTCCTCTTCATAGCTGTTATGTTTACTTTCATGTATTAAACTATAAATAGGAGATTATGATTGTAATAAGATTTTAAGAAGGATTTAATAAAAAGTATGTTCGTCTTCTTCTACCCCCATTTTCTTCTCTCACCACCCAGGCAATCTCCAGGCCATTCTTCTGTACCGGAGTTCTCCCATTATTAATCTAACATGATCCCTCCAACCGATCGAAATAGCGGCGGTTGATTCCTTATAGTCGGCGACGAGCAGAAAATCCAATCCGACGACGGGATTTTGTGTTTTGCTTTCTTCCCCTTTCGTGATCTGGCGCCTGGATCTAAAATGGGACGGCGGAAGAAAAAATCTCTTTCTCCCTACCGAGCGGCGACGGGACCAAATGTGTGAGAAAATTTTCCAATCACGGAACCCTGTTCCTTCTTCGCAAAACCATGCGGCGAGAAAATCCCCTTCTTCCTCCCTCTAGATCGAACGCACTGGTGGGTCGTCTCAACGGCTACGATTTTCACAGGCGTGGCGGCACAAAACTCCAGGAAGCGAGAATGAAGCAACGGGGCCTTCACTTCGAGAATGTGGAACTTGCTCGAAGCATCCGGATGGAGATCTAAGTGGAATCCCCTACCCGTTGACTCTAGGTGGGTATAAATAGGCAAACCCAAGTACTTTCTACGGGTATCGGATCTACACGTGTCTGAACTGACCTGTTATGCCTCCGAACCCGTTATTCGTTCAAATATACACTAACACAAAATTCACGCCGAACGGCTTGCGTGACCTCTCTCATGGCGATGCTACCAAAATCATGAGTAAGATAGAAGTGGCGAAATGCCAAATTATCTGACCCATTTAGGTGGGAATTCAGAGCGAGACAATTTACTATACACACAACTCTTATGGAATTAAGGTGAATTCCAATTCCGTCCCCTTAATAGATGCGCCCAAACAAACACTCTTAGGCTTTCAACAAAGGGTTGTGATTAACCCATTCAAACATAGTGTACGTTAAACATCAGTGCAAAATAGGTAGGAGCAATACACTTAGGCTTCATTTGGTTCGGCGGTGGCGGATCGATCCGGCGGGTGGAAACGGAGTGTTCGAATCGGAGGGGGGAGGTAGCTTCTCCAAACAGAGCTTTTTGGGGCGTTTCTCAAGTCGGGCGGGTGGAAACGGAGCAAACGCTGCCAGAGGTTCATTTGTTTACCCGCCTTACGACAGTGTTTGCCCCAAACGGAGCGGCAAAACGTCAAACCAAATAGAGCCTTAGATCTATGTGGGGGGGGGGGGGAGAATCCTGTGTCATCCCATCAACATTTACTAAAAAAAAGAAAAATCAAAGAAAAATGTACGTATTTTGGAACCGCCCGATCATATCTGGGACGACACAGATTCTCTCTCCCCACATAGATCATGTGTGATGCGCCTACCTAAAAAAGTTAGTTAAACCCCAAATCATAAATCATAAACACTAAGGCTTACTTTGGGAAGACTTATTTTCACCCGTCAAGGACCACATGAATCGAACCTTAATTTCGCTCGGATTCATGGGATCGTAACCGTTTGACGGGTGAAAATTAAGCCCCCCCGGAACACGCGGAATTTTTCAAACTAGAGCTCGTTTGGAAATCTAGGTCTGGGTTTAACCCTGTAGCGACACGTGGTGCGATCACAGCGGCACATTAAATCCCGCTATTTTTCTTCCTTCTTCCGTCGTTTATTCTCCTTCTCCTGCGAAATTATTCGAACCAACTGTGCTCCAGCGAACTGTGCTCGGAACTCCGGTGAACTGTGCTCGAAACTTACCATCTTCCTGCGCATCCTCGCTATCATCCTACCGAAGTCCGTTTCTACACCCTCTCGTTCGAATATCCTCTACAGGTCAGTTCCTGCCCTTGTTTTAGGGTTTCCTTGCTTAAATCCTGCAATGCCTGACCGTGGCGATGGAAGACGATCTCACCATGATCTGTATAACGATCTCCTGGGAGATCACAAGTGCTTTCCACCACGGAGATCACTTTTGATCTCCATGGAGATCACAGTTGATCTCCATGGAGATCACAGTTGATCTCCATGGAGATCACTTTTGATCTCCATGGAGATCACAGTTGATCTCCATGGAGATCACAGTTGATCTCCTGGGAAATGTGGTCCAGACAGGAGATCATTATTGAAAAATCACTGATGAAATATGTTGTCCAGACAGGAGAGCAAAACTGAAATGTGTTAACTAATGAAATGTGTTAACTGATATCAATGGTTCCTCCTTATTTGATAGATATAAATGGAGAAAGGTGGTAGTCGACATTTTCTAAGTTCAAGGTGCTATTTCTCCAATTTTGTGGGCCAAGTTGAGAAAATAATTGATCGACTGCTGGCCGAGGAGAAGGAAAAGCTGAGGGAATGTAAAGTTTTATCTATTTTCACTGCTCCAAGGGTACCACAAAATATTCCTCTATTGTATTACTTGGTTTCAGTCTATGATGCAAGGAAGGATACATTTTCTATTGGTTCAAGGGAGCTTACATTTACCCCTAATGATGTAGCACTAATAATAGGGCTACCAAATAATGGGGATAACCTAGTCATGGTTCAAAAACCTTATGCCATTAGGACAAAAGCCACTTTAAGGAAACAAATTGCTGAAATGGATAGTGGTAGTTTTGTTGTTAGCTTGAATTTCCTTCTCTTACATGTATTATGCAATCTATTTTTTCTCTCTCATCTAGATTATATTCCATAGTTGTTTGAGAACTTATCGGACTTGGAAGCCTTCAAAAAAATAAATTGGGCTCAAGCCATACATTCATACTTGATGATAAGTGTGAGATCTGTAAGGGACATTCATACTTCGTTGTGACGGAAGCAAATGTCGTTCGTTTTCCATAACAAGAGGATGATTATGTTCTTTCACAAATTTGCTAACAGTCAACTGTTTACCTTCTTTATTTGCCTTAAATATAATAACAGTCGGACAAGTTGTCCTAGTATCTAGCCGACGAAACTTAAATTCTGAATCTGGGACTTTTGACACTCTTTTTGATCTGCCCTTACAACAACAATATTCACGTAACTTTAAAATTTTAGTTCTAGGTCAAAAGAGTCTGTGCTCTTTACGCACACTAAATCCAATCCTAGTAGCATACTGACAGTATAACTCATAAGCTTCCTATTCACTATCCATAATTGGAAAAATATCCTACACATGATAGCATCAAACAATTAAAAAGAATAGCATGTATATTACACTCGATTTCCTAGGAGATCAAAAATGATCTCCACACAGATCATAAGTTTTCTCTTGTCGAAAAATCATTTTGATCTCCCAGGAGATCAAGAATGATCTCCTGGGAGATCAAGATTGATCTCCTGGGAGATCAAGAATGACAACCCTGGGTACATCTATTTCGAACTACAAAAGGTTATAAAATGGTATTTCATGAGCTCCGTTATTAACATTCCTGTATCTTCGTCATTCAGCTAGAATCCCGACGGTGGCGTAGAGTGATCTCCTGAGAAACCGACGTCAAAACTGAAAATATCTTGCAGGCAGAATCCACAGCCGTTGAAAGTCGAAATTTTTCGAGGGTTCAGAACAATGACGAAGAAGAATGGGCAATTATTCGTGAGAAGGATGAGATTTAGCTCCTGGTTATAAATTTTGTGCGGGAGAAACAGAAGAAACGGCGGAAGAAGAAGAGAAATAGCGGGATTTAATGTGCCGTTGTGATCGCGCCACGTGTCGCTACAGGGTTAAACCCGGACCTAGATTTCCAAACGGGCACCGGATCGAGGGAGCGAGAGAGAGGGGGGGGGGGGAGAGAGAGAGAGAGAGAGACCCTTCTTTGTGTTCGTCACCAGAGCCAGCAGCAGATTAATCCACACGTTTATCCTCTATTCTTCTTCGTCTTCTATTCAGAGTAAGATGCAGGAGTTGGAGCTTCGTGTTTCGGATTCTGTAATTGCTTAGTGATAAGCGGATCATCAGTATCCATGGCCAAGCGAGTCTACGAAGTCTGGAAAGGAAACAATGTACGAGTTTTGTTTCTTTTCTTTTTTCTGGAATTGCTTTTGATTGGACTTTGGCAGTTTGACATGTGTGTATTAGTCCTGAGGAAAAAAATGAAATTTTGGGTAATTTTTTGTTAGGTTCGTCATGGTTGGATTTTCTTTTGTATTTCATGGTTCAATTTGTTGCCTGATAAGCTATTTTTGGGGGAATCCATGCCTCCATACCCCATTTATGTTTGTCCAAAATGAGGGATTTGATAAGCTAGTAAATTCCACTGCGTTTCTACTTTAGGTTTGATTGCTGCTTGATTAGTAAGTTTTGTTTTACTAACTGGGGATTCATTTAGGCTTTGTTTGGCGTGGCTTATTTGTTCTGGTGAGTTTGGACAAAAATGCCATCATCATATAATGAATGTTTGGCAAGACATGATTATGACTGCCACCGAGAAGAGAAAACTAGTTTTGAACATAAAAGTGGATGGAATTTTGTAGGTGAGGTTGAGCATTCATGAATGATAGTTCATAATCACCGCGTTCATGATTGCCACCACTGTGCCAAATGAAGCCTTAGACGCTCCAATTAATTATTTGGATGTTTTACTATAGATATCGTAAGTTATGGCTTTGTTAATCGCGATACGAAGGCTTAAGAGAGGAGCTGGGGAGGTGATAGGAAGGGGAAGGGAGAGGGAGGGAGAAACAAATGATAGTAAATTGCTTTGTTTTTTTTCATAGAGGCTTTAGCCTAATATAAGTTTACATCTAATGGAATTCATTAGTTACAAGTAATCTCCAAGCCACACTGCCCTTATTCTATTCCATTTACTTGGGCCGTTTAGAATAACTAGATGGAGATGATACCATTGTGTTGATCCTAGCCAGATGCGATATGGTCACCCTTCATAGAGGTGCATCACCTATCACCGTTGTTTGTCCCTCCACATGTTTCAGTGCATTGCCTTCATTCTTTTATCCGCGTGTGATGTTAGCACATGCATTGCCCTTCCCTTAAAAAAACCTTATTGGCCAAGGGATGGGCCGTCGAGGAGGAGACCGAATCAACAGGCCGCGATATCACATCGGTAGAGGGAAGCCGTTGCTGGGCAGCTGGATGAGGAGGACGATGAGTGTAAACTTCAATGATAGGAGGTTTGGAGGGGTCGGGTTTGGAGGGTGCTGGTGGTGTAGGAATCAGAAGCAGAGAAGTAGGAAGAAGTGGTGGAAGCGGAGATGTTACAGGAATGATGGGTCGAGGTAGTGGAGGAGGAAAAAGGGGATCAGAAGGACTTGCATGATATGGTTGGTCTTCATGAAAGGAGACATCAGCAGACGCAACCACCTTTTCAGTGATAGGATTAAAACAGACATACCTCTTCTGAGTGCGGGAATACCCAACAAACATAGTTTTGGTAGCACGAGAGGCTAGCTTGTCATTGGAAGGACCAAGATGGTGGACATAACAGGTACACCCAAAAACACGAGATGTGAGAGAGAAGAGATTCGTGGATGGGTAAAGGAGAGTAATGGGTGCAACAAATTTGAGGACAAAAGAAGACATGTGGTTGATGAGGTGGCAAGCAGTAGGGACTGCAAAGTTCCAATAGAGGGGAAGAACCTGCATTTGGATCATAAGATATCTAGCCACATCAAAGAGGTGACGATTCTTCTTTTCCGCGATGCTATTTTGTTGAGGAGTGTAGACACATGAAGTCTGATGTATAATACCGAACTCAGCACATCGATTGAAGAAGGTGCGACCAGTATATTCTTGAGCATTGTATGTACGAAGAGTTTTGACACAGGTAGAAAACTGAGTGCGAGTTTCCGTAAGAAATGTACGAAACGTGGTTGGGAGTTCGATACGATCACGAAGTAAATACAACCAGCTTACTCGTGAGTAATCATCGATAAAAGTAGCAAATTATCGATATCAAAAAATACTAGGGACCTTATAGGGCCCCCAGATATCAGAGTGAACTAAGGATAAAGGAGCATCGCTCCGGGTACAGGAAGCAGAAAAGGAGATACGGTGTTGTTTGCCGAAAATACATGATTCACAAAAGAACTCATGAAGGGAGACAGTAGGAAGAGCTTTCTTGAGAATTGGAAGAGGGGCATGCCCAAGACGACGATGTCAATCAGTGGTGGAGACAGTAGTGAGAGCAATGGGAGGAACATCAAGAAAATATAACATGTTAGACAGTCGCCCTCTACCAAGTATATTTTGTGTTAGTCGATCTTACACCACAAAGGAAGAGCGTGAGAAAGTAACACAACAATCAAGGTCTTGCGTAAGACGGCTAACAGAAAGGAGATTAAAAGGAGAACCCGGAACATGAAGAACCGAGGATAAGGAGAGAGGAGTAAGAGGCAGATGAGCAGCGCCAGAAACCGGGATCCTGTCTCCATTGGCCACGGTGATGTGCTGGGGGTAAGCAATATCTAAGTATTTGTGCGGCTGCTGTGAAGAGAGATGATTTGTAGCGCCCAAGTCCACAATCCAGTGAGAGTTGTGTGAGAGGCACGATATACATTTCTGGAAGATCGAGGCCACGAAGCCCGATAAGCGACGAACTACCTCTTGAAGCTGATGGAGTTGAGCACGCAATGCAACAATATCATCAGCAGTGGTGGAGGCAGAAGCCATAATCCTGATCAGCTACTAGCCACGGAAACTGGGCGGCAAAAAGGCACTCGGCTTGCCGGACAGATCCAGCGGTTTCTACAGAGGAAGCATTGAGAACAGCGAGAATAAGCAGCCGCGTGAGAACAAGCAGCGGAGAGAACAAGTCGCAGTGGAGAGAACAAACCGCGCGAGAAGAGGCAGCAGTGCGAGAACAAGCCGCGACGACGAGAACAAGCCGCTCGAGAAGAGAGAAACCACAACCAGAAGAAAGCGGAGTGGAGCAGGGAAGCCGCCTGGTTTCGGTGTCAACACACCAGTGGTCAAGAGTCCGCGACTAAGAGACGGAGCCCGCAACGGGTAGAGAAGCCGCAACGGCTAAGAGAAGGCCTTGCGGGAAGTCGCAGCGGGTAGAGAAAGCAGCAACAGGAAGGTAAGCCGCAATGACTAAACAAGGGAAGAAGCCGCGCGAGAAGTCTGCATCGGTCACGGTGAGCACACCAACGACAAAGGACGATGCCACGACCTAGATGCGGAGCTCGCAGCGGGTAAGGAACAACTCGCGGCGAGAAGAGGAGAAGTCGCGGCGACTAAGTGAAGTCTCGGCGAGTAGGGAGTAAAGAAGCGAGAACAGAACAAAGAAGGAGGTCGCAACGGAGAGAAGAAGCCGGCAATCCTGCAATCCGGAAAAACAGACCGCGCGGATATAGAGACCGCAGTGAGCAACAAGGCGGCAGGGCGGAAAATCGGCAAAGCGGCAAAGAGAGGAAGACTATAAAATAGCGGAGGAGTAGAAGAGGAGGTGGATCCACGGAAGGAGGAACAAGCCGCAACGAGTAAAGGGAGAGACGAGAAGACGGACAGAGAAACAAACCGCAACGAGTAGAGGGAGAGGTCCCCACCTGCGCGAGAGATTTATAAAAGGGGGGGGGGGGAAGAGGTGGAAGCCACGAGAGAAGGAGAGAGGCGGATAGAAAACTAAGCCGTGGTTAGAAAAGAAGAGGTCGCCAGACTAAGTGGTTAAGCAGAGAAACAAGCTGCCCGGTTAACCGGAGGACCGGGCTGTTAAAGAGGAATGGATCCATGGAAGGACCAAGCCGCCCGGTTAAACAGAGGACCGAGCGGTTAGGGAAGCAGACAATCAAGCGGTTAGGCACAGGCCAGACCGGTTCCCTCTGATATCATGTAGAAAGTAATGGGCAAACCTTGTAGATACTTCTTCGTTAATTAAATATAAGAGAGAATACAAATATATATGAGAAGAGAAGAAGGAAGAATCCTATACACTAGCTGTGGGACTAAAGGAGATGGAGGAACGGGGCCTATAAATGGGCCTTTAATTCATTTTTCCTTATGTCTTCTAACAATAATGATCTTTTTCTTTTTTCAGTGTGAATGCACTAACATTTAATTGGTAATTTTAGTATGTTATTTTTGGTGTTATTATTAGAATCTAGCAACATGAAATTGATTTTTTGCTACACTATTTACTTAATTCCAATCTTCCGCACCAGTCTTATGTATTCTAGATCTGAGATGTTGATCCTCTTTTCATAGTAAGTAAAGGGTATCACAAACTTGTATTTTTAGCGAACATAAAAAACTGTTGAAACAAGGGCAGGTAGGATAACAATTTGGTTTCCTTTGTGATTGGGAAAAAGTGGATGTATGGCCATGTGCCCGAGTCCCTTGGAAGACCGCGTTGGGTAGAACTTTGTGCAGTGGGGTCCTAACTACAAGCATTGTGTTTAAGGTGTATTTTTATTCACAATTCTACTACTCTGGAGTATCCATCTGATTTGTTGTCCTGTTATACCAGAAAACTGCAATTTCTGCTAACTCTTTCTGTCCCAGCCAAAAAAATCAGCAACATCAGGATGGTTTTGTAGATGGAAATTGTTATAAACCTGATATTTTTATTCATATTAAAGGCAAGATAAAATATCATTTCATTACATTATTGTTACTTTAAATAGTGTCATGTCGTTATCTTGACCTCTTTCTTAGAACTGTCTTTCAACTTTAAATTAACTTGATGCATAAGGTGTACATAGTTTTCAGTCTACTAGTTTTTTCAAATTGCTGCAAAACCCGCGATTCTTTGTATTAATATTTTAGTAGTTTCTTATTATTTTGATCCCTGATTCATGAAATAAGTTCGGTTTCCTTCATTTAACATTTGGAAAGTTTAACTCTTTTTTTTGTTTTTGTAGAGATTTCTCTGTTATTTGAGGTTAATATTTGGACCTGATGCTCGTTCCCTCTTCATCACCATTTCACTTATAGTTATTCCGGTTGTGATATTTTGCGTCTTTGTTGCAAGACATCTTCTCCACAAGTTTCCTTCTTATAATGCAGGATATGCTATCTTGGTGATAACAATAGCTTTTACTATCTATGTAAGTCTTCAAAATTTTACCGAGCAAATGCATGCTTATCCACAAAACATGTCCAAATTTGCATCTATTTTTTATTTGTGGTTCAGATTCCATTTTAATATCTTGATATTATGTTAACAGTTTATACATATGTTTGTCAAAACTTTTATATCATTGCTTTACTTTTATTTCTATTACGGATATTCGCGGCGGATGTGGCGCGGTCCGATGAAGATGAACCAGGCGAGTCGGGAGCGGCTCGGACCGACAAGGACGGCGGGGACGGCGCGGTGGATAATTAATATTCAGTTCTTATTATGTTTGTTTTAATTAATAATTTTGTTTTGTTAATTGCACCTCGCTACTATAAGTGGGCATGTGGATCTTGTAATCTTTTATCTTGGATGTGTTATGAAAAGGGCTGCTCCCTTGTTTCCTCTCAAACCTTAATTTCCCTCTTCTCTCCCTCTCACCGCCGACTCTTCCCCTAGTCCAATTTATTCTCGAACCGTAATAATTTCTCTCTAAAAAGATCGGTTTGTGATGGAAATTGCGGGCTCATTATTTGTCGACTTTAGCGATTGACAATTTTTGGAGCGTCGGTTGGACGATCAGAGACCGCCATCGTGATTTTTAATATTTCTATTCTATTATTCTTAGTTCTATTTTGAGAGTTAAAGTGTCCAATTCGATCACGCGATATGGGCCATTAAATTTGTTTACCCCAAATTCCCCCTATATTTGTCATATGAGAATTTTTGGTCAGGGATCGTGGATTGAAACATTAACCTCTGTAATCCTTCGGTCCTAAATGGGTGCTGACTTCGGTCTCCCACTCGGTGGTGGCCGCCATCTCTAGTCACCACCGCCCCTCCAGCCTTCCAAAGAGCAGTCTCAGCCCCGAATAGGCTTCCCCAACCTCCTTTGAGCCAACTGACTCAAGATATTGTTTGAAACTACATAAGTAATACAACATCTTAAAAGTTGGTTGACTAAATATCTTGATAGACTATTTAAGTAATATACCATCTTAAAAGTTGGTTGAGTAAATCTAAATGTCATTAATCACGATAAACCCTTTTCAACACTATTTCTATACTTCTTTTAAATATTGCATGCTTGTTATTTTGACTCAAACATAGGAGATACAGAACTTCTGAGAGAGGATGGGTGATAAATACGAGATACAAGCTTGAAGAGTTAGAAGGGTATGCGGTGTTCATGGTTTATAAGTCTTAAGTTCAACAAAAGCCCCTTCATTTTTGTTGTCTTCCTCGTTTGACTTTATTAATAACGTTGTTGTAGATATCGGCTGACATGAAAATTTTATGGACAAAACGATACGTTTCCGACGTTCTTTTGTAAAATATTCTTTTGGAATATATTATATGTTATAATAGCTATCGATCAATATTTTGGCAGCTCTATCGTTTGATATACCCCGACGGTATATCAGTTGGTTTTTTTCTAATTTATTTTTTCTAGTGTCTATGATTTAATAGACAACAAAATGAAATCATTTTATTTTCCGAACTGATTTGTGTCATAGCTCTCAATTTTCTTCATGCTTCCTTTTGCTTTCTTGCCTAATCCCGTCGGTTATCGACATTGATTCTACTTAGCCTTCGGATTTTGAAATGAGGGTTCCTTATCTTCCACTGTCTTCGACGACTTCGTAGCTTGTTGCTTCCTTTGGCTTTCTTCCCCACGTTATACTATTATTACTTCTATAACATAAAATATTTATGCTAGTTTGATAGAGTTTTTAGTCCAATTAATGTTAAATTTGTTGGATCGTAAGACAACCTTAGAGGGAAAAGGGGGTGATTAATAAGGTTTATGGAAAATAATTTTTTTTCTTAAATCAACTAAACATGCAACAAAGATACAAAAACTCTGAGATGATTTGATTTAAAACAAAAAAAAACTTTTATTCGTAAACTCGATAAGTATCTTGGTACCTTTGTATAAGAACAAAGGAGATATATAAAATTGAGTTAATTTTAGTGGAATTAAATTGATGAGTCATACCATGAAACTATGAGAATGAGTAATAGAAAAAAGAGTAAGACGGGAGACTAACATCTCGGAGAATCAATTTGGATTCATGTCAGGGAGGTCGACCTTGGAAGCTATGCATCTCTTGAGGAGACTCGTTGACAACTGCCAAGAAAGAAAACATGATTTCCGTATGTTGTTTATTGATCTTGAGAAGGCTTATGATAAAGTTCCAAGAGAGATCTTATGGAGAGTTTTAGAAAAAAAAAGTGTAAATGTATCATATATTGGCATGATCAAAGATATGTATACAAATTCAGTGACAAAGGTGTGAACATCTGGAGGATTAACACAAGAATTCCCTATCATTGTTGGCTTACATCAAGGTTCATCTTTAAGCCCTTATCTTAGATGAGCTCACCAGACATATCCAACAAGCAATACCTTGGTGCATGTTTATTGTTTGCGGATGATATCGTTTTGGTTGATGAGACGCACGAGTGTAAACATAAAACTTGAATCTTGGCGAGACACTTTAGAAAAGAAGGGTTTTAGGTTGAGCAGGGCAAAAATGGAGTATATAGAGCTTAAATTTAGCAGTACAAGAAGGACAGATGACTTCGTTATTAAGTTGGGTGATCAAGATATTTCTCGTAGTGAGTGTTTTAAATATCTTGGATCGATAGTTCAAAAAGACGGAGGTATTGATAAAGATGTGACACATAAAATCCAAGCGGGTTGGTTGAAGTGGAGAGGCGCGTCAAAGATCTTTTGTGATCGTAAAGTACCATTAAAACTTAAAGGCAAGTTTTATCGTACTGCAATTAGACCAACGATGATGCTCTATGGTTCTGAGTGTTGGGCAGTGAATTGTGTAAATGAGCAAAAAATGGGAGTTGTGGAGATGAGAATGCTTAGATGGACGTGTGGACACACGAGACTGGATAAAATTAGGAATGAATGTATCATAGATAAGATAGGAGTAGCACCAATTGCAAAGAAGATGCGAGAAGCTCGACTAAAATGGTTTGGACATGTACAAAAGAGATCATTAGAGGCACCTGTTCGGCGTTGTGAGAGTCTAGTCACTAGGCATGTTAAACGAGGGAGGGGTAGAACAATAAAGACTTGGAACGAAACTATAAGGAAAGACATGATGTACTTAGACATTAATGAGATTATAACAAAATATAGGGCACAATGGAGACAAAGGATCCATATAGCCGACCCCACTATAGTGGGATAAAGGCTTGAATGTTGTTGTTGTTTTATTCATAAACTCGATGATAGAAGATTTAATCTTTTGGCACAAAGATCGAGAACGACGAATGATAAAAACTTTTGATTTTCTAGATCAACTCGCACTTCAAATCGATTGGCTTAGCTAATCTTTTGGATCGTTAGGCTTCCTTAGAGGTGGGTGGGGGTAAATAAGTATTAATTGATAAATTTTTCATTCCATTAAAATAAAATCAGAGATTTGAAGTGCAGCTAAAATGGAGATATTAAACTTCAAGAATTATAGAAAAAAGTCCCAAATAAATTTTCATTAATTAAAAAGATGATTTTGATGGCGCTTAGATCAAGGCGATGAAAATAATCTTTTGGCTTCCTATATCAACTTTTCTCCTAAGAATCGGTTGGCCCTACTCGATCTACCTTTAGATTGGCCTCACACCTCCTAGATCTAGTCACCGCACTAGAGGCAAATTTTTCAGCCCTAGACCCACAACTCAATCTAATCGTCACATGAGAGATGAATTCTCGCTCTACAAAAGATAAAAAATAATGTCAAAACCGCAAAAAGAATAGAGATACAATAAATTCCCTAATTCTGTTGTTGGAGGAATACGAGGAAGCGTAGCTCAAGGTCGTTGTTGTAAAATGCAAGCTCTTCGCTTGAATATTACTGGAGACCAATATCGATCATCCTTCATATCTATTGGAAAAGCCCATGTAAAGGGCTTATTATTGGGCCCTCTTTCTTTATTTCTCTCTCCTCTTCTTTTAGTCCCGCATCATGTATATGATTCATTCTTCTCTCCTCCTTTCCTATATATTTGTATTCTCCTCTTGTATTTTGATACTGAATATATACATACAAGCTTTTGGGTCATTCTCTACATGGTATCAGAGCCAATCGGTGCCTCCTGCGGATTCAGACCTCTATCCGCCCGGCGACCTGCGGTTTCCGCGGTCTGACTGCTCTTGTCTGCACCTCCTACTCGCATTGCCTCTGCGGACTTCCCTCCTCTCTGCTCCCTCTCCTTCTTTCATGGAACCACTCCTCTTCTGCTCATTTTATAGCCCTCTCCTTCTGACATGTGGGGTCCACTGCTTCCCCCCAGTCCGCTACGGCCTCTGTCTTTCCGCTGCGAGCTCGGCGAACTTGCTCCAAAGAGTCTGCGATCTCCTTCTGTCCGCTGCGAGCTCGGCACACTCACATCCTCTTCTTGCTCCGCGAACTCGCTCCCTAAATCTGCGGTCTACTTTTGTCTGCAGCGAGCTCGGCGAACCCGCTTCCTCTTCTTGCTCTATTTGGTTCGCTGCGAGCTCGGAGGTCTCCTTCTGTCAATTACCTGTTGCTATTGCGATCTCCCTTATGTACGATCTGCTTTCTTTGACCGCTCCTGTTCTCCCTTTTCTGGCGGGCAAGTTCTTTTCCCTGCCCGTCGCGGACTCGCTCCTCTTTGCGATTTCCGTCTTGAGGACTGGTCCAGCCCGCTGCGGTCGCCCTCTAGTCTCCACACATCGTCGCGACTTGCCGAGCTCCCCCAGTCTGTCTTCTCCTTCTCTATCTCATCGCGGCCTGTCCTCTCTTCTCGGCGAGCTGTTGTGCTCTACTCGCCGCGGACTGTTCCAGTCCGTCGCGGCCTCCCTTAGCTCGCGCCTTGCCTCGTGCCTCTGTACACGTCGCGGCCTATTGCTGTCTGCTGCGGCCTGCTCCAGTCCGTCGTGACCTCAAATAGCTCGTTCCTTGCCTAGCGCGTCTGTACTCGTCGCGGCCTTCCTTCTGCTCTGTTCCTGTCCGCTGTATCTGCTCTCCTCCAGGTCGTCATGTCTTCTAGCGACTCCACTACAGCTACCCCTACGACAGACCGTGTAACACCTCCCCTGTAATGACCGTATAATATGGGTCCGACCGGGGCCCCACAACATACGGACGCCACAGCTTTAGTATTAAAAGATGATATAACTACCCACACTCAAAACTCTTTGCAAAACACAGCGGAAACACAAGCAAGACTAGAAGTTATCCACCACTACAAGAGTAATAAAAGATGGCCTTATGGCCTTACATCATAAGAGAGTCCAAACTCGCATAATACATCAATCATGAAAGTGCATAAGCACTCCTAGTCTACCTCGGCATGCAAGTCGGACACATGAGTCTCAAACATACAATATCATATAAGAAGAGTTACAAAAGAGGGGAAACACTTCATGAGGCTTAGGCCTTTCTGGCCGGCGAGCTAGCTCCTGCTTTCGATCCTTGTCCTGTAAAAATTATTAGTAACGTGGGTCAGTAAAGGCTGACCTCAAACTGTGTAACCAACACATCTCCTCCCGGCCGCCCCTAGCGGACCCCGGGGAACCCTCCAACATGTAAGTCAGCACTTCGTATGCAATATATATAGACAAGAAATGCATTAAGAACAGGCTTGGATGTCTCAAACAACATACACGTTCTCTACTAGTTGAGCATATAATATTAGGACCTACTATGCAACATGAATGCAACACCCGGGTTTCACCCAAGGCACCATATAGCGTATGTATCTAGCACAACAACACATCAATTGGGTACTCATCGTTTCCCCATTAGCATAAAGCCGCAAAAAAAATGGAAGCACAATTCCCTCCATCGGCACACGAGCCGCCACATGGAACTCTTGCCAAGGCCCCACCCGCTCAAGGTCTTAGACCCGGGCTTGCCTACAAGCTCTGACGTCTCATGTCAGGATTCCAACAAACACAACTGACCGATTCTAAGAAGCCTTGCTGGACCCCACCCGCTCATGGCCTCATTGCACGGGCTTGCCCCCATGCTTGGCATTCTCGTCAGTCTCACAGAAGGGGACTAGTCTCGCCGGGACACTTTCCACACATGACTTGCACGTCACGGGATAGCCAGCCGACCACGGAGACACAGCCACGCCTTGGCACATCACAATCCCAGACAATTCCACCCTAGTCCCTCATTTGTACTGCAGCGTTCCCGCGTACCAAGGAAACCACCTACCACTCATGCAGAGCTAACCTTGTCCACCAAGGAAACCATCTACCGCTCATGCGGAGCTAACCTTGTCCACCAAGGAAACCATCTACCGCCATTGAGGAGCTAACCTTGTCCGGTTCCGACTACACGTACTTACTCAAGAAAAAAGGGAAAACATCACCACATCATGAACGACATCTTGTCACAACGGATATCTACAAATCCTTAAAGCTCGTATGCAACATCACTGAGTCGGACTAACGGTCGCGACTATGGCTTTACCCACCATGCCTAATCCACTAACGGAGCGGATCTCTAATGCAAAAACATGTCGGGGACGGACTCAATCGACCCGGAGGTTCCTCTTGAACCTTAGCGACCCAAACCCCTCTCATTTGAGTGTTTGGTGCCCAAAAACTAGAAAAAGAAAGATGCTAGAACATGCATCCTAAAACCGAGAGGAGATGTGTCGTTACCTTCCGACTCCTCTTCCTAGTCATGGAAAAATAGCTAGATGACAACCTTGGCAACGGTCTAGCCTCCACGGATCTAGACTCGGCTCGCGATTTGGAGCATCGAAGCCTCTCCAACAACGGATCTCTACTTCACCTTCTTCCTTGCTCTCCCTTCTCTCTAGAACTTTTAGTAAGAGAAAGCTTGGAGAAGAATGAGGGTTTCCAACCCTATTCTCGGACTTAACTCCACAAGAGCAGTCCTGGACCGTCAGATCCCAAATAAGGGAAAGAATGACCACGATCCGCCTGAAAAATAAAACACCTGGGCTGAACACGGCCTGCGACACGCCTGTGTACAGGGCCGTGTCCCCCATTCGCCGTCCCAATCGACGCGCCTAGAACGACACACGGGTATCCAACACGCCCGTGTTCAAACCGACACGCCCGTGTCCCGGCTGATACGGCTGTGTGGTCGGCCGTGTGCCTCCATCGACACAGCCCCGAAAACAACCCGAGAACTACACGGGTACTGGACACGTCCGTGTCCTTGCCCATGTCAACCTCAACACGTCTGGGCTCCAGGCCGTGTTCACTGTCTCGACACTTCGTCGAGCGAAGTTTGTCGACTTCCTGACACGGCCTTGGATACGCCCGTGTCCTAGGCTGTGTGTCTTGTCTCGACACATCGTCGAGCAAAAATGTCGACACCCCGGGCCGGTTGTCGACACGGGCTCGACACGCCCTGCGACACGCTCGTGTCTCAGGTCGTCTGCCCCATCTCGACACTTCGTCGAGCGCAAAATGTCGACACCCCGTGTCGGTTGTCGACACGGGCTCGACACGCCCTGAGACACGTCCGTGTCTCAGGCTGTGTGCCCTGTCTCGACACATTGTCGAGCGAAAAATGTCGACTACGTGACCAAGTCGTCGACTCTAGCCTGACACGCCCTGCGACACGCCCGTGTCCCAGG
Organism: Platanthera guangdongensis; assembly: GCA_039583875.1. Taxonomy (NCBI): domain Eukaryota; kingdom Viridiplantae; phylum Streptophyta; class Magnoliopsida; order Asparagales; family Orchidaceae; genus Platanthera; species Platanthera guangdongensis. Next base: position 164,213,674 of record CM077159.1, read on the forward strand.
CCGTGTGCCCCCTGCCAGAAACTAAATTTCCCTCTTCAAAAATTTGGGGTGTTACAACTCTCTCCCCCTTACAAGAATTTCGTCCCGAAATTACAAAGCAAAAGGGAACACAACTTAAATGGTACCTGATTTGAAGAGCTCTGGAAACTCTTATAGCATGGCTTGCTCTTGCTCCCAAGAGCACTCCTCACGACCGCAGTTGTCCCAGCGGACTTTCACGAGTTTAACCTCTTTATTCCGCAACTGCCGAGTCTCCGAATCCTCTATGGCAATTGGACTTACTCGCGTCCTCAAATCTTCCTCTATCGGCACCGATGCCGACTCGATCACCACACTAGCCTCCACCAAGGCTTTCCTCAAGACGGAGACATGGAAGACGTCATGCAGTCCACTCAACTCCGCGGACAACACCAACCGATAGACTGCTTCCCCCACCCGTTCAACAATTTCAAAAGGCCCCAAAAACCTTGGACTCAACTTCTTGAGTCGGCGAATCCGTGAGACGCCTTTGAACGGCTTGATCTTCAAATAGACCTATTCACCTACCGCAAACTCCAACTTCCTGTGACGAGCATTAAAGTATTTTGCTTGCCGGTCTTGCGCCACCTTCATACGCTCTTGAATGGTCCGTACCAACTCACAAGCGTCAACTACCACCTCCTTTCCCAAAATTTTGGTGTCTCCCGCCTCTGTCCAAGACATCGGTGTTCGACACCGTCTCCCATACAAAGCTTCCTATGACGCCATTTTTATACTTGCTTGATTAACTGTTATTGTACGCGAATTCCACCATGAAGAGGTTATCCTCTCACTTCTTGCCGAAGTCAAGAATGCACATTCTCAGCATATCCTCCATAGTACGGTTCGTTCTTTCAGTTTGCCCGTCAGTTTGAGGATGAAACGTTGTGCTGAACTTTAGCTTCGTGCCCAAACTCTTCTGAACCAATCTCCAGTCCTTGGACGTAAACCGTCCATCTCGATCGCTGACTATGCTCTTAGGAATCTCATGCAGTCGCACAATGTTGCAAACATACAACTCCACCAGCTTTTTCACGTTGTCCTCCTTCCGATTTGGGATGAAGTGAGCCACTTTGGTTAAGTGATCCACGATCACCCAAATAGCATCATTACCCTGCTGTGATCTAGGCAAACCATGTACAAAATCCATGGAGATGTCATCAAATTTCCACTCAGGGATTGGGAGGGGCTTCAGGAACCCGCCCGGCTTCTGACATTCGGCCTTCACCAAGGCGCAAGTTTGGCAGCGATTCACATACAAAGCTACGTCCCGCTTCAGCCCCGGCCACCAAAAGGATTTCTTCATATCCAAGTACATCTTTGTACTGCCCGGGTGAATAGAGTACTTTGTGAAGTGAGCCTCAAACATCAACTTCTCATGGAGTTTGCCGAACTGCGGTATACAAACCCTTCCATCCTTCCTCAGACTCCCATCAATCATCTCCCAGGCGCTGCTCTCGCCCTTTTGAGCCTCCAACACATATGGTTGAAACTCCACATCTAACCGAGTCGCTTCCCGAATGCGATCGGACAAGTCATTCTGCATTTCAATCTAGTTCAACCGAGCCACGCTGGACTCGCCTCTCGCCACACATTCCAAACCAAGGGACTCCCATTCTCGTACCAACCGCTCATCATGAGCTTCGATCCAATTCCCTGCCCCGAGAATTTTCTACTCAAGGCATCTGCCACCACATTGGCTTTACCTGGCGTATACTGAATCGCCACCTCGTAGTCTCCAAGAAACTCAACCCACCTGCGTTGCCGCATGTTCAAGTCCTTTTGATCCAAGAGATACTTCAGACTTTTATGATCCGTGAAGATCTCCACCTTCGCACCATACACATAGTGTCGCCATATTTTCAACACAAAAATTACCGCCGCCAACTCCAAGTCATGGACGGGGTAATTCCTCTCATGAGGCTTCAACTGTCTAGACCCAAAAGCTATCACCTTGCCATGTTGCACCAAAACGCAACCCAAACCGCATCCCGATGCGTCACTGAAGATCTGAAATCCCTCGGTCCCTTGCCGTAGACTTAGGATTGGAGCCATCATCAGTCTCTCCTTCAGTGCTTCAAATGCTTGATTGCACTCTTGAGTCCACACAAACTTATGATCTTTACGAGTGAGTGAGGTGAGGGGTAGAGCTATCCGCGAAAAATTCTCCACGAATCTCCTATAATACATGACTAGTCCAAGAAAACTTCGGACTTCCGCCACGGTCCTCAAACCGGCCAATCTCTGATGGCTTCCACTTTTGTTGGATCCACTGCCACCCCATCACCACTAATCACGTGGCCCAAAAATGCCACCTTCGCTAACCAGAACTCGCACTTTGAGAACTTTGCATACAACTGATTCTCCCTCAACACTTGCAAGACCACTCTCAAGTGGGTCTCATGCTCCACTTCTGATTTGGAATATACCAAGATGTCATCAATGAAGACAACCACAAAAGAATCCAAGTATTCCTGAAATACTCGATTCATAAGGTCCATGAACACAGATGGCGCGTTCGTCAGCCCGAACGGCATCACCGTAAACTCAAATTGTCCATACCTCGTACCAAAGACAGTCTTGGGGATGTCCTCGTCCCGAATTCGCAACTGATAATAGCCTGACTTCAAGTCCAATTTTGAGTACACCACCGACCCCACCAACTGGTCGAACAAGTCGTCTATTCGAGGAATCAGATACTTATTCTTAACGGTCAGTTTATTCAGCTCTCGGTAGTCTATGTACAGCCGCATACTACCGTCTTTCTTCTTTACAAACAACACCGGCGCGCTCCACGACGAAGAACTGGGTCTGATATACCCTTGCTCCAACAGTTCCTGTAACTGTACTTTGAGTTCAGCCAACTTCTTCGGTGCCATCCTAAACGGAGGACGTGACACCGGCCTAGCCTCCGGCACTAACTCGATCGAGAAGTCGATCTCCCGCCGAGGAGGCGCTCCAGGAAGTTCATCTGGAAACACATCCTTGAACTCTGCCACTACGGGCACTTCCTCAATATACAACTGGGAGAGGCGAACCTCCAATAACGCCACCAGCGCTACACCACCCTGGTTAACCGCCCGCATCAATTGCATGGCCAAAATTAGGGAATAGGCCACTCCATAAAGGCCCTCAAATTTGACTTCCGTCTGCCCTTTGCTCCTTAGGGTCACTACCTTAGTTAGGCAATCAATACTGGCGCGCTGCTCTGCAAGCCAGTCCATGCCCAAAATGACATTGAACTCAACCAATGGTAAAATCGCTGCTACCAAAACGAAGTCAACTCCGTCCAGCTCCCAACAGATGTGCCCTTTGGCCCCGGTGGTCATGGATGACCCATTAGGCATGCGCACTTTCAGCTCCGCGTCCGCCGAGAAAGACTCAACTCCTATTCTCCGGATGAATCTCTCCGCAAGAAAGGAGTGTGATGCTCCTGTATCGAACAATACCTTAGCGGGGTATCCGGAAACTAATACGAAGCCTACAACATAGGCGTCACATAAAAAAAATCTAAAAGTATGAAGCACAAAATTAACTTAAAGTTCTTCATACCTGTCACCACATCGGTTTGGCGGATCGCTTCCTGCTGTCCAAGGTTGTAGGCCCTTGGTTGCACCGGTTGGAACCGAGAAGCGCTTGACTCTGCCATCTTCCCTTTCTCTGCGGCACTAGGGCCGGAGCGCACAGTCTGCTGCTCTGCCTTGCCTCTTGCTCCGCTCCTCCTTGAGGACAAACACGAGCTATGTGCCCCACCTTACCGCAGTTGTAGCACGTCAGCGGTCCCCTAGATTGAGAACCTCCAGGCATCCACCTGTTCTTCTCACCGGACCTGGAAGTGTGAGGCTTTCTCCTCCACCTACTCCCTTCAGACTTTTTGTGGGATTGGGGAGGCTTCCCTTCCCCTTGCTTGGGGGTGAAACCCTTACGACATTGGGTTCGCTCCAGATCACTCTCCAATGTCCTGGCGGCCTCAACTAGCTCATTAAAACTAGCTCTCTTCATGTAAATGAGGGGTTGTCTCAGATTCTCCCTCAGCCCCTGGTAGAAGAGGTTATCCCTTTCTACATCATCCGCCATCGTCGTTCCCGCGTAACGACCCAACCGGTGAACTCCTGAACATACTCATCCACCGTCTTGTCGCGCTGCATTAAGTGCAGAAACTGCCTCTGAAGGGCCAACCGTGTAGAAACGGGTATGTACCTCTTTAGAAAAGCATCCCCAAACTCCTCCATCGACGGGGTGCGTCCAGGGAACTGGCGGCCGCTATGGCTCACCCACCACAACTTGGCGTCTCCTTCCAACATGAACGCCGCATACTCATATTTCTTTTCTTCAGGCGTCTCTGCCGCCCTCAAAAGCTCTTGAATTCGAACCCACCAATCCTCCGCATCCTTTGGCATACCAACTCCCTTGAACGACGGGGGATGGAAGCTCAAGAAATACTTCATGTGCCGATCTCCATGTACGACAACCACCCTTTCCGCCAAAGGCTCCACTCGCCTGGCTTCTCCGCCTGGCATGGCCGTCGCCGTGTCCGGTGTAGCAGGGGTTGCTACCTGAGCTGCCACTGCAGCTTGGGCTGCCACCATCGCTTCTACAAGCATGTGACAGAAGTCGGTCGGGTTTACACCCGTGCCCAAAAGACTTGGAGCAGTGGCACTGCTCGCCGAGAGTTCTTCTCCTGCTCTCGACGCACCCGCCTCGTTGCTTGCACTCTTCAAGAAAACAAGAAACAAGGGATCAGTCTCCAATCTCAAGACTTAAACATAAGGACACTCATGGTCCCGCGTTACTCTTATGTGGATAACTTCTCTACGCACTGACCTTGAATCTAACCTCGCTTTGATACCGAATTGTAACACCCTCTCTGTAATGACCGTATAATATGGGTCCGGCCGGGGCCCCACAACATACGGACGCCACAACTTTAGTATTAAAAGATGATATAACTACCCACACTCAAAACTCTTTGCACAACACAGCGGAAACACAAGCAAGACTAGAAGTTATCCACCACTACAAGAGTAATAAAAGATGGCCTTATGGCCTTACATCATAAGAGAGTCCAAACTCGCATAATACATCAATCATTAAAGTGCATAAGCACTCCTAGTCTACCTTGGCATGCAAGCCGGACACATGAGTATCAAACATACAATATCATATAAGAAGAGTTACAAAAGAGGGGAAACACTTCATGAGGCTTAGGCCTTTCTGGCCGGCGAGCTAGCTCCTGCTTTCGATCCTTACCCTGTAAAAATTATTAGTAACGTGGGTCAACAAAGGCTGACCTCAAACTGTGTAACCAACACATCTCCTCCCGGCCGCCCCTAACGGACCCCGGGGAACCCTCCAACCTGCAAGTCAGCACTTCGTATGCAATATATATATATATATAAACAAGAAAATGTATTAAGAATAGCTTGGATGTCTCAAACAACATACACGTTCGTATGCAACATGAATGCAACACCCGGGTTTCACCTAAGGCACCCTATAGCGTATGCATCTAGCACAACATCACATCAATTGGGTACTCATCGTTTCCCCATTAACATAAAGCCACAAACAAAAATGGAAGCACAATTCCTCCATCGGCAACAGAGCCGCCACATGGAACTCTTGTCAAGGCCCCACTCGCTCAAGTCTTAGACCTGGGATTGCCTACAAGCTCTGACGTCTCATGTCAGGATTCCAACAAACACAACTGACCGATTCTAAGAAGTCTTGCTGGACCCCACTCGCTCATGGCCTCATTGCCCGGGCTTGCCCCAATGCTTGGTATTCTCGTAAGTCTCACAGAAGGGGACTAGTCTCGCCGGGACACTTTCCACACATGACTTGCACGTCACGGGATAGCCAGCCGACCACGGAGACACAACCACGCCTTGGCACATCACAATCTCAAACAATTCCACCCTAGTCCCTCATTTGTACTGCAGCGTTCCCGCGCACCAAGGAAACCATCTACCACTCATACGGAGCTAACCTTGTCCACCAAGGAAACCATCTACCATTTATGCGGAGCTAACCTTGTCCACCAAGGAAATCATCTACCGCCATTGAGGATCTAACCTTGTCTGGTTCCGACTACACGTACTTACTCGAGAAAAGGGGAAAAACATCACCACATCATGAACGACATCTTGCCGCAAAACGATCTCTACAATCCTTAAAGCTCGTATGCACATCCTGAGTCGGACTAACGGTCGCGACTACGGCTTCACCCACCATGCCTAATGCACTAACGGAGTGGATCTCTAATGCAAAAACATGTCGGGGACGAACTCAATCGACCCGAAGGTTCCTCTTGAACCTTGACGACCCAAACCCCTCTCATTTGAGTGTTTGGTGCCCAAAAACTAGAAAAAGAAAGATGTTAGAACATGCATCCTAAAACCGAGAGGAGAAGTGTCGTTACCTTCCGACTCCTCTTCCTAGCCATGACAAAATAGCCAGATGACAACCTTGGCAATGGTCTAGCCTCCACTGATCTGGACTCGGCTCGCGATTTGGAGCACCGAAGCCTCTCCAACAACCGGATCTCTACTTCACCTTCTTCCTTGCTCTCCCTTCTCTCTAGAACTTTTAGTAGAGAAAACTTGGAGAAGAATGAGGGTTTCCAACCCTATTCTCGGACTTAAATCCCCAAGAGCAGTCCTGGACCGTCAGATCCCAAAATAAGGGAAAGAATGACCACGATCCGCCTGAAAAATAAAACACTTGGGCCGAACACGGCCTACGACATGCCCGTGTCCAGGGCCGTGTCCCCCATTCGTCTTCCCAATCGACGCTCCTGGAACGACACACGGGCATCCAACACGCCCGTGTTCAAACCGACACGCCCGTGTCCCGGCTAACACGGCCGTGTGGTCGGCCGTGTGCCTCCATCGACACAGAACCCACTACACTTACACGCCCGTGTCCTTGCCCGTGTTTACCTCAACACGCCTGGGCTCTAGGCCGTGTTCAATGTCTTGACACTTCGTCGAGCAAAGTTCGTCGACTGCCTGACACGGCCTTGGACACGCCCGTGTCCTTGGTCGTGTGCCTTGTCTCGACACATCGTCGAGCGAAAGTGTCGACACCCCAGTCCGGTTGTCGACACGGGCTCGACATGCCCTGCGACACGCCCGTGTCTCAGTCCGTGTGCCCTGTCTCGACACTTCGTCGAGCGCAAAATGTCGACACTCGGGCCGGTTGTCGACATGGGCTCGACACGCCCTGAGACACGCCCGTGTCTCAGGCCGTGTGCCCTGTCTCGACACATTGTCGAGCGAAAAATGTCCACCACGCGGCCAAGTCGTCGACTCCAGCCTGACACGCCCTGGGACACGCCCGTGTCCCAGGCCGTGTGCCCCCTGCCAGAAACCAAATTTCCCTCTTCAAAAATTTGGGGTGTTACAGACCGCGCGACTCCTGCTCCTGACCTCCGCGATGAACTTCGGATTACTACTCTTTCCCTCTCTGGGAAGTCAAACTTCATCCTATGGGTTCACTCCGTTCGGAGGGTCCTGCAAGCCAAGGGCCTGGCGCGTCACCTTACCCAGGGACCTCCTTCTCCTACTACTGATGAATGGCTACGCAATGACGGTCGCGTCCAGACCTGGATCCTGAACTCTCTGGAGGGTGAGCCCTATCAGATGATCATGTATCATGAGACTGCCAAAGCAATGTGGGATGAACTCCACTCCTTGTACTCGGGAAAGGACAGCCTCCAGCATCTCTTTGACATCATCACCAATCTTCAAGCCTTGGATGTTGGCCAAGCTATGGACATGACCTCCTTTGTGGCTCATGCTAAGACTCTCACGGAGGCCTGGATTCAGCACCAGCCATCTACTACTGATCTCACTACTCAACGTGCCTAGAAGGAGTCTGTCTAATTGCTATGATTATGGCTCGAGTCCCGCTACACCTTTACAGTATCCGGGCCCAGGTTCTGGCATCACCTGCTACCCCCTCCTTCTCAGATGTTTGCTCTATGTTACTTCGCGTACCACCTCCTCTGGCGACGTCTGCACCACCATCACCGGCCCTTCTTCAGCAGGCCCTTCCTCCCTTAGTTCCTCCACCATCTTCTACTCGGGGTTGCCGTACGGGCTCCCACGGAAGGGGTCGTGGTTGTCGAGGCCGCCCAAAGTGCTCATACTGCGGCCGGGATGGCCACACTGGAGCTGTATGTCACAAGAAACATGGTCACCCTCCTCGCCCGCCTACTACTGCTACCGCTGATAGCTTTCCACCCACCGGTACAACCTTGAGGCTCTTCGCTTTCAGCTGCAACAACTCCAGAGGCTTCTCAACCCTCCGTCTACTTCGGTTGCTTCCACCTCTACTGCAGGTATTGCTTCCACCTCTACTACAGGTACTGCCTGTCTTTCCTCCAGTTCCCGTTGGATCCTGGACTCGGGATCCATCCACCACATCACCTCACTGATGTCGCCAAGGTTCTCAGATGCTCCTCATCCCACGTCTATTACTGTGGCCAAGGTTCACTTCGAGAATGTGGAAGTTGCTCGAAGCATCCGGATGGAGATCTAAGTGGAATCCCCTACCCGTTGCCCCTAGGTGGGTATAAATAGGCAAACCCAAGGAGTTTCTACGGGTATCAGATCTACACGTGTCTGAACTGACCCGTTATGCATCTGAACCCGTTATTCGTTCAAATATACACTAACACAAAATTCACGCCGAACGGCTTGCGTGACCTCTCTCATGGCGATGCTACCAAAATCATGAGTAAGATAGAAGTGGCGAAATGCCAAATTATCCGACCCATTTAGGTGGGAATTCAGAGCGAGACAATTTAGTATACACACAACTCTTATGGAATTAAGGTGAATTCCAATTCCGTCCCCTTAATAGATGCGCCCAAACAAACACACTTAGGCTTTCAACAAAGGGCTGTGATTAACCCATCCAAACATAGTGTACGTTAAACCTCAGTGCAAAATAGGTAGGAGCAACACACTTAGGCTTCATTTGGTTCGGCGGTTGCGGATCGATCCGGAGGGTGGAAACAGAGTGTTCGAATCGGAGGGGGAGGTGGCTTCTCCAAACAGAGCTTTTTGGGGCGTTTCTTAAGTCGGGCGGGTGGAAACGAAGCAAATGCCGCCAGATGTTCATTTGTTTACCCGTCTTCCGATATCGTTTGCCCCAAACGGAGCGGCAAAACGCCGAACCAAATAGAGCCTTAGATCTATGTGGGGGAGAATCCCGTGTCATCCCATCAAAATTTACTAAAAAAAATAAAAATCAAAGAAAAATGTACGTATTTTGGAATCGCCCGATCATATCTTGGACGACATAGATTCTCTCTCCCCACATAGATCATGTGCGATGCGCCTACCTAAAAAAGTTAGTTAAACCCCAAATCATAAATCATAAACACTAAGGCTTAGTTTGGGAAGACTTATTTTCACTCGTCAAGGACCACATGAATCGAACCTTAATTTCGCTCGGATTCATGGGATCGCAATCGTTTGACGGGTGAAAATTAAGTCCCCCCGGAACACGCGGAATTTTTCGAACCAGAGCCCGTTTGGAAATCTAGGTCGGGTTTAACCCTGTAGCGACACGTGGCGCGATCACAGCGACACATTAAATCACGCTATTTTTCTTCCTTCTTCCGCCGTTTTTTCTCCTTCTCCTGCGAAATTATTCGAACCAACTGTGCTCCAGCGAACTGTGCTCGGAACTCCGGCGAACTGTGCTCGAAACTTAGCATCTTCCTGCGCATCCTCGCCGTCATCCTACCGAAGTCCGTTTCTACAGCCTCTCGTTCGAATATCCTCTACAGGTCAGTTCCTGCCCTTGTTTTAGGGTTTCCTTGCTTACATCCTGCAATGTCTAACTGTGGCGATGGAAGACGATCTCGTCATGATCTGTATAACGATCTCCTGGGAGATCACAAGTGTTTTCCACCATGAAGATCACTTTTGATCTCCATGGAGATCACAGTTGATCTCCATGGAGAACACAGTTGATCTCCTAGGAAATGTGGTCCAGACAGAAGATCATTATTGAAAAATCACTGATGAAATATGTTGTCCAGACAAGAGAGCAAAACTGAAATGTGTTAACTGGTGAAATGTGTTAACTGATGTCAATGGTTTCTCCTTGTTTGACAGATATAATGGAGAAATGTGGTAGCCGACAATTTCTAAGTTCAAGGTGCTATTTCTCCAATTTTGTGGGCCAAGTTGAGAAAATAATTGATCGACTGTTGGCCGAGGAGAAGGAAAAGCTGCGGGAATGTAAAGTTTTATTTATTTTCATTGCTCCAAGGGTATCACAAAATATTCCTCTACTGTATTACTTGGTTTCAGTGTATGATGCAAAGAATGATACATTTTCTATATGTTCAAGGGAGAGCTTACATTTACCCCTAATGATGTAACACTAATAATATGGCTACCAAATAATGAGGATAATCTAGTCATGGTTCAAAAACCTTATGCCATTAGGACAAGCCACTTTAAGGAAAGAAATTGCTGAAATGGATAGTGGTAGTTGTGTTGTTAGCTTGAATTCTCTTCCCTTACATGTATTATGTAAACTATTTTTTTCCTCTAGTCTAGATTATATTTCACAGTTGTTTGAGAACTTGTCGAACTTGAAAGTCTTTAAAAAATAAATTGGGCTCAAACCAATCATAAGTGTGAGATCTGTATGTAATAGACACTGTAAATTGGCGAGATTTTATGCTCGCACTCGGACTACTGAGAATCTGCTCGTGCGCCTGTTGCTTTGGTTGTCTTTCCTCTACTGCTCGTGCGCCTGTTGATACCTCAACTCGGCAACACCTCTCTCACCCGGACGGAAATTTAGGGACGGAGCCCGGTCCTAATAATCTCCCGATCCCGGACCCTCGCCGTAATCTTAACTGTCGCCACCCGCCCTTTTACCTCTTTGCCTTTTCTTAGCTAGATTCTGTGAATTCAATCAACCCTTCTCCCCCACTTCGTCTCCTACTCTCCCACTTCGTCTCCTACTCTCCCACTTCTCTATTTTTTTTCGAGCGGTTGGAAGATGGGTCGATTGTTTATCATTGGAAAGAGGCTGATCTCCAGGAATTTTCTTCAATTGGTTCTAATCGGATCAGCGTATGCATCGTTGGTAGCGGCCCTGCTGGATTCTACACAGCGGAAAAGGTGTGAACGAACATAGTCTTCTTGCTAACTTGATCTCTGTTATCAGTGAGCTGTGAAAATTAGCATCCGTTAAATCTATGAAGTCGCAAATTCCAAGCTAAGTATTCTAACTACTGATAGAATTATTTAGATGAATGCGAACATTACCCTCTTTCTGTTCCATATAATGTTGGTAGATGTTGAAGGCTCATGAAAAGGCGGAGGTGGATATTATTGATCGATTACCTACGCCATTTGGACTTGTTAGATCTGGGGTGGCGCCTGATCATCAAGAAACAAAGGTCAGCAGGCCGTACTCACTGCATTGTATATTTTTTGTCATTTTTCCCTGTTCCTGTGGATGCACCGTTTTTTAAAAAATGTAGTCTCACTGATAATGTTATCTTCATGGTGTATCAATGTTAATTTGAAGGTCTTACTCCAAATTTCTTGATGATTTTGAATGGACCTTAGTGAGTTATCCGCAACGTCTTCTTCCTTCTTCTTCGAGTCCATTTCTTTCCATGTCGTAATCAATCAATAACATCAAGTTTATGGTGCTAAGAGGCTATCGATTTTTGCAGAATATAATTAAGGCTCCGTTTGGCATGGTTGTGGCGGCCGTAAACGTATGGGTTAAACCGTCATTCGTTAAGGATCAACTAACAAACATCATCACTTTGAACATAAAATCCGATGAAGTTCCTTAGATGGACGTTAACGAATGACAATTTAACTTCCATGTTCATGACCGCCACCACTGTGCCAAACAGAGCCCAAGTGAAACATTAAGGAAATATGAGAATGCTTAGGTGGATGCGTGGAAACACAAGACTAGATAAAATTAAGGATGACTATATCAGGGATAAGACAGGAACATGACACTAATTATAGAGAAGATTAGAGAAGCTCGACTAAGATGGTTTGGACACGCACAAAGGAGACCATTAGAGGCACTGTTAAGCGTTGCGAGTTTTTAGTCACTAGGCATGTTAAACGGGGAGGGATAAACCAATAAAGACTTGGAAATGAAACTATAAGGAAAGTCATGATGTACTTGGGCATTAGTGAGATTAGGACTAAAGATAGGGCACAATGGCAATAGCCGACCCCACTATAGTGGGATAAAGGCTTGTGTGTTGTTGTTATATAACTAAGTGGAGCATTAACTTCATTGAGAGAGCAATACTTTATTTCAACGTATTAGAGGCCTAAAGCATATAAATAAAACTGAATGGAAACTATAAGCAACCATAAAGCCTAGAGGCCTTATGCATGATTTTCTTTGGGTTGATTTAAAAAACCCTAAAACTGTGGCCAAGGATAAAATTGGAAGTCGTTTTCCTAATGATTAAGGAACAAACAGAGGAGAGTGTAATTAAAGTCTCATTGAGTTGAATCCTGTAAATGATAACCTAAAGGCTAAAGCATATCAAGAAAACTGAATGGAAACTATGAGCAACCATAAAGCCTAAAATCCTTGAGCATGATTTTCTTCGGGCTGATTTATAAAACCTATAAGTCGTATCCAAGGAAAAAAGTGGAAATTGTTTTTCTGATAATTAAGGAACAAAGGTAAATAAGCGTAGATCTAGGGTGGCACCTGATCATCAGGAAACTGTTACGGAGCTATCGCCGGTCGCAGAGTCGGATCCACACTTGCGGCGCATATACCGCCGCCGCGGCGCGTAGACGAGCGCGTCGAAGGACATTCCGACATGAAGATCCCGTATTTTCTACTTCGTTCCTTTTAATCCGTATTTTTATTTCAATGGTACTTTTGCTATTTTAATTTGATCCCACATGTGTAAGCCCAAGTGGGGGCCATGCTACTTTGGTGACTTATTTTTCCTATGTGTGACCTATAGCTTGGATGGTAAGAAAGAAGTATTTTTCCTCATCTCTCTCTATAAACTTCTCACTTCCTCCGTATCTCTTTCTCTCATTCCCTTTCTACCCTAGTCGACCAACGCACCAGGAAGCCCCCCTCTTTTGCCGCCCAAACTAGTGGAAACCCTGAGGGATCGTCAGAGCACAGTCACAGTCAGCATCACGTAACAAAAACAAACATCAGCATGCCACACTCACTGTATTTTATCTTTTTGTTATTTTCCCAGTTCATGTGGATGCACAACCTTTTAATTTACTCCCAATGATTATGTTATCTTCATAGCAGTATCAATCTTAATTTGAAGGTCTTACACCAATTTTCTTGATGGTTTTGAATGGACCTTTTGAGTTACCCTCAAATTCTTCTTCCTTCTTCTCCGAATCCCATCCTTTCCATGTTGAACAGTAGTTACTGCCTCCTTAGAAAGTGTATGAAAATTTGTTCTTATCTTGGGCTGCATGAATTGTACCTCTGTTGATTTCTGTAAATGTTGTCGATCTCATTATGCACCATCAAAAGTTATCTAAGAAGCTTTGTAGCTTTGTGGACTTCGATTTCTCACTAATGCCGACCTTCACTTGTATTAAGAGATCACAAACAAAAGGTGCTTCCTGGATAATTTTTAAGTTTTATGCCCGAATTCGATTACAATTCTTAACTTGATTATTATTATAATCAAAACTTTTGACTATTAATTAATGAAACTAAAACAGACAATGATTTTTATACATCAATTTTTTGGGTTCTTGTTGTTGCATTAACAAAATGATATGTGGGGTAAGGTGGGGATGAAGGCTAGAATTTGAGCTTTAGGAAGGTTGAATAGGGTTAGTTGGGATGTTGGTGGATCAATTATAGTGTCCACTGAAAACCGTAGAACTCCTATTCGATAAATGCTTTACCAGATTGACATGTATTATGATGTAGGATAAGATCTTTCTTCAAGTATGCTGCCAACAAGGAAGGTTTGGTTTTATGTGTCCAACTGAAGAGCAAACCATTTAGTGTACATTGTGGACAAGGGAACATTTTGATTTTTTGGGTATGTTTTCTAATCCAACCAAGAGGATTTGTGTTGTTGAGCAATGGATTGTCGAGCGATGCATGTGATTTAGATGGGAGACGAAGGTGCGTTGAGGAGTCCCATGGGCATCATGGTGCTATCGGCTGGAGGTCGTGTGACCAAGGACTGCTTGGAAATCATCAATGTTGACCTAAGAGTAGTTGGGTGACCAGACAAAGGGAATGAATATCCCTCACCTCAAGATGGATGTTAGATTGGGTGGTGTCTACCTGAGCTAATTGTTCTGAAAAGGACACAAGCATAGAAGGCCAGAATGATTGTGCAGTGACATCATTTGCAAGTCTTCAGCTTAGGAAGCCATCAAAGGCTTGTCGTAGTTAAAATTGTCAATACCTCCCGCGAAGGAGTAAACAATAACGAGAGTTGCACGAGCAGGCGTCAAGCTATCGAAGGAGTCATCAATAGTTTAGGGAAATTCAGAAAAATGATAGAAAGAGGGCTCATTGTGGGAAAAGAATTTACGAACCGACATTGAGAGAGATAATGAAAAATTTACTATAGATAAGACTCTCGCTCAAGCCTGCAACTTGATATTTCTATTTCTTAGGCAACATATCAGTCCAAACAAGATACAACAATACTCCTCTTTGTGTGGAGTCATTTAAAGTAAATAGAACATAAAGTTGAAAATTTAAATTTTAATAGGCTTGAAATCAGATAGAGTGAGCTCAATCCTTATCCAGTGGTTCTTTGAATTGTTCGTGTCCTTATCGAATACACCTGCAATATTTTGTGGGTCATCCACGAGCATAACCTGAAACAAAAAAGCTAGGTTCCCAGTAAGGACGAGGTAATTTGAGAATTGAACCGAGTCTCCAGATAATTTTTTGTATTGGACGAATGGTTGGCTTTTGAGCTAATTTTATTCTAGTTGGTCATGAACATTCTCTTAAAAAGGGGATGTATGTTGTATTTTGTTGTATTTGTTGTTGACTAACAAACCGTTCACTCCTCTTTCTATTCATTGTTTTTTTTCATTTAGCTATGAGTAGGTCGCTTCAATTTTGATGTCAAGGAATCTCAGGCTAAAATATCCAACATGCATAAGCATTAACTCTCCCTAAAAAGAAGGGTGATTCAATTGTGCCTTTGAGGCTAGGTTGAGCGTATTTCATAATGTTTTTTAAAGAAATGTTTATATTCATGATTATGAAAAAATCTAAATAGCTACTAGATGTACAAAGGTAGCTGAGGTTGGAAGTTTATTGGCAATCTCCTGGCCTCATTATTAGGTGATTTTCTATCTTAATTCTTAAGTACACTCGGATTAGCTTAGAGTGCGTAGGGATTCAATGAAGAATGTGGGTGCAACTTTTACTATTTTCTTA
The DNA here is from genome assembly GCA_039583875.1 of Platanthera guangdongensis. Classification (NCBI taxonomy): domain Eukaryota; kingdom Viridiplantae; phylum Streptophyta; class Magnoliopsida; order Asparagales; family Orchidaceae; genus Platanthera; species Platanthera guangdongensis. Next base: position 164,229,130 of record CM077159.1, read on the forward strand.
CTTCTAGCGCTTGAGAAGAAACACATTTGTCCTATTTGAATATGGGACATAACATCCCTTCTTAGTGTAAGGGAGAGACTCTAGACCCGTGGACAAAGAGGAAGGGTAATAAGCATGACATGTTCATTGAAAAAATCTCTTGTGCAAATCATCCAACGAGGTTCACTACTCTAATCAATCTTATCCAACAAGCAAATATTTCTTAGAAAAAGGGTTCTCTTCTTCCCGGGAAATAGAACTCCTTTTTAGGAGTTGTTAGTGCTGCATAACTTGGTTCGGATTTCGGAGCATACACCTCATTATCACTTATGTGTAGGTGTGCACCTTGAAAAATCTATGAGTAAAATGTCACTTGTTGCTCGTCTTGTATAAGGACTACTCCTTTGTTCTAGCTTGGTGCTTTTACGGACTTAAACAGTAAGTGGTGCTAATATAGACACTTTCATTTTCTCCCCTTTTAACTTGCTAAAATACCTCTTTTTTTATCCATAATGGAATCTTTTACTGATCTAGGGTTTCTACTATGATGGTAAAGTGATTGATAAACATCACCACATACTTGCAAGCTCCCATGAAGCTTCTTACCTTTGTCACTATATGTGGTTGTGGTTAATGAATCTAAGGAAACTTTTCTAATAATTTACTTAAAGCACCCTTTGATTGCTTGCACCTTCCCAGGTCAATCTTTTGCTCTGCACTTACCCATCATTAACCCAACTTGTACAAGATGGGACTCCTCCTATTTAAATAAAGTATTTTTCGAGAGCTTGAATCATAAGTTTGAGTATTATTGGTTCATGCTTATTGTTGCGGTAGATCAGGATATTACCAAGGTATACCGTCACAAATATATCAACAAAAAAGGTGTATTACTTCAGTTATCAGTCTCATCAAAATAGTAATAGCTTTGGAATATCAAAATGCATCACCCTCAACTCAAACAAACTGCTGAGTCTTAAAGGTTGAGTTTTATGTGACCTCGATATGGATTTAATGGAAACATTGGTTCAAGTAAGTTTTGCCAAAATAGGTTATCTACTTCAATTGTGTATGGATTCTTCTACTTGGAGCATTGTGTATGAAATGCATAACCTTGCACCATTTTCTATGTATTAGAATCCATGGAGAACGTAATGTGGATCAGAATGACTAACTTATTCCTATAGTTAAAATTCTTGATCTCATGACTAACTTATTCCTATAGTTAAAATTCTTGATCTCATTACTTTCCACAAGCACGTATCCAATTGATGGCAATCTTGGATTGAGGTTCCCTTCCCTTGACTGGTTGCAGTTCATGCTCGAAAACTCTTCTTCAAGTTGCAATTTTTCTCTTCTTTACAAGTCATTTAGTTGTTGCAATAGATCCTTAATATATCCTTCTTTCTATTTCCAATGTTGTGGAGAAGGGTAGGTCAAATGTGGTTTTGTTACCTTTTTTTTGCAACACCAATTGTATGTATCATTATAAGGTAGTCAATGGGCAAAGAGCAATGACAAGTGCAAATGGCTATTTGTTTTACTTTAAGGTTGTACTTGCTTTAGTTAAGCTAACTTGACCACACAATTAACAACTTATAGAATCCTAAACTTTAGTACTTAGAAGATACTTTTAAAGAATAAGAATACCAGTAACCTATAAAGAACAAAAATATAATACACCTAAAATATAAAATATCAACAACCAAGAGAAACATGATATAATAAGTTAAACTTCATCATATAAATGCAAAATAATTTATCATAAATGTGTCATGGACATAAAGTGAGATTGAGAGTTGAGAAAGAATATGTATCGTCGCGTGTGCGTGTCTCGTCGGCATGCACAACTGTAACAATGTCGTCGTTCGGAAAATATGCCATGTCCCCCAAGGAATAGTCGAAGGACTGGCGACAGAAGTAATCTGGCAACCACGTAGCTTTCGAACTCCAGATGATAAAACTCAGCAATAGGGACCCTGCTGCGAGACAGAGCCCCACTGAAGGTGGCGACGGCTATCAAGTGGCTTGCTGGGTAATACGATGCCAACAACCATCATTCTTCAAACCAGAGGAACCGGTTAGAAAATAGGCTTACATCAGAACGAGTAAGGCCCCCATCAGCATTCCTTGCATCAGAGGCTTGAACTCATCCTTTCTGCCCATGGTTATAACGGAACGGGTTCGACAAGGCTGTTGTGGTCCTAGGGTGGAGGGAATTGGCGCTCGGTCTGTCAGTTGGGCTGGTGGCACTCCTGCCAGAGGATGGATGACGTCGGCAAGTGCAATAGAAAGCTCTGGTGGTTCATAGGGAAGAGAAAGGCACCTCAGACGGGCTCGATGAGAGGCCGACATTCGTGGTCCTGAATACTGCAGATGGAGACCGGAGTCACCGCCGAGACAACATGGCTGGCCCCTATAATAGGAATTGCATGGTCATAGTCGCCCAGCTGACACATACATCACCGAGCGTGTGGAGCCAATCCACCCAAAAATGACGTCGATACCGCCTAGGCCGAATGCATAAACTCCGCGGTCACGGAACAGGCCCCATGCTGAGAGACACGTAGTGCAACGACCCTGAATCGGTCGGCGACGCCCATCGCCTAGGTGGGCCGCAACATCCGTAGAGGGAAACGAGGGAAAGCGGAGCTGCTGCACCAGACGCTTAGAGATGAGGTTTATGGCTTGCGCCGCTGTCCACCATGAGATGATCGAGCGATCCCACATCGTGCCCCAAAGCTACATTGTTTGTTTGGACTCCCGCCCGTCGCGGCATATAATAACTCAAGCGATGAACGTAGTTGCGGTAGGGTCGAGAGGTGTATCCCCGCTAAGAATCTCCACGGCCTCAAAGTCGACCAGGAGTATCCTCAGGGTCAACGTCGCTGACAATGGCGTGGAACTTCCTTCACAGAGCACTCATTGTTGGGGGAGTAGGGTTGACGACACCGAAAACAGATACCCTTACTATGAAGCTCATTGTAATCACTAGAGCTGATGGGCGGTCCGACCGGTTTTTCCCCAAGGCGGGCGGCGGCGGTGGAGGAGCCGTGGCTGGTGGTCTCCAAGGCGGCCGAGGCTGGTGGTGGTTCGGCCGTAGGAGCAGGTGGCGTGAGAGAGGTCGACTTCCAGCAGACACGCCAAGTCTTTGACGTCAGAGACTGAGTGGAGGGCGTACGAAGGCGAGATAAGATATGTGGAAATAGACCTGCATGAAAGCCCAGGTAATGATCGGGCGGTGGCCCGGGGACGTAGGAGACCTTGGCGTCAAACTCATCAACATAGTCGTCCAGGCCGGCTGTCTTGCAGATGCTGCAAAGATGATCGATAGCGAAGGAGCCAGAGTAGCGGGCGTCATACCACTAGATCATCTTCTGCTTGAACTCGGCCAGAGGAGAGGCACGTGTTGGATTGGTGGAGCCACTGAGCCCAGTGAAGGACCGAGCCGTCTAGGCCAACCACAGCCGTAGACTAGTTAAAATTCTTGATCTCATGACTAACTTATTTCGTATATTTAAAATTCTTGATCTCATTACTTTCCACAGGCACGATCCAATTGATGGCAATCTTGGATCGAGGTTCCCTTCCCTTTGACTGGTTGCAGTTCATGCTCGAAAACTCTTCTTCAAGTTGCAATTTTCTCTTCTTTACAAGACATTTAGTTGTTGCAATAGATCCTAATATATCCTTCTTTCTATTTCCAATGTGGTGGAGAAGGGTAGGTCAAATGTGTTTTTGTTACCTTTTTTTGTAACACCAATTGTATGTATCATTATAAGGTAGTCAATGGACAAAAGAGTATGACAAGTGCAAATGGCTATTTGTTTTAACTTATAAGGTTGTACTTTTGCTTTAGTTAAGCTAACTTGACCACACAATTTACAACTTATAGAATCCTAAACTTTAGTACTTAGAAGATACTTTTAAGAATAAGAATACGTAACCAATCTAAAGAACAACAATATAATACACCTAAAATATAAATATTAACAACCAAGAACAACTGATATAATAAGTTTAAAATTCATCATATAAATGCAAATAATTTTTATCATAAATGTGTCATGGACATAAATGAATTGAGAGTTGAGAAAGAATATGTCTCGTCGGCGTGTGCGTGTCTCGTTTGCATGCGCAACTGTAACAATGTCGTTGTTCGGAAAATATGCCCTGTCCCCAAGGAAATAGTCGAAGGACTGGCGACAGAAGTAATTCTGGGGCAACCACGTAGCTTCGATCTCCAGACGATAAGACTCGGCAATAGGGACCTGCTGCGAGACAAAGCCCACTGAAGGTGGTGGCGGCTATCAAGTAGCTTGATTGTGTAATACGATGCCAACGACCATCTTTCTTCCAAACCAGAGAACCGGGTTAGAAAATAAGCTTATACTTCAGAACGAGTAAGGCCCCCCATCAATTCCTTGCATCAGAGGCTTGAAACCTCATCTTCTCTGCCCATGGTTAGAACGGAACGGGTTCGACAGACTGTGTGGTCCTAATTGGAGGGAATTGGCGCGGTTCTGGTCGGGGTGGGCTGGTGTCAATCCGCTAGAGGGTGGATGACGTCAGCAAGTGCAATAGAAAGCTCTGGTGTGGTTCATAGGGGAAGAAAAAGGCACCTCAGACGGCTCGATGAAGAGGCCGACTTCCGTGGCCCGCTGAATACTGCAGATGGAGACCGAAGAGCGGAGTCACCACCGAGACGACATGGTTGGCCCCTATATAAGAACTGCATGGTCATAGTCGCCCAGCTGACGCATACATCACCGAGCGTTGCAGATGCCAATCCACACCCAAAATGACGTCGATACCCGCCTAGGCCAAATGCATAGAAGTCCGCGGTCATGAAACAGGACTCCATGGAGAGAGACATGTTTGTGCAACGACACTGAGTCGGTCGGCGACGCCCATCTCCTAGGAGGCCGCAACATCCTAGAGGGAACCGAGGAAGACAGGGCTGTTGCACCAGGCACTTGGAGATGAGTTATGGCTTGCACCGCTGTCCACCATGATGATGATCGGGCGATCCCACATCGTGCCCAAAAGCTATTCATGGTTTTGTTGGCTCCCGCCCATCGACGCATATAATAATCCAAGTGATGGAACGTAGTTGCGGTAGGGTCGAGAGGTGTATCCCTTGCTAAGAGCTCCAGGGCCTCAAAGTCGTCCAGGGTAACCTCGGGGTCAACGTCGCTAACGATGACGTGGAACTCCTTCACAGAGCACTCATTGTTGGGGGAGTAGGGTTGACAGCACCGAAAACAAAGACCCTTACTATGAAGCTCATTGTAATCACTAGAGCTGATGGGCAGCCCGACCAGGTTTCCCCAAGACGGCTGAGGTGGAGGAGCCGTGGCTGGTGGTCGCCGAGGCGGCCGAGGCTGGTGGTGGGTTGGTCGTAGGAGCAGGTGTCCCAGGGAGAGAGGTCGACTTCTAGCGGACACGCCAAGTCCTTGGCGTCGGAGACTGAGTGGAGTGGTGCGTACGAAGACGAGAGCAGATATGTGGCAATAGACCATGCATGAAGAAGCCCAAGTAATGATCGGGCGGTGCCCGGGGACGTAGGAGACCCGGACGTCAAACTCATCAACATAGTCGTCCCAGGCCGGCTGTCTTTCTCGGATGTTGCAAAGATGCTCGATAGCGGAGGAGCCAGAGGTAGCAGGTGTCATACCGCCGGATCATCTTCTGCTTGAACTCGGCCAAGAGAGGCACGTGTTGGATTGTGGAGCCACTGAGCCCAGTGAAGGGCTGAGCCGTCTTGGCCAACCACAGTCGTAGACACCTTGGCCCGTCTCCACTTTATAGTTGAGGTCGAAAAATTACTCCGATTTAGCGTTCCAACCCATCGGGTCAATGCCGACAAAGGATGGAATGTCGAGGGAGAGTGCGGACCTTCCCGGAATGGGCAGAGTGGTCCCGGAGGAAATGGGCGGCGGCCCGCTCCCAGGAGAGAGTTGTCAATCCACGGGCGAGCCAGATCCGGAGGTGGTGGTCGACGCTTGGAGGGAGTCAATCTTGGCGCGGACGCAAGGAGAGAGGCATGCATGAGGCGACGAGTTGCTCTTTAGCCTCCAAGCGACAGCTTAAGGCTTCGGCGACCGCATCTCAGAGGAAGATCACCGGCGGAGCGAGTGTTGGGGGTCATTCCAGCGCCTGCTTAGGGAAGGCCGTGAAGCCGCGCATCAGAAGGGAGCAGCAGAGATGGTGGTGTTGTTGGGCGAGCAGAGAAGCGAAAGTGCTGCGGCTGGCGGCTGGCGTCGTTTGTATGTGGGCGAGGCGGCGGGGCAATGTGGGTTGGGACGAGCAGCATGATGCCGTTTCGTTGTACGCACCAAAGTGACACGACAGATGGATGTACGTGAATGATGCAGCGATGACGACAGACGTGGCCGGCGGATCAGCCTTGGCGGGTCAACGATGCATGGGAACTGTGGAAGCGAGATTCAAAAAGTCGGGGTGGAGGCTTGGCGGGTCGCGATTCAGGCGGAAGCAGACTGTGCAGGAAGTAGGTTTGTGGACGATTGGCGAGCACCAGTGACGAAATTGGGGGCGGTGAGGCAGGTCAGACCAATTGATACGATCTCGGAGAGGAATCCGACAAGGGGGAGGTCCGACGGTGGTGAGGGAGGAAGGAACAAAAAGAAAAACTAGGGAGCAACCATAAATTCCATACATCCAAGCATAAAGAATACGAGTACAACACAACCCCTTATAGGTGTGCGGGGTGCGGATAACGAAAAAACAATGCGAATAATAAAGCGTACTCATACCAAAAAAATATAATACAAAATGCAAATAAGATAATCATGTCGGCGTCGCGTCTTCGGTCCTCTCCTCCTCCAGACAGACCCGTCATCGTCTTCCTCCGCGTGGGACTCGTCACAGCTTCTCGTCGGCATGTGCGTATCTCGTCGGCGCATGCACAACCATAACAGCAGTGCAGAAAGCTTGCTAGACATCAAAATTTTCATAGAATTCTTGACTTCTATTTTAAGCTTCTTCTTTGCTTCCTCATATGTATAATCCTTTCCTTTTTATCTTTCCTTTCCTCTTCAGATCATCCTTGAGTTTTACTAAAATTCTTTAAAAAAAACAAGTATGCATTCTCAATATTGCGAAGGATGATCCCTGCGAAATGAACTTCTGCCATTTCAGCAATGCATATAGTTGTGGTGTCTCAAGTATGCTTGGCAGCCATTTGGCCTCGGATCTCACATTTCTTCATTAAGCTGAACCATTGCAGTTTTTTAGAGCTGAAGAATCAGTATAGTAAAAATTTGTTTCAGGAAAAATTTAGCATGTTTCTGCCAATCCAGTCAGTAAATATCATCTAAGCATGCTTTGGTAGCTAGACCATAATTGTTTGAAGAAGGTATACTTCCGGAAGCTTCTCAAAAATCTATTTTATTTGAATGTAATCCACCGTTTTTTCAAAGTAAAGTATGTCTTACAGCACAATATTCACTATTTTACTTGCGTGCATAGAAACCTACTTGAAGGGTGCATTGAAGTATATATTAATCTTGCATAATGTGATCTACATGTCAAGTTTACCTTTCTTGTTTGCTATTCACTGCTATTCATCTGCATATATAAAATACAAATTGCTACCACGTACTCTTACTTAACCACATGATACCAGAAATTTGAAACAGATCGTGATCAATCAATTTTCTCGAGTTGCTAAAACTGCAAGGTGCGCCTTCTTGGTAACATAACTCTTGGAAATGGCATTTCCTTATCGGAACTTCGGGAGAATTATGATTATAGTAAGTATTACAACCCATGTACCACAATAGATCATGTCTGACAATATCTGTGGTTACATGCTTATTGGCTTTGAGAAATTGACTTGTTATTTTTACTTCTATCTGCTTTCGAACAGGTTGTTCTTTTCGTATGGTGCTGAAAGTGACAGATCTCTTGGATTTTCCTGGAGAAGTATGCTAATTCTAGTTCAAACTTGTCATCTTATCCAATTTTTGTTATTTATCAAAAGTAGATATTAATTCTCTGGTCTTGTTTTTGTTGGGAATAATTCCAGGACATGCAAAATAATGAAAATCACAATGATAAAAAGAAAGCAAATTCGATGGTTTTGAGGCATGTGAAACACTTTCCTTAGGATATAACTCTGCCTGCACATAGACTATCGGCCCACACGCTCACGTTTGATACCAAATGATGCATTGAGTCTGTGGAACACAGAGGCGAGAGCCGTAGAATAGATAACCATCAGAAATGATAAAACCCTCACGGGGTTCGGGGGGGGGGGGGGGGGGTCCCTCGATAAGGTCGAGTAAATATCGCTAAAGTCTTGGCACTCGGATAGTCATGCTGGATACACTTAAATCCCTCCACATGGGCGCTCATGGTGTGGAGAATGGTGACCCGACGACTCAAAGCATCTGTTGGTTTGTTCTCAACACTTGTTCGGTGCTTGAGAAAGTAGTGATACTCCTGCATGAACTCCACCTAAATGATGCAGTGGGAGGTGGACAAAAACCTCAATAAATAAATATGCGATCTACATGCAGTGCACGTATAAACATGAGATAACAGTCCAAATCGAGATCATCAAACAAGTAATAAAATTTAGCAAAGCTTTAAACAAAATTTTTTGCACAATTGGAAACAAGCAATAATATATAAAGAACAATTATAAATAACCAACGAAATGAGGCGCAATTTCCGTTCAAACTGCACCAAATGCGTCGCGCAAGTTAAACGACGAGTAAAGATTACAAACACACAAGAAAAATTAAACCCCAAAGCAATAGTTCATTACCCAAGCAAACAACGCAAAAAATAAAACATCCATACCTCAATTTGCTTGTGTGTGTGGTGACGGGATTAGGAATGGGGAAGTCGATATTGGTTACCGGCCTTGACACGGTGGCACCACAGATCGATTGTGGGAGGGCTGAAGGAGGTAGATCTGAAAATATTGAGTGGGGAAAAGTTGCAGATGGTTGGTGTGATTTGGGCAAGGAAAGGTTTCAAGGAGGTTAGGTTTGGCTGGGTGGACTGAGGGTGCAGGGGAGGTTAGATTTGGCTGGGTGGACTGAGGGTGCAGGGAGGTTAGGTTGGGCTGGTTGGACTGAGGGAGGCGGCGACAAGGTTTTGGTGGCAGGCTGGGGTTGTAGTATTGTGGATCTGGTGAGGAAAAGGGATTATTGGAGGCTGGCGGAAGGGAGGAGACACAAAGAGGGCAAGCGGCAGGCTATGGGGTGTGCGGGCGAGATGGGAGGGGCACGGGGACGAGAGGACGACCGATTGGGGCCAAAGAGGGAGGGGAGGTTGTTGCGGGGGTCGGAGAGGGGAGGTTGATGCGGGGGTCGGAGAGGGAGGGTGGTTGTTGCGGGGTCGGTAAGGGTTTCAGAAGCCGCGGAAGGAGAGAGTCAGAGTCCACCGAGGGAAATGACTGGCCGACTGCAACAAAGCAACTCACGATCCCTAATCCTGCCACAGACATGAGTATTTATAGGGAGAGGGAAAAAAAAACTAGGGCACCCCGATCGGATGGCTAATAATGTTTGGGTCGATCAGAGGCTAAATACGACACAAATAAATAAAATAATATTTCAAACTGACTCTGAACGACCATCCGGCGCATTCGCAGACTCAGATCGCTCAAATGAGTCTCCGATCACCGCCTCATGCGGGAATAATCACGCGTGGGCCGTCGATCGCCATCAACTCCCCCCGACTTGAAAGCACTCATCTCCGGTGAGTGTAGACATACGTACTCTCGGTATAAGTTTAGGGCGAGTCTCTCGAGCTCCTCAGTGAAATCCAAGTATCGTCAGAAATCGGGCGGGCAAGCTAATCAACCGAGTAACGCAAAACCATCCGACCGCCCCTCGTAGTGAAGTCGTGACCAATGATCTGTAGTGCATCTCCGATAGGCGTAGACGACTGACGAAGCAATGTATCTCCGTTTGAAAGTGGTACTGGTGGAACTGTCGGCGGGGTAGTGTGGTCCTCCGAACGGTGCTCAACTGTCCGCGATTACTTGTGCATGGTGGGTGTAGAGGTGCCGGAAAGGGGTGAGGTAAGTTATGGTTCAGGTTTAGCTGGAGATTATGGATCCACATACACTCACTCCTTGTAGTAAGGAGTTAAATCATCTACATTGAACACCCGGTGAATTTCCATTGTCGGTGGGATATCAATCTCATAAGCGTTTGCACCAATCAGTCGAGTGACTGTATAGGGGCCCATTCAACAGGCACTTAACTTCTTCGCTGCTCCCTGTGGGAATCTCTCAGGTCGAAGACGGATCATAACCTGCTCTCCAACGTCAAAAACCTGCTCCCTCCTATGCAGATTTGCCCGAGCTTTATAAATTTTGTTGCTTGCTGTGATCTTTCTCTGGACTGTCTCATGAAGTGCGTGTATGTGTTGCATGAACGACTCAGAAGACTCACTAAATCGGGTCACTAACGGAACGTCAACCAGGTCGACTTGTTTCCTTGGATCGCAACCTAATATAACATGAAATGGAGTCAGACCTGTGGTCCTATTGACCGAAAATATTGTAAGCAAACTCCGCGACATGCAGGACTGAATCCCAGGTGGCCGGACTATCCCAAACGAGACAACGTAAAAGGGTCCCAAGACTATGGTTGACAGCTTCCGTCTGTCCATCCGTTTGTGGGTGATAGGCGATGGAGAACTTTAGTGTCGTACCGGTCTTCTTCCACGTCTTCCAGAAATAACTTACAAAACGGACGTCACGATTAGAGACAATGGAAGTGGTCAACCCATGATACTTGAATACTTCCCTGAAGAACATGACAACCACGTGGGGGGCATCAAGAGTCCTATGACACGGGATAAAGTGGGTCATCTTCGAAAAGCGGTCTACGACAACGAAAATCGAGCCAAACTTCCGCAGCTTGCAGGAAAGCCCGAGTACAAAATCCAAATTAATATTTGTCCAGGGTCTAAGGGGAATAGGTAACACAGTGTATAGACCTGTGGACAGTCAGGATTCCTTCGTCGATTGACAGATACGACAATGGCGAACGACCTGTGTATAGACATACGTGCAGTTCTCAGATGAGAAAGTCCCAAAGGGAAGTTTGTGGTACACAGAGGCAAGAGCCGTAGAATAGATAACCATCAAAAATGATAAAACCATTACGGGGTTCGGGGGGGGGGGGGGGGGGGGGCTCGATAAGGCAGAGTAAATATCGCTAAAGTCCGTGCACTCGGGATAGTCATGCCAGATACGCTCAAATCCCTCCACAAGCGTGCTCTTGATTTGGAGAATGGTGACCCGACGACTCAACGCATCCGCCGACTTGTTCTCAACACCCGCTCGGTGCTTGAGAACATAGTGATACTCCGCATGAACTCCACCCATTTCACATGGTGGCGGCCTAACTTCTTCTGCAAATCCGGATATCGCAGGGTCTGGTGGTCAGAGTACATGACAATCTTCTTGTGTAGGAGATAGTGACGCCAATATCGAAGAGTCCTGTACGACGGTGTAAAACTCTTGATCATAATTGGAGTACTTTTGTCGGACATCATTCAACTTCTCACTGAAGTAAACAACTGGATGACTCTCCTGGCTTAGTACTCCTCTGATGCCCACTCCAAACGCATCGCACGCTATCTCGAATGTCTTCAAAAAATCCGGAAGGCGCAATACAGGAGCAGTCGATAGCTTCTCCTTAGTCTCCTCAAAAGCTCTGGTTCTGCTTGCTGGCCAGGCAAAATCTCCCTTGCGGAGGTAGCTCATGATGGGGGTCACGATCGAGCTAAACCCTCGAAACAAACCTCCTGTAGAAGGTGACGAGTTCGTGGAAGCTCTGGGGCTCGTGGATATTAGACGGGATGGGCCACTCACGAATAGACTTGACCTTATCCGGGTCAACCGAGATTCCAGACTCCGAGACGATATAACCTAAGAAATACACGAATGTAGTCAGGAATGAGCACTTCTTCAGATTGACTTACAGATGCTCCTTCCGTAGGAGATCGAATACCAAACGAATGTGGCCCAAGTGCTCAGATCCTAACTGTAAATCAAGATATCGTCGAAGTAGACCACTAAGAAATTGCCCATGTAGGGTCGTAGGATCTGCATCATCACCCTCATGAACGTACTCGACGCGTTCGACAGTCCGAACGACATAACCAACCACTCATACAGGTCATCCTTTGTCTTGAATGTCGTCTTCCACTCGTCCCCTTTTCTTACATTAATCTAATGGTACTCGCTCTTCAGGTCGATCTTCAAAAATATCTAGGCAGCAACCATCGCATCGAGGAGGTCGTCGAGACAGGGAATGGGAAAAACGATACTTCACTGTGATCTTATTGATAGCTCGACTGTCGATACACATGCGCCAGCTCTCATCCTTCTTTGGTGTAAGAAGGGCAGGGACGATACATGAGCTCAAGCTCCCCTGAATAAAGTACTTCCAAAGAAGATCATCATCTCGCCGTTTTAGCTCGGCATGCTTCCGTCGGGTTCAATCGATAGTGGGGCAAGTTGGGCAACGATGCCCCGGGACTAAATCAATGACGTGCTGGATATCCCTCAAGGGAGGAAGTTCATCAGGGAGCTCCTCAGGCATATGTTAGTATACTCGACCAGCAGACGACAAATGTCCGGATCCACACTCTCCAAGTCTATGGCGGCGTCGGCGGCCACCACAAACATAACTCCCGAGTCTAAGCTCTCACGGATAAAATCACCCTTCCTCATGATGTGTAAAGGCCTGGTTGACCCGACACTGATGGATGGCTCGACCTAACTCTTGAGGGGATCCCTGGGTTGGGTCGGGGTGAAGGTGATTTTTCGCCCCTTATCAAAGAAGACACACGTGTTGGAACGACTATAACACGTGGCTTCACGGTCGTATAACCAGGGACGACCCAGAAGAATATGTGCAACGTCCATCGGGATGACATCGCGCCAAACCTTGTCCTCTACCGACGCTAGGCGGATCGACACAAGACACCTCTGGGTAACCTAAATGGCCGACTTGTCCTCCTAGAAGACACGATATGGATGCGGATGAGGCTCAGCGGAACATCAACGTCCTCTCTAAACCTCTCTCCCCACAATATTCACACAGCTGTCAATGTCGATGACGAGTTTGCATGGGCTTGCCCGCACTCTAAAAATACGTGTAGACTATCCTCCTCGACACGGGGGGTGTGGAGGTGGCGACAGGATGACTCCCAACTCTAAAGATCTCTCAACGTCGCTCTCCCAACCGTCCCCAACCTCAGCATAATCTCCTCCACCACCGCGTTGTCTATCTCAGTACTGGCCTTACCCTCGACCCCAATCAACAGATTCCTCGTAGGACACTGAGCTGCAATGTGTCATCTGCCTGAGCATCGATAACACTGGCAGGCCCGGGTGACCTAGTTTTATTTTTCCCCCTTTCTATAAATACTCCTGTGTGTAACAACATTAGGGATTGTGAGTTACTTTGTTGCAGCCGGACGGTCATTTCCCTTGGTAGACTCCGAGGACTCTCCTTTCGCGGATCCCGAAGCCCTCATCAACCCACAACAACCACCCCTCCCCTCTCCGACCCCCACAACAATCTCCCCTCCCCTCTCCTGCGCAGTCGGTCGTCCTTTCCTCCCTGTATCCCTCCTATCCCTCCTACAACCTGTAGCCCGCCGCATGCCCGCTTCCGTCTCCTCCCTTCTGCCAGCCTCCGACAATCCATTTTCCCCACCAAATCCAAAGTACTACAACCCCGGCCTGCCATCAAACCTTGCCGCCACCTCCCTCAGCCCACCCAGCCAAACCTAATCTCCCTGTCCCTTCCCCGCCCAAATCTAGCCATCCACAACCTTTTCCCCACTCAATATTTTTAGATCTACCTCCTCCAGCCCTTCCCTCAGCCGATCTGTGGCGCCACCAATGTGTCAAGGCCGGAACCAACATCGACTTCCCCATTCCTAATCCCGTCACCACACACACGAGCAAATTGAGGTATGGATGTTTTATTTTCTGCGTTGTTTGCTTGGATAATGAACTATTTCTTTGGGGTTTAATATCCTTACGTGTTTGTAATCTTTATTCGCCGTTTGACTTGCGGGACGCATTTGGTGCACCTGAACAAAATTGCGGCTCATTTCATTGATTAATTATAATTGTTCTTTATATATCATTGTTTGTTTCCAATTGTGCAAAATTGTTGTTTAAAGCTTTGCTAAATTTTATTACTTGTTTGATGATCTCGATTTGGACTGTTATCTCATGTTTGCACGTACACTGCATGTAGATCACATCTTCATTTATTGACGTTTCTGTCCACCTCCCACTGCATCATTTGGTATCAGAGCTAGGTTCAAGTCACGTTTTATGTTATGTAGTGTTAGGTTGTTTTGAACCCCATGTCTGATCAGAACGTCACCGACAATCGGGCCGCCAGTTCGAATTCTGACATGACGCCCGCAAAGTTTCAGCGTCTAGTACTCGAGCAATTTGCAACCATTATGAATGACATCGCTAGGGTCAACACTAGAGTCGACTAGTTAGGAGCCCTTAGAGGTCCAGCCCTAGCGCCTCGTTATGAGGAGCCAATGGACGATCCACTCCGCTTGGTAGACGAGCAAGAAAGCTACCATGTCGGGACCCCGCTTCTCGGAAAGGGACTCCCGAGCCTACGTATGATTATCGTCGTGACCTCGCTCTGATGGGTAACCCCCGTCCTCCTTATGAGCCACAACTACCACCGACCTGCAGAGGTCGTGGTCCACCTGCATGGCGCGAGAACGATCTTGAGGAGCCCTATGATGATTATTTAGCGCCTCGTCGTGAAAACACTCCGGCTGAGGATGACCTTATTCGGCGCTTTCGTATTGATGCGACATCCTTCGGCGGTCATCTGGACCTGAAGGTTTTTAGCGTCTAGCTCCTGAATATGGATCACTTTTTCGATTGGTACAAAATGAACGATAAACGACGAGATCGGTTCACCAAGATGAAGCTGTTGGGCCAGACGAAGATGTTTTGGATTAGCATGGAGAGATCGTTGGAGAGAGATGGGTACTATCTTATCACCCGTTGTGAAGAAATGAAGTAGTGATTGAGGGAAAAATACCTCCCTACGTCATATCGAGATCAGCTCCTCGACCAACTATATGCGGCTCGGCAAGGAACACTTTCCGTTTCCGAGTATTTGACATGATTCGACGAGTTGGTAGTGATGAGTAACATCTTGGAGGAGCCTATCACGACCGCTTCCAGATTTAGAGCGGGACTTAAGGTTGAGATACAGAGAGAGCTTATTCCTCACCGCATAGAGACGGTTGAGCAGGTGTTCCGACTCGCAATTGTGTATGAGAACTACATGCGCCTCGCAGGACCGGGGCAGACTACGCATCGATCTGACTCCCCTCCCCGAATTCTATTAGATGCCAAGGGCAAAGCTATTATCCCGGGAGCCCCTAGACCCGGGCCTGGCCAGTGTTATCGAAGCTGGGGCAAATGATACTTTGCGGCTCAGTGTCCTACGAGGAACTTGCTGATTGGGGACGAGGGCGAGGCTAGTACTGAGATAGACGGCGCAGTGGTGGAGGAGATTACTGCCGAGGTTGGGGACGGTTCAGAGGGCGACACTGAGAGATCTTTAGAGTTGGAAGTCATCCTTCGCCTCCTCCACACCCCCGTACCACGGAGGATTGGCGCGGCACATCGATATTCTACACATATTTTCAGAGTGCGGGCGGCTCCTGCAAACTCGCAATCGATAGTGACAGTTGTGTGAATATCGTGGCGAAGTGAGGTTTATAGAGGTTGCAGCTGTCCGCCAAGCCTCATACACATCCATATCGTGTCCTCTGTGTGGACAAGTCGGCCATTCAGGTTATCCAGAGGTGTCTTGTGTCAATCCGCCTAGCGTCCGTAGAGGACAAGATTTGGTGTGACGTCATCCCGATGGACGTTACACATGTTCTTCTGGGTTGTCCCTGGTTATACGATCGCGACGCCGCGTGTTATGGTCGTTCCAATACGTGTCTTCTTTGATAAGGGACGAAAGATCACCCTCACCCCGACCCAACCCAAGGATCCCCCCAAGGGCTAGGTCGAGTCATCCATCAGTGTCGGGTCAGCCAGGCCTTTGCACATCCTGAGGAAGGGTGATTTTCTACTTGAGAGCTTAGACTTGGGAGTTATGTTTGTGGTGGCCGCCACCATGGTCGCCGACGCCGCCATAGAGTTGGAGAGTGTGGATCCGGACATTAATCGCTTGCTAGTCAAGTATACTGATATTATGCCTGAGGAGTTCCTGATGAGCTTCCTTCCTTGATGGATATCCAGCACGCCATCGATTTAGTCCCAGGGGCATCGTTGCCCAACTTACTCCACTATTGATTGAACCCGACGGAGCATGCCGAGCTGAAACGACAAGTTGATGATCATCTTCGAAAGAACTTTATTCGGGAGAGCTTGAGCACATATGTCGTCCCTGCCCACTGCCCTTCTTACCCCAAAAAGGGATGAGAGTTGGCGTATGTGTATCGACAATCGAGCCATCAATAAGATCACGGTGAAGTATCGTTTTCCCATTCCCCGCCTCGACGACCTCCTCGATGCGATAGCTGGTGCCCAGATCTTTTTGAAGATCGACCTGAGGAGAGGGTACTATCATTTTAGGGTAAGAGAAGAGGACGATTGGAAGAGAGCCTTCAAGACAAAGGATGACCGTATGGGTGGTTTATGTCGTTCTTACTGTCGAACGCGCCGAGTACGTTCATGAGGGTGATGACGCAGATCCTGTAGAGACCCAACTTCCAGGTTCTTCAAATGATTCAGGATCAGACAATAGTTTTGAATAAAAATGATCACATCATTTAATATCATAGTACAAATAACATAAACATCAGTATTTTATTCCGTCATTTATTATTGTTACAGCACTTGATAAAAGAAATACACGAGTACTACTTATATTCAATACATAAGTCACAATACGGGTCTCTACAGGAGTCCTTATGCTTTATGTGAACTTCTCCAATGCCTACGAAGATCTTTAGTCATACCTTTGTTAACTCTTCTGGAGTAATCCTCTTAGGGGCACTGGGAGACGCTCCTGTTGCCTAAAAAAAATAGGTCCACAATGGGTTAGTCTTAAAAATTATGACTATATGAGATAAATATTTCATGAAACGTTGTATATGCAAACAATGTGGATGATAACAATATGCATATAGTACAATAAATCGATCGTTTGATTATTCTCAACACTGATTCTTAAACTACTCCTTAATTTTAGTTACATAAAATGGGAAATGCTCTGGTGATGCATCTTTTTGGCCACCACCCACTTAAGGGCTTTCCGTAGGCTCAACCCTACTTGTGAATCTATCTGTAGATTCATCTACATCATAGGATTCGAAACCTTTGCATTTTTCTATGCCAAATTTTATTATTCTGTTCTTGACGTACTTTTATATATAAAAGAAACATTATTTTTTAAAATAAAACACCCTCAGATGTGTATCGCTTTTATGTTTTTCTCTCGCCCACATTTTGTTCTATAGCGATATTTTAATGAGTTAAACTCATATGCACAGACATCGTTTATTTCAGAAAGTAAAACAGTAATAAAATTACTTGAATAAAACTACTTCAGGAAATAAGAAACTCACCACAGCTTTGCCTTTATCCACACTTTTATTTGCATTGTTAACACGATTATCTTGTGACACCATCCTCTTATTTTTGAGTCCCAGGAACCACTGAAATTATACGTACTTTTTATTTGTGTTGCGTCACATTGTAATCGTGTAAATAATTTATAGTTGCTAAAAACATCAAAAATCAGAAAACGTCAACATATTAAATCACTTATACATTTTGTCAGACAACTATAAATAAGACTCGAAATGGACTAAACCAGCCCCCAAATGGACATTCGTCCCAACATATTATTATCCAGCAAAGCCAAAGCAAAATTGGTTAAACCACCCCAAAAATGCAACTCAAAAGTTTGCAAATAAAATTACCCGAGAATCTGCAATTTAGAAAGTAGAGAGGGAGAAAAACAACCTTACAGTAAGAAGGGAGAGGAGAGAAAAGCACAGAACATCACAACAGCTCGGCGAGGTATCATAATCAGGGCAGCAGCACAGTCTGCCAGCAGCAACTACACAGAAAGCTCGGCAGCAGGGAACAACAGAAGAAGAAGAACAGTAGCAGCAGCAGCCCTAACAGAAGAACAGGGAAGCAGCAGCAGCCCTAATTGGCATAGCAAAGCCGTCAGGCCCAGAAGAATCGGCGGCACATCAGCGACAAAGGCAAAGCAGCGTCGACACGGGAACACGACAACGACGGCACAGCTAGCTCGACCTAGCTCTGTCAATTAGATGCACAGAGAAAGAAGGAGATGGAGTAGAAGAAAGAGGAGAAGCGTTCACTGCCAACAAAGAACAGCCCGAGGAAGAAGAGGCCGGGAAATCGCAGAAGCAGGAAGGTGACGGGAAAGCAGTGCTGGAGAAGAAGTGGCATGGGCTCGTTTTATAACAGCGAACTAAGCGGCTAAACGGCAAGGTCGTGCCAAAGCACTGCTCCAGATGCCCTTGCTGGAAACCAAAATCATACCTAGCCAACACTTATACAGTCAACACAACACAACAAACCAACCATCCAGTCACCAAACCCAAAACACAGCCAACACAAATAAAGCAGCCAACATTAATCCAATCAGCCCACAAAATAGCTAGCTCACTTCCAAAGGCAGCAAGCCCACAAAAGATAACTTGAAATTTCCATTGACAAACTTTAAAGCAAATTCAACAAATAATCGAACAAAAGGGCAAGTAATTAATTCGTCAAAATTTTAATGTGCCTTTTTTCATCATTGGGGATATAACTCAAAATATTTTATACGGATTTTTATTTTAGGTTGTTACAAATCCTCCCCTCTTTTAGGAGTTTTCGTTCTCAAAAACTAAAATAAACATGCCACTTTTTATTCATCTGGCAGCGTTAAAGACAAGGAGAATGTTAAATACAACTTATTTTTCATAGGTATAAGCCCGGGGAAAAACTAATCGATCGGCTTGGCCTTCTTAAGGTGGAGTTGGAGGTACAGGAGCAGGTCAGGTGCGGGTACTGGTGCATGCAGGGATATAATTGTTGCAGCAACACAGGTCAGGCCGACACAACAACATACACAAACAATAGTCTCGGCAGCAGGGATTTTGCACACTTCGCTTTGGGTTGACATCTCCGAAGTGTTTTTGCTATTTTCCTTGGTGTAGAGTCGCTCTCGTTCAACTAATTTACCGAAGAACAGTAGGAAGCTGAGCAACTTCCTAACAGAAGAAGAGGGAAGCAGCAGCAGCCCTAATTGGCATAGCAAAGCCGTCGGCAATAATAACAGAATTCAACCTTCTGAACAGCGCATCGGTGGCAATGCAAAGTATCAATCTTCTGCGAGACAGAGGCGGTGGTTTCAATTTCATAAATTGCTTAGGTCATCATTTGGGTAGTGAGGAGTAAGTGCACAACTACGGGAAGAAGGATTTCATGCTTGACAACGCGTGTACCATTCCCAGGGCCACACCACTAGCTCGACCCCCTTGAACTCTGTCAATTAAATATATGGAATGGGTTCACAGTGGTTTAGAAATTTGAATCTGGAGATGGAGTAGAACTCAACTTCCGGGTTTTTCAAAGATTCAAGGAGAAACAGTTTTGAATAAAATGGTCGCAACATTTAATACATAGTACAGAACATAAACAACAGTATTTTATTCCAATTTATTATTGTTACACACCTAATAAAAGAGCAGCCAATACGGGTCTCTAGGAAGTGAAGAGATTTAGCCGGTAACTGGGATCGCAAAAAATAGGTTCAAATGCAGGAAGGCGACATGGGATGAAGCAGTACAGCGGGATTATTCTCAACACTGGAATAAAATGAAGCGGTCTGGCCACCACCCACTTAATGCTCGTAGGCTTTATAAGATTCAGTTCAAAACCTTTGAACTAAGCGGCTAAGCGGCAAGGTCATGCCAATGCACCGCTCCAGATGCCCTTGCTTTTATCAACACTTTTATTTGGAAACCAAAATTGAAATTATACGTATACCTTCTAATCGTGCTAACACTTATATAGCCAGCATAAATAAGCCTCGAACACAACAAACATCCAGTCAGCTCAAAAGTTCCACCAAATTTGCCAATCAAAACACAGCCAACACAGGTATCATAAGCAGCAACAACAACTACACAAAAACTCGCCAACATAGAAGCAGCAACCCTAACAGAAGAAGAGGGAAGCAGCAGCAGCCCTAATTGGCATAGCAAAGCCGTCGGCACAGAAGAATCGGTGGCACAACAGCGACAGAGGCAAAGCAGCATCGGCAGGGAACCGACACACGCCAAACTAGCTCGACCTAACTCTGCTTAAAGGCACTTAGAAGAAAGAGGAGAAGCCAAACACAGGCAGCCCGAGGAGCCGGTAAATCGCAGAAGCAGGAAGGCGAGGGAAAGCAGTGCGGGGGAAGAAGCGGCCTGGGCTCGTTTTATAACAGTGAACTAAGCGGCTAAGCGGCAAGGTCATGCCAATGCACCGCTCCAGATGCCCTTGCTGGAAACCAAATCATACCTAGCTAACACTTATATAGCCAGCACAACACAACAAATCAGTCAGCTAGCCACCAAACCCAAAACACAGCCAACACAAATAAAGCAGCCAACATTCAGCCCACAAAATAGCTAGACAAACTAACTTAAATTTCCATTGCAAATTTAAAGCAAATTCAAAAATAATCGAACAAAAGGGAAAAAATTAATTCGTCAAAATTTTGATGTGCCTTTTTTCATCATTGGGGATATAACTCAAAATATTTTATACAGATTTTTAGTTTAGGTTTTTACAGATCCTACGACCCTATATGGGCAAATTCTTAGCGGTTTACTTCGACGATATCCTGATTTACAGTCAGGACCGCGCTGAGAACTTGGACCACATTCTTTTGGTATTCAATCTCCTACCGAAGGTGTATCTGTATGTCAATCTGAAGAAGTGCTCATTCCTGACTACATCCGTGCATTTCTTAGGCTATATCGTCTCAGAGTTCGGTATCTCGGTTGACCCGGATAAGGTCAAGTCTATTCGTGAGTGGTCCATCCCGTCTTGTATCCACGAGGCCCGGAGCTTTCACGGACTCACCACCTTCTACAAGAGGTTTGTTCATGGGTTTTCCTCGATCATGGCCCCTATTACGAGCTACCTCCGCTGGGGGGATTTTGCTTGGACAGCAGCACCCACCAGAGCTTTTGAGGAGATTAAGGAGAACCTGTCGACTACTCCTGTATTACGCCTTCCAGATTTTTTCAAGGCTTTCGAGATAGCGTACGACGCGTCTGGAGTGGGCATCAGAGGAGTAATTAGCCAGGAGGGTCATCCAGTTGCTTACTTCAGTGAGAAGCTGAATCATCCCGACAGAAGTACTCCAATTATGATCGAGATTTTACGCCGTCGTACAGGCACTCCAATATTGGCGTCATTATCTCCTACACAAGTTGTTTGTACTGTACTTTGACCACCAGACCCTGCAATATCTCGATTCACAGACGAAGTTAGGTCACCGCCATGTGAAATGGGTGGAGTTCATGCAGGAGTATCACTACGTTCTCAAGTACCGAGCGGGTGTTGAGAACAAGCCGGCAGATGCGTTGAGTCGCCGAGTCGCCATTCTCCACATTATGAGTGTGCGTGTGGAGAGATTTGTGTGTATCCGGCATGACTATCCCGAGTGCCCGGACTTTAGCGATATTTACTCAGCCTTATCGAGGGACCCCCCCCCCCCCCCCCCCCGAACCCCGTGACGGTTTTATCATTTCTGATGGCTATCTATTCTACGGCTCTCGCCTCTGTGTGTCACAGACTTTCCTTCAGAACTTCCTCATCTGAGAACTGCATGCGGGGGGGGGGGGGGGGACTTTGGGCAGGATAAGACGATTGTATTACTCGAGGACCGCTTCTTTTGGCCCGGTCTGAAGAGGGACATTACTCGGGTTGTCTGTCATTATCGTATCTACCAAACGTCGAAGGGATCCCGACAATACATGAGTCTATACACTCCGTTACTTACTCCCCTTAGACCCGGGGCAGATATTAGTTTGGATTTTGTATTAGGGCTTCCCCGCACGCTGCAAAAGTTTGACTCGATTTTCGTTGTCGTGGACCGCTTTTCGAAGATGACCCACTTTATTCCGTGTCATAGGACTTTTGATGCCCTCACGTGGCTGTCTCGTTTTTCAGGGAGGTATTCAAGTATCGTGGGCTGCCCACATCCATTATCTTTAATCGCGACGTCCACTTTATGAGTTATTTCTGGAAGACGTTGTGGAAGAAGACCCATACGATACTAAAGTTCTCCACCGCCTATGACCCACAGACGGATGGACAGACGGAAGTTGTCAACCGCAGTCTTGGGATCCTCTTCGTTGTCTCGTTCGGGATAGTTCGGCCACCTGGGATTCAGTCACGCTTGTCACGGAGTTTTCTTACAATAGTTCAGTCAATATGACCACATGTTTGAGTCCATTTCATGTCATATTAGGTTACGAGCCTAGTAAGCCCGTCGACCTGGTTGACTTCTTGTTAGATCGCATTTAATAACAAAATTTATAAAGCTCGGGCCGATCTGCACAAGAGGGAGCAGGTTTTTGACGTTGGAGAGCAGGTTATGATCCGCCTTCGACCTGAGAGGCTCTCACAGGGGGTAGCGAAGAAGTTAAGTGTTCGTCGAATGAGCCCCTATACAGTCACTCGACGGATTAGTGCAAATGCTTATGAGATTAATATCCCACCGACAATGAGAATTCACCGGGTGTTCAATGTGGAGGATTTAACTCCTTACTACGAGGAGAGAGTGTCTGTGGACCCATTATCTCCAGCTACCCCTGAACCACAGCTTACCACACCCCTCTTTGGCACCTCTACACCCACCATGCCCAGGCAGTCGCGAACGGTTGAGCTTCGCTCGGAGGACCACACCACCCTGCCCACAGTTCCACCAGCACCACTTTCAGAGAGAGATACGTTGCTTTGTCAGTCGCCTACGCCTACCAGATATGCACTATAGATCATTGGTCACGTCTTCACTACAAGGGGCGGTCAGATGGTTCTGCGTTACTTGGTTCATTGGCTCGTCCGCCCGGTTTCTGACGATACTTGGATTTCTGTTGAGGAGTTCGAGAGACTCGCTTCAGACTTATGCCGAGAATACGGCCTTTTACACTCACCGAAGATGAGTGCTTTCAAGTCGGGGAGAGTTGATTGCTATCGACGACCCACGTGTGTCTATTCCCCCAGGAGACGGTGATCGACGACCCATTTGGGCGATCCGAGTCCGCGGATGTGCCTGGATGGTCGTTTTGAGTCAGTTTTGTATATTATTTTATTTATTTTGTATTGTATTTAGCCCCCGATTGACCCAAACATTATTAGACGTCCGATCAGGGTGCCCTAGTTTTATTTTTTCCCTCTCCCTCTAAATACTCATGTGTGTGGCAGGATTAAGGATCACTAGTTGCTTTGTTGCAGCCGTCCATTCATTTCCCTCGGTGGACTCCGAGGACTCTCTCCTCTCGCCGCTCCCGAAGCCCTCATCGACCCCACAACAACCACCCCTCCCCTCTCCGACCCCCGCAACAACCTCACCTCCCCTCTCCTGCACGTGTCGGTCGTCCTCTCCTGCACGTGTCGGTCGTCCTCTCCTCCCCGTAGCCAGCCGCTTGCCCGCTTTCATCTCCTCTCTTCCACCAGCCTCCGACGATCCCTTTTCCCCGCTAGTTCCACAGTACTACAACCCTGGCCTGCCACCAAACCTTGCCGCCGCCTCCCTCAACCCACCTAGCCAAACCTAACCTCCTCGCACCCTTCCCTGCCCAAATCCAGCCATCCACAACCTTTTTCCCACTCAGTATTTTCAGATCTACCTCCTCCAACCCTCCCCGCGGCCGATCCGTGGCTCCACCAACGTGTCAAGGCCAGAACCAACATCGACTTCCCCATTTCTAATCCCGTCACCACACACACGAGCAAATTGAGGTATGAATATTTTATTTTCTATGTTGTATGCTTGGGTAATGAACTATTGTTTTGGGATTAATTTCCTTGCGTGTTTGTAATCTTTATTCATCGTTTAACTTATAGGACACATTCGGTGCACTTGAACGGAATTGCGCCTCATTTCGTTGGTTAATTATAATTGTTCTTTATATACCATTGCTTGTTTCCAATTGTGCAAAATTGTTGTTTAAAGCTTTGGTTAATTTTATTACTTGTTTGATGATCTCGATTTGGGTTGTTATTTCATGTTTGCACATGCACTGCATGTAGATCGCATATTCATTTATTGATGCTCTGTCCACCTCCCACTGCATCACTCCACATAGATGCAATCAGGTTACTGTTGTTGTATGTTATGGGCCTAACCCATAATACCGTCGGAGGTGGCGGTGGAGTCAAAGATACACGGGGAGCCGAGTTCAACCTGCGGAGAATACGAGGGAAGGGAATAAGGGTAGTTTTGCTCAACCCTAACCCTAAAAATTTGAGGAGGAGAAAAATACTTGAGAGGAATAAAATATTCATGATTTCATTCATAAATCAAGCAATGACCCAAGAGATCTATTTAAAAATTACAAGTAGCATGAGTGTAAATAACACCAAAATAAAAGAAATGCGCGAAATATTAAAAACCATCCAAAAGACTCGTAATGACTCGACTCGATAACACTGGACTCATACAACTCGAAATAACACACTTAAAAACCTGTAATAAAATATGTGTAACATAATCAGCGCGGATAGTGGGAACCCATAACATTCTACATGCTCTTCAAATCAAGCTTGTCCTCAAGCTCGAACGAGGCTTGCATGACATGATCATTGTTATGGGCCTACTCGGTGGTTCTTGGAGGAGTGACCGAAGATTGCGATGACAGTGGGGGAGATACTAAAGAGCCTTTACCGTGACTGCCTAAGTGGGGCTTGCTCCTTGGAGGAGAGAACTTATAAGAATCTCACACAAGAGGACAAGAAAAATAGACTTAACTTTCATTGATACCTCATACAAGACCCTTAAGGGTCCATTAAATAGAACATGCATAAGCATTTCCGTAAATAGCACGACACATAATAATGACAAACATATAATGAAGAAATACAACTCAATAATAAGCTAACTTATTGGGCACATTGCCCATAAAATCACTCCCGCCGTCCAAAACAAGCTTGACCTCATGCTCAAGGGGGATCAACTATGGTGCGAACTTCATTTGATGCCCTCCTCATTGGAGTCCTCAGCGTGCAGGTAGAAAATCTTTTTTCATCTGTGTTCACGAGTGTATTGATTGTCGCAGTTAAAATATAATCCATTGGCTCGTTGTTCCAACATCTTGGTCCGAGATAATCGATAGACCGGTGAGGCGGGCTGACCCTCAATATGTCCCTATTGAGTGCCGGTGTCGGGAGGCAAGTAGGCCTCCTGTGCCAGCGAGGCGACGGTCGCATGTCTGGCCAGACTTATAACAATCATTAAGTATGGAGGGGCCTCAAATTTGGCATCTAGTCGCATACGTCCGTGAAGTCCGACGGTGAAGATGGTGACTTCCATCATCGAGGAAAGTGAGACGTGTGCCAAAAGAAGCTGAAACTACCATATAATCGCCCACGGAGCCTATCTGTTGTAATGTTGTGAGGGCATCAAGGGGGCTACTGCGGATGGGAGGACCGAAGCGCAGATTGTAGAGTTGCTTGAAATCGTCCCATGTCAAACCCGACTGATCAATGAAGAGACGAGTGACCCAAAGCAAAGCTGAGTCGAGAAGGTGGAAAGAGACCAGAGGAAGCTGTTTAGCTGCCAGAGTTTGTTGGTGGTCAAAGAATTGCTCGCTTATGATGAGGCAGCCCAAGGGATTGTTTTTCCATCGTAGGTGGCGAATTCCAACCGGGTATAGCGCGACAGAATAACAGCTACCTGGCGTAAAAGTGTAGGTGGCTCGTGGCTGATGAGCGATGGAAGCGGTACATGGTTGACAAAATAACAACTACATGGCGTAACAATGGGCGTGTTGAAACCAAAAACTTGGTCCATGTGGAGTTCGGGGTCCCTAGAAAGGGGTGACCTCGCACCTACTACACTCAAGAGAACGTCACAGACCAAAGGATCAAGAAGCTAGGAACAGACCCTCGGCTCTAGCGCGGAGGTCCCACCTCACACTCGGAATGCTACCGGAGCACTTCCCCTCCCTAGCCAATGCTCGAGCTAGGGTGCCTTGGAGGAGCTCTCTCTACTCTACCAAGTAGAAGCTAAGGGAGGAAGAAGCCAAAAATCCATTCCCCAAAGGCACCCAAGGGGGTCTATTTATAGTTTTCCAAATCTCATGGACCAAAATGACCGAAATACCCTTACGCCCAATACACCTCGGACCAATAGAACACAGCCACGCTGGGGGGTAAAGGGATAATCCCCCCCCCCGATGGCCAAATGGTAAAACCGCAGAGTCCACAAGGGTCTAGGGGCGGAGGGCGAACCCTCCCCGGACTAGCCTCCTGGGGCGAGAAGGATGGCCGCCCGGTCTCGCCCCGGGGCTCGCCGCCTGGGGCAAGAGGGCTGGCCGCCCCGTCTAGCCCCGCGAGCTCGCCACCTGCGGCGAGAGGGCTGACCGCCCAGTCTCGCCCCGCGAGCTCGCCAACTGGGGCGAGAGGGCTGGCCGCCCAGTCTCGCCCCGCGAGCTCGCCACCTGGGGCGAGAGGGCTGGCCGCCCAGTCTCGTCCCGCGAGCTCGCCACCTGGGGCGAGAGGGTTGGCCGCCCAGTCTCGCCCCGCGAGTTCGCCACCTGGGGCGAGAGGGCTGGCCGCCCAGTCTCGCCCCGCGAGCTCGCCACCTGGGGCGAGAGGGCTGGCCGCCCAGTCTCGTCCCGCGAGCTCGCCACCTGGGGCGAGAGGGCTGGCCGCCCAGTCTCGCCCCGCGAGTTCGCCACCTGGGGCGAGAGGGCTGGCCGCCCAGTCTCGCCCCGCGAGCTCGCCAGCTCGGGCGAGAGGGCTGGCCGCCCAGCCTCGCCCCGCGAGCTCGCCACCTGGGGCGAGAGGGCTGGCCGCCCAGTCTCGCCCCTGCCCAAGGCCAGGGTGCCGGGGGCGGGATCCTAGTCTCCAGCCAGTCCCGCCATCCCACCTCGCACCTAGCACGCCAGGGGGGGTGTCGGCCATCTTGCCGCACCCGCCCCTTTAAAGGGCCCGGGAGAAGATGTTGATTTTTCCTCCCCCTACTAGTATGTTTCCAAGTCAGAGCCAAAATTGGCCACCGAGAGTGCAAAATCTCCAAAAAGCTTAAAAACGCGTTTGCCTTGTTTGTGGCCCACTCTTCGCGAATACGGGGTTGTACACAATCCCCGCTCTTTTCGAGGTTGGCACAAGCTCGGAAAGAAACACCCAACCCAACGTATTCACGGAGTGTAATTTTCCTGCGGGGTCAACCTGCCTTGCCAGCTATGGGAGCCTGGGTGGCGAGACCTCCTCTGGGTGAAAACACTTAGCCTCCCCGAGGGGTCAACCTATCAAACCAGCTAATGGGGGCCTGGGTGACGAGACGGCCTCGAGGTGAAAACACTTCACCTCCCGGAGGGGTCAACCTGTCATTCCAGCTATGGGAGTCTGGGTGGCGAGACTTCCTCTGGGTGAAAACACTTAGCCTCCCCGAGGGGTCAACCTGTCAAACTAGCTAATGGGGGCCTGAGTGACGAGACGGCCTCGGGGTGAAAACACTTCACCTCCCGGAGGGGTCAACCTGTCATTCCAGCTATGGGAGCCTGGGTGGCGAGACGGCCTCGGGGTGAAAACACTTCACCTCCCGGAGGGGTCAACCTGTCATTCCAGCTATGGGAGCCTGGGTGGCGAGACGGCCTCGGGGTGAAAACACTTCACCTCCCGGAGGGGTCAACCTGTCATTCCAGCTATGGGAGCCTGGGTGGCGAGACCTCCTCCGGGTACGGGACTTGGCTTCCACGAGAGATCAACCAGCCCTGTCAGCTAGTGAGAGCCTGACAACAGAATCATCATCGGGGCAAAGGACTTGGCTACCACGAGAGATCAACCAGCCCTGTCAGCTAGTGAGAGCCTGACAGCAGAATCATCATCGGGGCAAAGGGCTTGACTACCACGAGAGATCAACCAGCCTTGCCAGCTATATGAGAGCCTGGCCGCGGAATCATCATCGGAGCAAAGGACTTGGGCTAGCACGAGAGCTCAACCAGCCTTGCCAGCTAGATGAGAGCCTGGCCGCGGAATCATCATCGGAGCAAAGGACTTGGGCTACCACGAGAGATCAACCAGCCTTGCCAGCTAGATGAGAGCCTGGCCGCGGAATCATCATCAGAGCAAAGGACTTGAGCTACCACGAGAGATCAACCAGCCTTGCCAGCTAGATGAAAGCCTGGCCGCGGAATCATCATCGGAGCAAAAGACTTGGGCTACCACGAGAGATCAACCAGCCTTGCCAGCTAGATGAGAGCCTGGCCGCGGAATCATCATCGGAGCAAAGGACTTGGGCTACCACGAGAGATCAACCAGCCTTGCCAGCTAGATGAGAGCCTGACCGCGGAATCATCATCGGAGCAAAGGGACCGAGCATCACAATCAAACCTTACCAAATTCTACATCCTCAAACGGGGAAAATAGATGGGTTACATGACCCCCCCGACTCAGTTGGTCGGGGGTTGGACTCATTACAAGATAAGATACATACAGGACTCTGCCGGGGCGAGGCTTCCTCAGGGGGTCTGGGCCCTTTGGTCGTCATCCGCTTCCTTCTCGCCGGACACTTTCATCCTGCTCAGGCTTTCTATGATCCTTTCCATCTCCTCCGCCCTGGCCAACCAAGTGATGGTGTTGACGGCCGTGACGTAGCACTGCCTTGCCATCCTGGAGTCCCCCTTGACTCTGACCTGGATCCCTCCCGAGCTGAACTTGAGGCATTGGTGGAAGGAAGACGGCACGCAATAGAAGGCGCTGATGAGGGGTCTTCCGAAGATGGCGTTGTAGCTGCTTGGAGCGTCAACAATGACGAACTGA
The DNA here is from genome assembly GCA_039583875.1 of Platanthera guangdongensis. NCBI lineage: Eukaryota > Viridiplantae > Streptophyta > Magnoliopsida > Asparagales > Orchidaceae > Platanthera > Platanthera guangdongensis. Next base: position 164,258,201 of record CM077159.1, read on the forward strand.
CAGTTCCTCGAGACTCCCCCCAATTTTACTTGGAGCCCCACTCCACCTTCAACCTCCTTCCTTTCCCCTGAGAATCCGAACAGGGGTCCGTCCGAGGCCAACACCCTCCTTGGCTCCACCTTCATCTCGTCAAACGCCTTCTTGAAAACGACGTTGACAGAGCTTCCGTTGTCAACCAAGATTCGGGAGACGGTGTAGCCTTCGATGGCCGTCTGGATGACCAGCGCATCACAAAACGGATCCTCATGATCCGGCAGGTCCTTCACCGAGAAGGTGATCTTTTCCTCTGGGGGAGGGGTCTGGGAGGTTGAGGCGACGCTCCTTCGGTACATGACATGGAGGCTTGCCTTCCGAGTGGCCTCAACCCCCACTCCACCGTGGATCACTCCTATACCACCTCGGGTTCCCACGTCGACCCGGTCCTCGCATATATCATCACCCCCTCCTCCAGGTAGAACCTCTTCTACCCGCACCGGCGGCTGAGGCTGATCTGGGCCTCTCGCCCCCCTTACCTCCAGGAACTCGGGGCAGGTAGCCGTGGCGTGCCCCTCCACCTGGTGGAAGTCACAGTACATCAATGCTCTTTCTCCCCTCTTTCGGCGGGCTGGGCGTTCTCTCCTGTTACCTCTTCCCCCTCCTATCGCCAAGGCTTGCTGCGGCGGGGGCAAGAGCTGCCTTGGGGCTTGCCTCTGGAAGTTATACCTCCTTTGGCCCCCATGAAAGCTCCCCCCTCCTTGGATGAGAGCTCTTCCTGGACCTTGGGCAGGTCCTCCCTGCTGCCTCCAGCCTGGTTCCGGACCCTCCTGTCCTTGGAACCCCTGAGCTCTCTGCTCCTCTCTTCTTCTTCCTTCCTGATGCCTTGAGCCTCCTCGCTCCTTCGACTCCGTCTCTGTTAACTTCGTCAACCTTTTGATAAATGCCGGGTTGGCTGCCTCCATGACAATCTCCTCTGCCGCCCTTTCCATCAGCTCTTCGAAGGAAAGGGGGGCCTTCCGGGTCAAGCTCATCTTGAAGATGCCCTCCTTCAGCCCAACGGTGTAAGCCATCTGGAGAGCATACCCTGGCATCTCCTGGACCTCCAGGATCTCTTCTTGGAACCTGTCAACGTAACGGGTCAGCGACTCCTCGGCCCCCTGCCTTATCAGGAAGATGGACTCAGGACTCCTCTTCCTCTTCTTGGAGGTGGAGAAGCGAAGCTGGAAGCTCCGGCTCAAGTCCTCGAACCCGTAGATCGACCTTGGAGGGCGTTGATGGAACCAGTCCCTTGTCTTCTCCTTCAACGTGATCGCAAAGAGGCAACACTTGAAGGCATCTGTCATCGGCCTGATGGAGACCACATCCTCGAACCATTGCAAGTGCTGGACGGGATCATCCTTCCCGGTATAGTAAGCCACGTCAGGCTCTCGGAACCCCTCGGGAACGGGAGCTAAGATGATCAACTCGCTGAAGGGTGACCCCCTGAGGGGGGGTCTCGCCTGGTCCACTCGCGCAACCTGCTCGCCTGGGAGGTTGGCACTCGCCGGGCTGGAGAATAGCTCCCGGCCGGTGAGGTCTCGCTCGACCCCATCTCCCATCCTCTCCTTCCCTGGCCTTCTTCCTGGTGCACTTCCTTCTCCCCCCGCTGGGGTCATCTCGCCTAGACCCCTGGGAGTCGACTCGTCGAGGGGGGGAGCTAGCTCCTGGGGGGTCGGGGTGGAGCTGCCACCCTGAGGAGCAATGATTCGCAGCATCTCCATGATGCCCTGGATAAAGGTCATGAACTCTTGCCTCCCCACAAATGGTCCTGGGCTGGGGAGCTCGCCGAGATCATCACTACCTCCTTGACCTCCCGTCATGACACTCTCTTGAGATCTTCTGTGTTGTTCACTGTCCACGCTCACCGCACCAAAGTGTTGAAACCAAAAACTTGGTCCCTGTGGAGTTCGGGGTCCCTAGAAAGGGGTGACCTCGCACCTACTACACTCAAGAGAACGTCACGGACCAAAGGATCAAGAAGCTAGGAACAGACCCTCGGCTCTAGCCCGGAGGTCCCACCTCACACCCAGAAGGCTACCTGAGCACTTCCCCTCCCTAGCCAATGCTCGAGCTAGGGTGCCTTGGAGGAGCTCTCTCTACTCTACCAAGTAGAAGCTAAGCGAGGAAGAAGCCAAAAAGCCCTTCCCCAAAGGCACCCAAGGGGGTCTATTTATAGTTTCCAAATCTCATGGACCAAAATGACTGAAATACCCTTACGCCCAATACACCTCGGGCCAATAGAAAACAGCCACGCCGGGGGGTAAAGGGGTAATCCCCCCCGATGGCCAAATGGTAAAACCGCAGGGTCCACAAGGGTCTAGGGGGCGGAGGGCGAACCCTCCCCGGACTAGCCTCCTGGGGCGAGAAGGCTGGCCGCCCGGTCTCACCCCGGGGCTCGCCGCCTGGGGCGAGAGGGCTGGCCGCCTCGTCTCGCCCCGCGAGCTCGCCACCTGCGGCGAGAGGGCTGGCCGCCCAGTCTCGCCCCGCGAGCTCGCCAACTGGGGCGAGAGGGCTGGCCGCCCAGTCTCGCCCCGCGAGCTCGCCACCTGGGGCGAGAGGGCTGGCCGCCCAGTCTCGTCCCGCGAGCTCGCCACCTGGGGCGAGAGGGCTGGCCGCCCAGTCTCGTCCCGCGAGCTCGCCACCTGGGGCGAGAGGGCTGGCCGCCCAGTCTCGCCCCGCGAGCTCGCCACCTGGGGCGAGAGGGCTGGCCGCCCAGTCTCGCCCCTGCCCAAGGCCAGGGTGCCGGGGGCGGGATCCTGGTCTCCAGCCAGTCCCGCCATCCTACCTCGCACCTAGCACGCCAGGGGGGGTGTCGGCCATTTTGCCGCACCCGCCCCTTTAAAGGGCCCGAGAGAAGATGTTGATTTTTCCTCCCCCTACTAGTATGTTTCCAAGCCAGAGCCAAAATTGGCCACCGAGAGTGCAAAATCTCCAAAAAGCTTAAAAACGTGTTTGCCTTGTTTGGGGCCCACTATTCGCGAATACGGGGTTGTACAGGGCGGGGTTGTAACAATGGGCGGGGCGGCTGAAAAAATTTTGTTACAGGCAGAGGAGACCTCTTCGGATGAGTGTGAACGAGTGTGGAAGCAGAAGAAGCAGCAGTTGTAGGTGTCGAAGAAGCGAACACGAGAGGACGATGACTCTGATACCAAGTTGTTATAGGCCTACTTTGAGGTTCACGAAGGAGTGGCCAGAGGTAGCGATGACGGTGAGGGAGATACTACGAAGCCTTGATCGCGGATGCCTAAGCGGGGCTTGCACGTTGGAGGAGAGAGCTTCCCAGAATCTCACACAAGGGTCAAGAGAAATAGACTTAACTTTCATTGATACAAGACACCTAAGGTCCTTTAAATAGAACATGCATGGGTTTTTCGTAAATAGCCCGACACATAATAATGACAAACATATAATGAAAAAATACAAAATATAACTCAATAACAAAATTACTGATTGGGCATATTGCTCATAACAATCATCTGGCTCTTTGATTTTCCGTCAAAATAACTCTCGGTAGCACGTCACTATGGCGTCAGTTGCATCGGGTGGTGGGCCGTCATCATGTGCACAAGTGTCACGACAGACTGCAGGGATTTGGCATGGCAAGGGCACTTGCGGAAGGAAAACCGTTAGAAAAAATCTCCAAAGTTGGGGCGAGTGTGCTCGGTGGATGCATACAGTCAGTCGAGGGATATAGAGGAATAGGCTTAATGTGAGCCGTTGCGGTGAGAAGCGGCGGCATTGACGTAGGGGTGGTCGTCAGAAGGAATGGATTCAGAGGGACGGCCAAAACAAGTGACTGGAGGCAAGCTGCCGAATGAAGACCGTCGGGACCAATGGCAGAGGTACAATTTGTGGAGGCGCCACCGTTGGGCGTGGACGCACCACCGTTGGGCGTGGAGGCGATGAGGCTAGTGTTGGGAATTGCTGAGAGAAAACAACCAGAGGAGATGGTGGAGCGACAATAACTCTGATGGACGGGGAGCTTATTCGAGTGCAGGTGGAATCGAGGACAACTGTGGTGGGATCAGTGGTAGCTCCAGTGGAATTAGACCCCCGAATCAGTGGTCAGTGCTACCAGTGAGTCGCACTAGCGCGATGTCATAGGGCACTAACGTCTCCAATAACTTTTGGATCATCAAATGGAGGGTGGTTTGCTCTTTGACATTGATATTCATTCCGAATAATTAATAATCAATTAATCCCCAAACAAGGAATTAACCCGTTAATTCATAGCTGGAGGAAACATGGTCGGATTGGAGTCAACAATGGAAAAATCGAGCACATTTAGGTCGAGAATCAGGTCGGGCTGGTTTTGCGTGCGACATGACAAGCAGGAGGCTCAAAATTTACCCTCGAAGCAGAGGCATGCAACAGGCAGCTCAAGAAAGAAGGGGCATACTGGGCTTGAGAAGGAGAATCTGCATGGAGAAGGATCGAGTAGCAATCCGATGGAGAAGCGCGTTTGAGGAAGGCAGGATGAGCGGCTTCGATGATGCAGGTCGACCTAGCTAGGGTGCTGGGGCGTGCAGCAAAATAGGCGATGCCAGACGATGAGGATGGATGCTGGAGCGTCGTGGAGTTCCCGTTGATTAAGCGACAGATCGGCTGGATGTCGGTAAACACACGATCAACTGGAGTTGGGGAGGCAAACATATGAGATTGTCCTGCGGTAGGAATCGATGAAGCGGCCGAGCGACATTGGGTTCGTGGATTGTAGCAGGGAGAAAGGGTGACAAGAAGGAAGACATGAGCGATGTCGATTGGTGCGCTGGATGCTTCTGTCGTAGAGTCGATGGATGACGTCGTCAAGGCGGAATGAAGAAGGCTTGTTGGGCTGCTATTAGAGGGGAGGAGGAGGACTGATCGCTCTGATACCAAGATATTTTGGGCCTAGCCCGTAACATTGTCGGAGGTGGCAATGGAGGCGGAGATACAAGGGGCAAGCTCAACCCCGCGGAGAATTCAAGGGGAAAGGAAGAAGGGGAGCCGTGCTCAACCCTAACCCTAGAAATATGAGGAGAAAAACACTAGAGAGAGATAAAAATTCATATTTTCATTCATAACTCGAACAATGACCCATGGGATCTATTTAAAACATTACAAGTGCATAGTGTAAATAGGCCCAAAATTAAAGAGATGTGTGTAATATTAAAAACTATCATAATGACTCGTAATGACTCGACTCGATAAAACTAAACTCATGCAACTCGAAATAACATACTTAAAGGCTGTCATAAAATGTGTCACACAATTGGTGCAAATAATGGGGACCCATAACATTGTACTCCCAAGATGAAGAGAATTATAAAACAACGTACGCATGACGATATGGTGAGCCAAGTGATCAATCAACAGCCAAGTGATCAATCAACAGCATCTAGCCCTAAATTTAGTACGAAGAAAACTTGGAGAAGAAATTGAGAGGAAAAGAAAATGTATGTAACTCTTCCTCCTTTTTTCTAAGTCCGGAGTATATATCCAGGAAATGTTTTTACATTCGAAGAGGTATTTCTCTGTCCACTCACAAAATTGTGACTCTCATGCTAAAAGGCGTGACAAAAATATATAGAAACTTTTAAGAGTAAAATAAATATATTGAGTGCTTGCTTGTACATCATACACAACAATCATGCCATACATGTCTAAAATCGCTACGCTAGTTTCCCTATATAGGATTATATTATTGTTTCGCCCCATAAAATCTAGCATCAAAACTTTTCTTGTGTGCTTATCTTTTACTTTTTCTCTAGGATTTAGAGGGCATATATTCTGCCAGAGAGTTTGTTTGGTGGTACAATGGACACCCAGATTGTTTCAACATGGCACCAGGCTTGAAGAACACTGATACTGCTGCTATCCTTGGTCTGGTATGTTAATGCAATCTTCTTAATGGATAAAGTGCTTATTTGGTGTAGTTTCAATTATATTTTCATGGAGCTCTTTGCTTTCATTATCCAAAATGATGAAAAAAAATTAAAGGTTTTGATTTGCTCTCAACGTTAATAGATGTGAGTGCCTTAGGTGTGCAAGTTGTCACAACTCTGCTAATAAGCTCGTTCAATGCAATGTGTGTGTCTACTGTGCATGAGGCACATGTACAATAAAATAATAGGAGCATGATCTGCGTGCATAATAATTAATAAAATAAGAGTATGATATGCATGTAGATTAAGATAATATACATTTGGTTTGCATGTATAATAAAATAATAGGAGTGTGGCATGCGTTTATATTAAAATAAGGAGAAATTTGATGCATGTGCATATTAGAATTATATGTGATGAGCCCTATGAAAGGATGATGATGATTCATTTGTAAACATGAAGTTCAGAAATAATTTTTTTGAGTTCTTTCTCTTTTCTCTTACTCATGTGATTATGTGCATTTGGTTGTGTTAGCTCACCCATTCTTTAGCATCGAGGTGTTTACTGTGAACTTGACTTATGAAGGGCGTAGAATGGAGATAAGAGCTGCACAAAGTGTTGTCGAGAGGATATGTGCATGACAATTAGTATCAGAGATAGGTTCGTGCTAGTACTATTAAAGAACATTATGATGAGTGGTGCTTCATCCAATGTTGATGAGTGTTGATGAGATGCACGACATGGATGCCTCAAAAAAAACAAGAGAAGTCGAATTCCAGCAAGTCTTGTACGAAGGGGACCTCGTTGGATCCGGAGATGTTGGGGCTCACTTCTCGTGTGGAGAAACTTGAATGCAACTTCGAGAACCTTGAGATCCATGTCCTAAATGGACTTGAAGGCTCTCAATGTGTCCGTCCAGGATGGCCTCGACTCTCAGTCGCTTATGTAAGAGTGAGTTAATGGCTTGGAAGGTTCCATACAAGCCAACAGATGGGCTTTGACTACTTGAAGGAGGACCTCATTCTATGTAGTTGAGCTATGGCTAATGGAGGTGGCAACATGGCGGCGGTTGCTCTGCGCTTTTACGTAATATGGATGAGTGAGTTCTTCCTCCTGCGTCGAGGTTTCTGCCGCGCGTTGCTCGCATTTGCGTCGTGGATTTTGCGTCGAGGCCGCTGTTTTGGTCTCCCACCTTCATCAAAGTCATTTCGCCTGCATCGAAGTTGTCTGGCGTTGCTTCTCCTTTGTGCATCTTCTTCCTTAGTCGAAGTTGTCTGCGTCGAAGCTTCCTTAGTCGAATTTGCCTGCGTCGAAGCTTCCTTAGTCGAAGCCCTTTTGCTTGCGTCTAGGCCGGTTGAGTTCTTCTGCGTGCATTGTTCTTCAGCGCCTATGTTCTGGTCCTGTTCTTCATCGCCTCAGTTGAGCTCTTCTCCAGTGCAATCTTGAAGTTGTGGAAGGTGTTGTAGTTGCTAACTGTTCTCCAACAAAGTTAGTTGTGGTGTAGTCAGTGTCTCGGCAAGTGCAGTCCAACCCTTCTGATCAGTTCTACTTCCTGCCTTTCTGATTTGTGTGGTTTGCGAATTTTTGGTCTTTTATGTGCACATTAGTGTCGTGAAGGATGCCAAAAGAAGATTCTTTGAAACAAGCTTCGATTGGTGATGGGTCTAGAGGGACCATAGAGGACTTTATGCATTTTCCTACTAGACTCATTGATGAGAAACTAGAAGGTCCCCAAAACTTCTAAATTTGGAAGAAGATCGTTCTTGTATGTTTGAAAGGCATGAGAAGAGCTAAACACCTTACAGATCTTCCTCCTCAACCGGGTGATTCAGGGTACCCCATTTGGGAAATTGAAGAGAATCTTATTTTTGGTTTTCTTCTTAATTCCATGGATCAAAGGGTCAAAATCATAATTGCTAATTGCTCTACAGCCAAGGATGTGTGGGACCGACTGACTCTTATGTATTCAAATACCAATAACAAATCTCGAATATGTGATCTGTTGAAGAAGCTGTTCCAATTGAATCAGGAGGAATGATCTATCCAAGAATTTTATACTGAGTTCCAATTCTTATTTGATGTCTTGTGGCTGATTCCAACCTTTCTTTTGAAATGATGGCTCAAAGAGAACAACTTGGTGTTATGTGTTTCTTATTTAGTCTTCATCCTAGCTTGGAGTCTATCAATAATCAAATCTTATCTGAGAAAATGCCCACATCTATCCCAAAAGTGTACAATTGACTGAGCAGTGTCACTATTGGATCTCACTCAATAACTCAACAAGATACTAATGATAATTCTGCTTTATTCTCCACATATAGGAATAGTGAATGTGGTAATCGTGGTGGTCGTGCTCCTCGTGGTGGGAGAGAGAGCTCGAGGTAATAGAGATCAGCGTGTGTGCCATCACTGTGGGATCACTGGACATTTAATGCATAATTGTTACAAGTTGCATGGGTATCCCAGTGCTAACAAAATGGCTAACACATATTTGTCTTCTCCATAGAATAGAGATCTCTCTCATACCCCTGAAAAAGAATGATTGAGTTGATTGATGAGGAATTTCAGAGATATACTCAATTTCAAGTTGAAGGTCAGAACTCTATGGCTACTTACACTCAGACATGTAACCACACTGCTTGTTTTATGCCCCAAGGGAAGTGCATTGTAGATTCTGGGGCTTCGGATCACATTACTGGGTCGACAGGTACTCTTAAAACCTTCTCTTCATCATCTCCGGTCAGTGTTATCATTGTGACTGATTGCCCTTCAACAAGTGTGATGGGAAGTGGGACCTCACACCTTTCTACGGATTTAAAATTATCATCTATCCTTTATGTTCCAAATTAAACTTTCAATTTAATATCTGTAAGTCAAATTACAAAGCAATTAAAATGCTCGATCTCATTTTTCCCCGATGGTTGCATTTTTCAGTATCTTTTGACGAGGAAGGCTATTGGTAAAAGGAAGGTTGAAGGAGGAGTTTACATGATTAAAGCTGCTCCTCCTCATGTTGCTCACCTTGCCACATCTACATCACCTTATGACATTCATTGTCGTCTTGGTCATACCTCATCTACCACTCTTCATCAACTGTTTCCCAAGTTTAGAGGCATTTCTTTTGAGTGTGAGTCATGTCAGTATGCTAAGCACCATCATGTGTCTTATGCTCCTAGAGTTTTTAAACGAATGTCTTCTCCATTTGAGTAGTTTATTCTAATGTTTGGGGCCCTTCCCTATTGTATCAAAACTGGGTTTTCAATATTATGTTACTTTCGTTGATGACTATTCTCATATGACATAGGTGTATCTTATGAAAAATCGTTCTGATGTTTTTCAAATATTTTGTGAATTTTATGCTGAAATTCCAACTCAATTTCCTTTTAGTATCAAGTGCTTACAAAATGATAATGGTCGTGAATATCTTTCTGGCCAATTTAGGAATTTTCTTTCCCGCAAAGGAATTATTCATCAGACCTCTTGCCCTGACACACCCCAACAAAACAGGGTGGTTTAGCGTAAAAACAGGCATCTTCTTGAGGTTGTTTGTGCTCTTTTATTTAGACATCATGTTCCTAAGATTTTTTGACAGATGCGGTTTTAACGGCTCGTTATCTTATCAATCGTTTACCATCTACAATTCTTAATGGAAGAACTCCCTCCCATGAATTGTTGCCTACCCATTCTCTATTTCCTATGGTGCCCAAAATCTTTGGATATGTCTGTTTTGTTCGTGATACACAACCTAATGTGTCTAAACTTGATCCTCAATCTCTTTGGTGTATCTTTGTTGGATATGCCCGACATCAGAAAGGTTATCACTGATTCTCTCCTGATCTTGGTCGTTATGTTGGTCTACTGACGTCACCTTTCAAGAGTCTACACCTTATGTCCTTGCCGAGGTTACTCTGCATCATACAATTGAAACTCAGGTGCTAGAAATGTGGTCTCCTACTCACCTTCCATGTACTGCTCCTCAAGAGGCGGCTTCTACCACACAATCACCTTCATTTCATGGGAGTGATATTGGGGAATCTCTTGATACTGAGTGCCTTGTTAATGATGAACATACTGCTCTTCGAAAAGGCAGTCGGAATTGTCAAAATAGGTCAGTTTATACAGACTATTATAAAGGATTATCTGTTCAAGATACACATTTGATGGCTACGTTGAATACCACGCAAGTTCTCAAGTCAGTCGTCGATGCCTTGGCTCATCCTGGTTGGCGTGCTGCTATGATTGAGGAGATGCATGCTCTTTTTCAAAACGGTACTTGGGAGCTGGTTTCCTTACCCAAGAATAAGCGAACTATTGGGTGTAAGTGGATATTCACACCCAAGATCAACCCAGATGGCTCTCGTGCTTGCTTAAAGGCCTGCCTTGTTGCTAAGGGATATGCCCAACAATATGGGATTGATTATTTTGAGACATTTTCCCCAGTAGCTAAAATAACTTCCGTTCGTTTATTTATCTCTATAGCTGCTTTGAACAAATGGAAGTTGCATCAACTTGACGTGAAAAATATTTTTTCTAAATGGGCATTTAAATGAGGTATACATGGAGCAACCACCGGGGTTTATTGCTCAGGAGAAGATTCATAAGGTTTGCAGATTACGTCGCTCCTTATATGGTCTTAAACAATCACCACGCGCTTAGTTTGACAGACTTACTGCAGCTGTGGTTCGAGGGTTTGGCATGAAACAGAGCATCAAGGATAATTCCATTTTTTTACCAGATTACTACCGATGGTTGCATATATATGGTTGTGTATGTTGATGATATCGTGATTATGGGTAATAATATGGTTGGCATTTCTAAGTTGAAAGTGTTCCTCCACGAACAATTTCAAACCAAAGATCTTGGACCGCTGGTGTACTTCCTTGGCATTGAAGTTTCTGAGCATGAGAATGACATTTTTGTTGCAAAGAAAATATACTCTCAATTTATTACAGCACACTAGAATGTCAAAGGCAAATAGTTGTGAATCTCCTATGCTTCTCGGTGAGAAGCTTATGCCCCAAGAAGGTACTCCCATTCCTGAACCTGAGAAGTATCAGAGAATTATTAGAAAACTAAATTACTAAACCATGACTCGTCCTGATGTTGCTTTCCCTGTTAGTGTGGTTAGTCAATTTATGACAAATCCCGGGATCCCCCATTGGGAAGCTACATTAAGAATCGTTAAATATCTGAAGAGGGATCCAGGAAAGGGGGTTTTGTACCTGAGTCAGACACTCACGTATAGAAGATTTTTGTGATGTTGATTGGGCGGGTTCTTCGTTTGACAGGTCTACTTCTGGTTATGCTATACTTATGGGAGGTAATCTAATTTCTTGGAGGAGTAAGAAACAAGATGTGGTGGCCATATTCAGTTGTGAAGCCGAATACCGCTCTATGGCAAGCACTACTGCTGAAATTATGTGGTTTCATTAATCTTTAAAAGAAATTAATTATCATGTTGATAGCCCCTCCAAGTTGTGTTGTGATAATCAATCTGCGTTGCACATCCGAAATAATCTTGTTTTCCATGAGAGAACTAAACACATTGAAGTGGACTGTCATTTTATCAGGAATGCAAATCTCGAGCAGGTTTTTGAATTCGGATACACTCGCTCAAGTGACCAATAGGCAGATATTCTTACAAAATCTATAACTGGAAAAGGATTGAAGTTCATTTGTAACAAGCTTGATATTACTTTCTGCTTCTGCCTCCATCCGGTTCAGCCCTCCATTCGGTTTAGGGCTTCTCATTTATATTCAAGCGGAGGCGTCGATTAGGATGGCAGAATATTCAGAGGTGTGTCGTTCTCTTCCTCGTGAGTTTACACCTCTGATCATTGCAAAAGTCTTGGAGGCGATCAAAGATATGATACCCGTGGAGTTGTCGCAAAAATTACTTCCTCGATGAGAGTTGGATCATCAAATCGAGCTAGAGCTTGTAGCGAGGCCACCATCAATGGGGCCATACAGGATGGCTCTGGAGGACATGGATGATCTCCGCAAATAAGCCTAAGGAGTTGTTGGACACTAGTAGGATCATACTCTCTGAAGCACCGTATGGGGAACCAATGATGCTCCAAAAGAAACATATAGTTCTCTACAGATGTGCATTGATTATCACACTGAACAAGATAACCATCAAGATGAAATACCAAATTCCTTTGATTGTTGATTTGTTCGTTGGGCTTGGGAATGTTAAATCTACACAAAAATGGACCTTCAGAAGGGATACTACCCGATTCGCATTGCGGAGGGCGACCAACCAACGATGGCATGTGTGACCCTCTATGATGCATACGAGTGGTTGGTTATGTCATTTTTCCCAACCAACACACCTGCAACATTTTGTACACTAATGAACAAGATATTCCATTTTGTGCATATATCAGTTCATGGTTGTGTACTTGGATGACATTGTAGTGTACAACGACAACTTGGAAGAGCATACCAGGCAGGTTCGCCTTGTATTCGAGATATTGCGGTATAATGAATTGTACGTCAAGAAATCAAAGTGCACCTTTGCGCAAGAGGAACTGCACATCTTGTCGCACATCATCGAGCATAATACTCATCAAATGGACACGACAAAGGTGCGAGCAATCATGGAGTGGGAACCTCCAACAAAGGTGACAGAGCTGAGAGATCGCTCCTTGGGTTGATGAAATACTATCGACGATTCATTTATGGCTACTCGCGGAGAGTAGCTCGGTAACAGATTTGTTGAAGATGAACAAAGCTTGATGTTGTTCATTTGAGTGCCAACAAGCATTTGAGGAACCAAAAACTACAGTGAGCGCAAAGTTCGTGTTGTCATTGCCAAATTTTGGTAAATTATTCTAGGTGCGGACGAAATGCATCAGACTTTGCCATTGATGGTCTTCTTATGCAAGAGGTCACTCGATTACTTTTGGAAGTCAGATGGTGAACGACAAAAAGCAGAGATATATTGTGCAGGAAAAGGAGATGATGGCAGTCGTTCATTGTATTCGATTTTGGAGATGCTATTTGCTCGAAGAGCAGTTCGTCGTTAAGACGGGCAATGTAGCCACCGGTTACTTCAAAAGAAGTTAGCAAATCAAGCAAAGTAGCAGGATTTTCTAGCGGAATTCGACTATTCTATGGAGCACAAGTCCGACAAGGCTAATATTGTGGGCTTACGGCCAATGCCTTGAGTTGCAATATCCATTGTTAAGGGAGAGCTACTCAACAACATCCAACATGGGTTAAAGGAGGACCCGTGTCAAAGGAGTTGATGACATTGGCCAATCGTGGGCAAGCAAAGCAATTTTGGGCGGAAGATGATCTCCTCTACATCAAAGGACGAAGACTCTATATTATAAAGTGGAGAAATCCGTTGAGAAATCAGATGCAAGAGTGACAATGTACCAGATGGGTTGGAAATCTAGGGCAGACAATAATGAACGATGGCGTTGTTTGAGATCATCTACTTCTTGTCCAAATTGAAGGACCGTGTGAAAGCCTACATGAAAACTTGTCTTGTGTGCCAGCAGGACAAAGTGGAAAATATGCAGCCCGCTAGTTTGTTGGAGCCATTACCAGTTCCAAAATTCGAATGGGATTCAGTGTCGATGGACTTTATCTGTGCATTACAAATGGCCAAGTCAACAACATCTGATAATGAGATGGCTTGAATTACTTGGAGAAAGCAAGAAAGCGCATAAAGTAGTGTAGGGCTGATATCGAGTCGAGTTCGAGCGATTTTGGCTCGGCTCGAAATCGAAATTTTCGACTCGAAATCGACTCGAATTCGAAATTGATTTCGAGTCGAGCCGGCGCGACTCGAAATGACTCGATTCCGAGTCGGTTCAAAATTGAGCAATTTTTCTCTTTATTCCTAGTTGGCTCAAAATTAAATTGGACAACCTATAAATTTAGCAAATGAAACACTTAGTCTTCATTCTTTTTATTTAGGTTTAAATTTTACTATTTTTAATTTTAAAATAAGAACATATTAATAAATACATAATATTTTTAATTAATTCGAGCTAATTCGAATCATATTTTGAGCGATTCAGGACTGGCTCGAATTCAACTCAAAATCAGATTCAAGTCAAATTGAATCGACTCAAATTGAATCGACTTAAATTGAGTCGAATCAATTTTAGCCGATTCTGATTCGGCTCAATATTCGAGCGATTTTCAAGCGGCTTTCGAGTTTCGAATAATATGCTCAACCCTAAAGTAGCGGACAAACTTCAATTGAAAGCCACATTAGTATGAAGAAGGGGATGTCACTTTGACCAAGCTTTTACCGCAACAGTTTAAAATCTTGTGTGGCATGCACAATGAATTGTTATGGAGGTACGAAAGGACATTCAAAGTGGTACATGATGCAACGTTTCTCTCTTGTGTAGCACATTTAAGATCCATTCGATCTTCCATATGAGTATGTTGAAACCATATCATGAAGACATTACAGAGGAGAGTCGAAATGGGCACCACTAGTAGTGAATAAAACTTTTGGCAAAGATTTGGACAAAGTATTTGCAACAAGGGTTGTGCAATGACACGGAGTTCCACCAAGCACACAATATTTGATCAAGTGAAAATGCTTGTCAGAGTCAGAGGCGACATGGGAGACTCAAGAAGACTTATGACAGTTTGAAGATTTTGTCCAACAGTTTGAGGCAATAAGGGTGTAGCTAGTCTAGATGGGGGACAATGTCACAACCCTGCCAATAAGCTTGTGCAATGCGATGTGCATGTCTAGTGCGCCGAACCGGATCAAGATAATGATATACAATATCTTATAATTGCATACTAATGAGAAGTAATGTATATTATCTAATAGAGTGTTAAGAGAGAACTAAGAGGAGACTAAAGAGAGAACTCTAGAGAGGAATTAGGGTTAGAGAAGGAGGAGAGAAATACCTTGAATATTATTCAATGCCTCCAAAAGAGAGGACCCCCCAGGTATAAATAGATCTGGGCCCAAGAGGGGCCGGCCGGCCCCTCCCACGGGGTTGAACTGGATGGGTTCAGCCCCAAACCGTCAACGTTAGAGAATGGGGGCTGAACCGGATGGTTCAGCCCCGTTTCCGCTTGTCGTCGTCTTCCGTCTGCGAGCGTATGTACGCCCAAAGAACTGAGTCATGTTCGGGGACGTAACATTCCCCTCCCCATCAAGAACCAGCTTGTCCTCAATGTGGCAGTCCGGGTAGAGCTCCTGAATTCCAACAGATCCACCCAAGTATTGTGTTGCCGACAAGTGTTTCCATTTGATAAGGAGCTCGAGACGGTACTCGGTACCCCGAAGTTTCCATTTGAGCATCAAGATCTCCTCGGGTATCCAACGCAGTTCACCTGCGACTGTGGCTTCAGGAAGGAATGTGCTGGCCTGAATTGTGTCGTCGAGCTTCTGTTTAAGTAGGGATGCATGGAACGTCAGGTGAATGCTCGAGCCCTCGGGGAGGGCCAAGGTGTAAGCGACCGGACCCACACGACGGATGATACGAAATGGTCCATAGTAATGAGGAGACAGTTTGTGGTTCGTCCGATGGGCCACGGGCACCTGCCGGTAAGGGCTGAGCTTGAGGAAGACTTCATCGCCAACGACGAACTCCCGTTCCTTGTGATGCTTGTCGGCCTGGGCCTTCATGCAATCTTGTGCGGTACGGAGGTTCTCACGCAAAGTGGCAATAGTACGGTCCCGGTCTCTGAGTGCCCGATCTATGGCCGGAACTGTTGTGCTGCCCGGTTCATAGTTGCTCAAGGAGGGAGGAGGATGACCATAAACAACCTCGAATGAGGTCATCTTGCTGGTGGAATGGTAGGAAGTGTTGTAGTAATATTCGGCCCAATGCAGCCAACTGGTCCATCTCCGTGGCTCGTCCATCACGAAGCAACAGATGTGTGTTTCCACCCCCGATTGAGAACCTCGGTCTGTCCATCTGTCTGGGGGTGATTTGTCGTGCTGAAGCACGGGCAAGTCCCCTGTAATCGAAAGAGCTCCCGCCAGAAATTGCCCACGAAAGTCAGATCCCGGTCGGAAATGATAGTACGCGGTATGCTGTGGAGACGGACAATTTCTCGAACAAAGAGCGCGGCGACGGACTCGCCGGTGTACGGATGGCTCAACGCCAGAAAATGACCATATTTCGAGAGCTTGTCTACCACGACCAATATAACTGTCTTTCCTTGAGACTTGGGCAACCCGTCGATGAAATCCATGGACACTGTCTCCCAGATGAGGTGCAATATCTCCAGAGGGGTAAGCAAGCCGGCTGGAGAAGTCGTCTCATATTTCTGCCGCTGGCATATCTCGCACTGTCGCACAAACTGTTGGATGTCGCGTCGTAACCCCCTCCAAAACACATTTGCCCGCGCCCGATGAAGAGTCTGGAACATTCCCGCATGACCACCTGTCGGGGAAGAGTGGAACTCGTACATCATTATTAATTTCCCGACGGAATGTGGTGGAATGACCACGCGGTCCTGATAATAAAGCCTGTCATTCAGCAGTTGGTAGCTCGGTGTAGTGGGCTGCCCCTATCGAAGGGATTCCACAATGACTCGCAGTGCGGGGTCTCGCATGATCTCTTCCTGAATATCATCTAGACAGTCGAGTAGGGGGCCCAAAAGTTGGCCGATGGAGCTCTCCGGTAAGCGGGATAAGGCGTCGACAACTACATTCTACTTGCCCTGCCGGTAAAGAATCTCATAATCATAGCCCAACAGTTTAGTCACTCACTTCTGCTGAAGCGGAGAGGAGACGCGCTAGTCCAAAAAGTGCTTCAAGCTCTGATGGTCAGTACGGATTGTAAAATGTCTCCCCAACAAGTATGGCTGTCACATGGCCGCCACATGAATGATCGCCAACATCTCCTTCTCATAAGTGGAAAGCCCCAGGGTGTGAGGTGTTAACGCCTTGCTGTAGAAGGCCAGAGGCCGGCTCTCCTGCGTCAACACTGCGTCGATGCCCACGCCGGAGGCATCGGTTTCGAGCACAAACTCCTTATTGAAATCGGGAAGGGCAAGAACCGGAGGGGTCGTCATGGCCCCCCTTAAAGGCCTGGAATGCTGCGTCCGCCTCCTCCGACCAATGGAAGGCTTCCTTCTATAATAATTGAGTCAGTGGACGAGCGATCTTGCCATAATCCTTGACAAATCACCTGTAATAACCGGTGAGGCCCAAGAAGCCTCGTAATGCTCGAACCGTATGAGGGCGAGGCCACGAAAGCATGCTCTCGATCTTCTTGGGATCAGCCTTGACACCGCTAGCGGAGACCAAATGTCCCAGGTGCTCCACCTCTGCTTGCCCGAACAAACACTTAGAATGCTTGACGTATGGCTGGTGTTGGCGGAGGATGGTGAAAACGTGCTCGACATGGATCACGTGCTCCTCCCAACTAGTACTGTAAATGAGGATATCATCAAAAAAAAATCAGCACTGATCGACGGAGTAGAGGATGAAAGATCTCGTTCATGACGGCTTGGAACATGGACGGAGCATTGGTGAGCCCAAAAGGCAACACCAGGAACTCATAGTGCCCATCATGCTTACGGAAAGCTGTCTTGTGTATGTCCGCCTCTCGCATCCCAATCTGATGGTAGCCCGATCGAAGGTCAATTTTGTTAAAGAGACGAGCGCCATGCAATTCGTCTAACAATTCCCCGATCAGAGGAATGAGGAACTTATCCTTGATTGTAGAGTTGTTCAGACCTCGGTAGTCCACACAAAACCACCACGACCCGTCCTTTTCTTGACCAGGATGATGGGAGATAAAAAGGAGCTAGTACTGAGGCGGATGATACCGGCGGTAAGCATTTCCCGAATGTTGCATTCTATCTCAGTCTTCTGGATGTACGGGTGGCAGTATGGCCGGATGTTGGTGGGTTTGGCGCCCGTCTTGAGCTGGATCTGATGATCTCTGAATCGCGGCGGTGGAAGAGTGCAGGGTGTCTGAAATATATCGGCATACTAGGCCAGCAACGCCTGCAACTGAACTGGTACAACTGGAGGAGCGGTGGGAGCCGGTGTGGCCTCCATAACCACTACCATTGTGCTGCCCTGACTTTCTAGTCGCTCCAAACTCCGAAGGAAAACTTCCTTCATCGGGGATGATTTTAGGCCCCCCAGACAGTACTGTTTCCCCTGCTGCAAGAACTTCATCGTCATCTGATCTCAGTCAAATGTAACCCGCCTCAGTTGATGTAACCACTGAACCCCAAGCACCATGTCGGAGCCCTTGATTGGAAGAAGATAGACGTCGGTGCGCCCTGAGTACCCCTGTATCCGTAACTCCACCCCCTTCAGAACACCCTCGCATTGAAGTTTGCTTCCATCGGTCACCATGACTTGAAAAGCGACTCCCTTATCAATCACATGCCGCACTCATTGTGCTACCTCAGGATGAATGAAATTGTGGGTACTCCCACTATCCACCAAAATCGTCATTTTCTCCTGATTAATCTTCCCTGCGACTCGCATAGTGAGGGGAGTGTTGCCTCCTTCCATTGCCTGTATGGATACCCCAAACTCTGCCAAGTTCAAGTCCCCCTCCAACTCTGACTCGGGGGAAAGCTCGTTCTCCACATCCTCATGTAGCATGCAAAGCTGTATCTTCTGGCATTTATGACCTGGTACAAACTTTTCGTCGCAGTTGAAGCAAAGAACTTTCTCCTTCCTCGCCTGTAGTTCTGCCATGATAATCGTGTCACAGTTGGCTTGCCGGCCTCCAGTAGCTCTCGCCCGACAGATGCGGGTGTAGTCATGGTCCTCCCCGTGGTGCGGGTTCGCTGTCTGTTAAAGCGCTCCTCCTGAATGCGGGCCAAGCTAATGACATGGTTCAGACTGAAGCCTATAGGCATGCACCTCATCACGTAAGTGGTCCTTTAATCCTGATACAAAACAGCTGAGTAATGTCCTCTCCTCCCAGTGTACTCGATTTGCCAGTTTTTCGAACTCCTTACGGTACTCCAACACGGTTCCCTTATGACGCAGCTTCTGCAAGAGAGCCTCAAAGTCCTCATACTCCAACAAACCGAATCTGGTGGTGAACCCCTCCACAAAATCCGTCCAGGGCACGTAGTTCCTGCCGCTCAAGAACCACTGTGTCCATTGAAAGGGGTCATCCTCCAAATGGAAGGACGCTAGCCGCATACATTGGCCCTCCGGAACGTCTTGATAATTGAAAAAAAGCTCGGCATTCTGCACCAACTCTAAAGCGTCCCCTCCTTTGAATTTAAGAAAATTCATGTGTGTCAATTTCGGAGACATGTATGCCCGCGGAGCAGCTTGACCTTGCACCCTTGTTCTTGACCGTTCCATGCTTGGTCGTCTATGCTCTATCGGACCTGTGTTGGCGCCCGGGTAGCCCTGATATGGCTGACCGCGCCAAGGAGCGTCGGCGTCGTAGCCCCCCGGAGGGCCGGCTCTACGCGGTGGAGGCAAAATGCCCCCCGCCCCTCCCATTGGTCCTCTGGAAGCCCTTTCGACCCCTCCTGGCTCGCTGCCTGGCCGAATCCATGGTGGACGGCCCCCGCCGAACTCCCCGTGCTCACCCTGGTGCCGCACCCACGTCGGGGGCCCTGTGCCGCAGTCCCCTGCCCGGATAGGGGTCGATCCGGTCTCCGGCGACATCCCCCGGCTCCCCCACCCTGCTATGTAGCCACCGACTCCGCCGATTTCGGATCCGCTCGATCCCGCGCCTGTACGCGCGGGATCGGCCGATCCCGCGATTTCACCTGCTTGTGGGCCTTGATGTTGGGACGCGTGGGTTTCGGCGGCCGGATTTTGTAATCCGCCGGCCTCTTCGTGCGTCGTCGCCTTCCCTTTCAGATTTTGCGCTAATAGCGTCTTGATCTCCTTCATCCGGGTGTCGATCCGTTCTTCCAATCGCTGTGTAGAGGCCCTCATTTCCTCCTCGATGGCGGCCACCGAGTCCGTCAAGCCGACAAAGTTTTCTTCTAGGGTTTCCAGACGAGTGATTTCTTCTTGCATGTGTGTGGTAACCATGGTGGAGAAACGAATCCTCTGATACCAAATGTTAAGAGAGAACTAGAGAGGAGAGTAAAGATAGAACTAGAGAGGAATTAGGGTTAGAGAAGGAGAAGAGAAATACCTTGAATATTCTTCAATGCCTCCAAAAGAGAGGGCCCCTCGAGTATAAATATACCCGGGCCCAAGAGGGGCCGGCCAGCCCCTCCCACGGTGCTGAACCGGGTGGGTTCAACCCCAAACACTGGCTTTAGAGAGTGGGGGCTGAACCGGATGGTTCAGCTCCGTTGCCGCCTGTCGTCGTCTTCCGCCTGCGAGCGTATGTACGACCAAAAAAACGGAGTCATGTTCGGGGCATAACATAGAGGTGCATGAAACACATGCATAATAAAATAATAGAAGTACGATGTGTGTGTACAATAAAATAGGAGTGTGATATACGTGTATATTAAAATAATATACATGTGTGCATGCATAATAAAATAATAGGAGTGTGGTGAGTGTATTATTAAAACAAGGAGAAGTATTATAAAATGAAAGATGTGTGGTCGATATGTATATTAAAATATGAAGAATTATGACGAATGCGCATATTAAAAAAATAGGCAATGAGCCCTACAAAAAGAGAATGATTTGTTGTTAATCACCAAGTTTAGAAACAAAGTTTCCTTCTTTCTATTTGGTTGTTTGTTATGCGCGCACGCGTGGCTTTTTATTTATTTATTTTTTTAATTATTTGGCATTAGGTAAATGATATGTGAGCCCCCCCCCCCCAACCTATATAAGGTGGTCGCTTGAGAGTTTTAGGGATCATCTTTGATGTTTATGTTTGGGATCTCTCATTTGGAGAGGGATTTCTAGGAGGAACCAGCCTCCTGTGGTTTGACACGAATATACCTCGTGATTGTATTTAAGTCTATTTTGTTTATTGCAAGTGTTTTCTCTCTAGGATCATTGGTCCGACCTAGCCTCCCCACCTGAACATCGCATGCCACCGGGTTACTTTTGCTTCCTTCTTCTCGCAAGGGCTGCAGTCCACTCGCCATCAACAGCACCGGCCGCAAGCGATCATGCCCACGCTGATTTGCTTCCGTCTTCGTCGACAACAACGATCCAACCCGCCGACATCCGCTTCCTTCTTCGCTGACAGAGGCGCTCCAGCCTCGCCGACTCCAGCATCGACAGTGCCCGAGCAGCTTTTGTCGTCCGCCACCTTGATCTCGTTATCTAGATCGACCTCGTCATCTAGATCGACCCCGTCGTCCAGATCGATCCCGACACCAGTATCGACCAGGACGCTTCCATCCTTCTGACACCTGCATCGACCAACTCCATCCCATGGTCGTAGTTGTCCACCAGATCAAGTCTCCGCTGTTCCACATCGTCTGCCAACTCTTTCTACCGCAGCACCGACTAGCTATCTTCTTCCTGACGCTCCTCCCTGCCAGCCCCTGCGCTCTCTCTCGATCCTCCAGCTCTTGTGCCCTCTTCTTTTTTTGCCAAAGGGTCGCCAATCGATGGAATCCCGCGTAGAGGCCCTCGAACACGCCCTCACCACCATCAACTCCCGTCTCGAGACCCAAGCCTAGCAGTTCACTTCGACTATAACCTGGACAACTCTCTCTGAGTCCCTCATTCAACGGTATGATCACCGTTACTCCGACATCGTGATCGTGCATCTCTTCAGGGTTCGTCAGACCGGCTCCATTGACTTGTATGTTGATGCATTTATCGAGTTGGTCACCCATGTTCCAGGTCTCCCACCCTATCAATACTCGGGTAACTTCATGCACGACTTACAACCCCTTATCCGAGCCCGCCTCCGCGCCCTCCTGTCGTTAACCGTCAACCAAGTCATGGACCTCTCCCCACTAGTGGAGGCCAAATTCCTGGCGACATTCGAGGACCCTTCTTTCACATCGCCTCCGTCCTAACCTCCCTACCAACCATATTTTCCTCCCCCGTCTAAACCTCCACTACCGCCACCTCCTCTACCTCGCCGAACCACTATGGCACATGCAACAACAGTCATATCCCTACTCACTGCATTTCCAACCAAGAGTACAATGACTTGCGGAGTAAGGGTCCATGCTACCGTTGCAAGCAACCCTACTCGCCTACTCCTGACTGTCCTGTCAAGGAATTCCAGCCCCTTATCAGAGATGACTTGAGCGAGATCAGCATGGCTGATTTTGACGCCCTTATGATCGTGGATGTACCACCGGGTAGAGCTCCTGGCACCTCCCGAGGTTTGGCACAAGTATACCAGCACTGGGGTGTTTACTGTGAGGCTGACTTAGTTACTGTGATGGGCATAGAAAGAGGCTAAACCCGCACGCAACACTTGACAAAGCGGTTCAGTTGGGTTTGATTTAAATCAACATCAAAAATCAAACAAAGGAGAGTCTGTTATTTTATTCTCCAAACCGTACAAAACAAAATTGATCGGTTTGGTTTCACTATAATTTGGGGTGCTTTATTAGTGTATTATCACTTTTCAATTTGCAGGATGCATGAGTCCATGTTTTATGTGCATTTGATTCTTGGTATGCTTATATGAAGGAAATTTTTTTAAGGGAATTTTATTACAATAAATCCAATAGTTTGAAATTAGTAAATCACTGCATTTTCTATTTTTTTTAATACAATTTGATTGTTTTATGTGCATTTTATGTCAATTAGACTGAACCTTTACAATTAATAAATTAGTGTGATCCTAACTTGAGATTAGTAAGGGTTTTTCATGATTTAAATAGCTTAAAAAATGCATACTGAAACTAATTACCCATAAATATTTTGAACCAATATATATTGATTGAAATATAATTAATTGTAAAAGCAGTACTATTAGAACTGGCTTCTCTGAGTAGCCATAATGCAAAGTATAAAAAAAAAAATGCGAAAAATGCAATTATTCAACTATTGGTAGTACAAAAACATTATAATGTGCTTATTTTTAATATCTAATAATATGATCTATTATTCACAGTTATGCATTTTCTAATTTTTTTTTAAGCGTTGTCTTTGCCATTTCCTATCTAATGCCAGCATATCAACAAAACGTTGCATTAAATTCTTCTAGAATTGTCTTTCCCTAGTATACTATTTCTCCACCCTTGCTCTTCAAATTAATCACTTAAAAATTGATGCAAAAAAGAAGGATGCAGGACGTTAAGCAAGGATAATAAAATAAAAGATAAATGGGATGTGAAAGGCCATAGCAATCATTATTCGAATATGATTTATTAATATATTTATGTATGTAATCATCGGTTAATGAGTCATGACTACATTCATATACATTGCTTTCTAAAAAAAGAGTAGTAACTCTAAAATTTATTTTATGCAAACACTTCAATTATGTTTGATATTTTAGATTTTCAAATTTACATAAAAAATTTAATTCTTAAGTATCTTGTAATTTTATAATTTGTTATTTTTTTTCAATTTAGAGTTCTTCCTCCATTGTGTTCATGCCATGTCAAAATAAGTTCCGCATTTCTCATTTTATATTGTCTTGAGTGCAAGTACTTGTTTTTTCTCTTTAAATATGCTTCTCTTTTGTTTTGAAGTGAGCTTTGTCTTAAACATTGTATTACCTTCTAGGGTAATGTCGCGCTTGATGTCGCTCGCATACTTCTACGTCCTGTTAGTGACTTAGCAGAAACGGATATTTCGGATCTTGCCTTGGCTTCTCTTCAGGAGAGCAGCATAAGGTATGTCATTTCATTTACTTTTCAAGATAGATTGGCTACATATGAAACTGTACTAACAGTTGTTATCTAGAAAAGTATATTTGGTAGCAAGACGCGGCCCCGCACAAGCAGCTTGTACTGCAAAGGAATTGAGAGAAATTATTGGTAAAATAGGCAATCTTATTTTTTTAAAAATTCTCAAGCAACATGTCCTTTGATTTGGAGAAAGTTGTTCTGAGTCAACTTAATGGATTCCATTGGAGCTGACTTCCTCTCTGGTTAATTCTTTTACAAGCTTTCAAGTTTGAGAATATTTTTTCAGGTATGAAGAATCTAAAAGTCAAGATTGAGGAAGCTGACCTAGATATATCTCCCTCTGATGAGGTACATACTATTGCACTTTTGATGATGTCATCATAATATGTGACCCATGTATATTAGTTTGAGCCCTAAAGCATTATATAGTATAATGCTGCATATTTTAACTTTTAAATGGATATTATCTAGATGTGCTAGCAATTTCTACCATTGAACTTCTAAATTGTGATTTTTCACTGGACGGACTGGTGGCTTTTCATGAATTCAATAAATAAGTGATTAGGCTAATTTGCATCAGTCAATGTAGGCTCAAACTTGCAATATAAAATAAAAGAATTAATAAAGGGACTGATAGGCAGTCTATGATAAAACGGAAATGTTCGTGGGTGGAATAGTATTCACGCTTTTTATGTGAATGTTTTTTTTGTATATTTATGTTTTTGAAGGTTAACAGCACTCGAATACAATTACAAGGCAATGCGCTCTACTCAGCATCACATAATTTCTCTGTATACACCATACTGCACTACATATTTAAGGTCATTTGCATGCATCAGGTGCATTTTTTTTTTGGGGGGGGGGGGGGGGGGGGGGGGGGGGGGGGGGGGGGGGGGGGGGGGGGGAGGGTTGTTCATCTTCTTTAATTGCAGGCTAGGTAGAAGCCTGTATTGTTATTGTGGTACAAAATTGTAGTTTTAATGATGGGCAAAAGTTTCTCTTTCAATTATTTATTATGTCGATATTGCCTGGTTACCCATTGGCTTCTCATGAAAGTTAATTGCGGCTTTGGAAGTATTTTAAACTTCTACAAAAATATTCCCACTATGCAGAATCTTCTACTGTATATTCATGCTTTTGTTTTCTGATTCTTTGGACCACAATTTTTCCTACTAATTTGATCATTCAGGACATGCATCTATTAATCAATCTCTGGGAATTGCTACATCTGTTTCAATGTATACTGATCTTGATCTTTAAAATTTTTTTATTTTGAGAATTACAGGAAGCATTGAAGAACCACCGAATCCAGAGACGAGTTTATGAATTACTCTCTAAAGCAGCTGGCTCTCCATATTGTCAATCTTCTCCAGAGCAAAGGGAACTACACTTTGTGTTCTTTAGGAAACCTGATAGATTCTTGCCCTCGGAGAATGGATGCACTGTTGGTTCTTTGCGCCTTGAAAAAACAACTTTGGAAGGTGAGCGCATAATACCTACTGATTTCCCCTATTCTTCTCGAAAGATTTTTACATGTGCAAAACACGGGTCTCATTTTGTTTGGTCCGTTCAGATGTATTGCGTGTATTTCTCGTGTTTCGCACACATAAAAACCTTTCCTCATATTATTAACTCGCTACCCCCACTTTCCTAAATATCGTGTATGTGCTTTTGTGTATGAAGGATCATTTTTCCTCAACATTACCATCTTTTTGATATTTTAGAAAATAAAAGTTCTGGCAAACAATCAGCAGTTGGTACAGCCGAATTTGAAGATATCAACTGCGGGTAAAGAAAATGCCTTCTACCTCATACTTTGTGTAGGTTCATAAGCTTTACTACATCACATAATTTTCTTTGGATCCTGGTGACTTTCTATTTACTTGTGTTTGCAGGCTTGTATTGAAAAGCATAGGTTACAAGTCTTTACCAATTTTTGGGTTGCCCTTTGATTATAATAAAGGTGTGTTCTCTCTCATTGGCATATTGGCTTCTTGCTTCTAATTTATAGAATATTTTGTTTCTTTTCAAGTGTTTATTTGGTTACTTAAAAACTAGAGAACATGTTACAAAATTAAAGATGGGCTTACTACATTCTATGATGAAGGGTCCGTTTGGCATGGTGGCGGCGATCATGAACGCAGTGGTTATGAACCGTCGTTTGTGAACGCCCAACCTCACGTAAGGAACTCCATACACTTTTATGTTCAAAACTAGTTTTTTTTCTTGATGGCATTCATAACTGTTGTCATGTCAAACATATATTCTACACCGGTGGCGTTTTTATCCAAACTCACCGGAGCAAAAACACCGTACCAAACAGACTTGAAGTTAGTGAGTAATATGTACTATAAACTTTATATGCACCTTCAAAATGCCTATTACTGATGATTTCAACTTCACATTCAACGTGAGTGAAAACTAGATAATCAATTTCTAACACTTGTGTACACAAAAGTTTATTGTTTGTAACCTTTTTTTTAATGGAGTATGTTATGATGATTCAAACCGTGCAACCTAACACTTATGCTCTTTGGAAATTTTTGAGTAATTTCAAGTTTAATGAAATTGAAGGAATTTTGTAATTGATTTATGCATATTATTTCTTTGATAAATGGTGCTACCGCAGGTGTTGTTCCAAATGTAAAGGGAAGAGTTGTGAGCGGCTTTCAGACTGAAGAAGAGGCCGTAGAGCATGGATTGTATGTTGCTGGCTGGTTAAAAAGAGGTCCTACGGGAATCATAGCTACTAATCTTTACTGTGCCGAAGAAACTGTATGTATGCTTATTATATAATATCAAAGTTTTTTCCGCTTTCCTAAATTCACATGAAAAATTCTACGATTCATCCTGAAAAAATTTGTAATGGTTCGGCAAATTTGCAAAAAAAGTTCAAAAACTATTGATAATTTAGGGTTTTAGTTGTGTTTTCTTCACATTTTAGCTCATTAGGACAGTATGGTAAAGGATCTACAGAGACAACCGAGCTGATTATATTTTAGAATTAGCAAAACTTTTTCTGAATTATTAGGATTGATTTTGAAATAGTAAAAGAAGAACGGATGTTAGAGCAAGAAATCTAACACCACCATCTTGCTTAACACAGTTCAATTTTATGAGCTAATGCCTGAATCATTTAGCATAGGCATATTATAGCCTAGTGTTACGGACCGCGTATTATGTTATCGATTGTTATGTGTTATGGGTTGTTATGAGAAGTCACGGGGTTTCGAGCACCGAGCCCTTTTATCCTTATTATTATTACTGTCTTTAGGTGAGAGATTGAAGTTGAAGAGTCATCTTGTAGCCTATATAAAGGCATGGACATTGTATGTTTGGAGGATATGAAATGAAGTTCTAGTTTTTTTTGTCTCTTGTTGTGAGATATTGGTGGCTTTCTCCTCCAACGAGCAACCCCGCCTAGACAGTCGTGGTTCTGGCTCCACGGTATCCTCCACCACCGCTATCATCTCCCTCTTCGATCAACACTCCGGCGAGTTACCGCTGTTACGGAAGTAGGCCCGGAACACCCAGCTTTTGCTAGTAGTCTCCCATTAAAATCTAAAAAACGCCTACTTTTATTTCTCCTTTCTTCCACCTATTGGCAGCCCAATATGTAACACCTTAGTTTAATTAAATCAATTTTTGGGGTACGAATAGAGGTTCTGGGGGTGCAGATAGCAGCTTCAGGTTAGGGTTTTGATAAAAACCCAAATCCACCCTCAAAACCCTAAGCAGCCGTCTCTCCCCTCCTCCCGATCTTTTCTTCGCGTGAGCGCCGCCTGAGAGGAACCGGGAAAGAGCCCGGTCCCCGTCCTCGTGAGCCGCCGCCCTTGCTGTGCCACCGACCGTGAGGGAGGAAGAGGGAGCGCTGCTACACCATCGCCGACTCTGTGTTCTGCGTCGCCGACCGTGAGGGAGGAATGCGTGGTGTCTCTTTCCGCTTTGTCGAGCTTTGGAGGTTGCTGCGCCGTCTTACCCTTTAATGAAATTTCTTGTGGTTGCGTTCCTTGAAGTCGGCCTGTGAGAGTAAGCTTCGTCGTGAGCTTGAGAGGTAGATCTCGCTCGAGATACTGCTCTTTCCAGCCGCCCGCAACGAGTTACTACTGGATTGGCCGAACCCTTTCCTAACCTCGAGGTTGTTTGGTGTACTCAAATTGTCGAGTGGAGGCCGGATCCTCAAAGAAGACAACCATCTTGATCGTTCCTATGGCTCGGCGATGCGCTTCAAGGTTAACGACCCTTTTTCCCCGATCTTAGGACCGTTATTTTTTGTGCTTTGTGCATGTGTTTATTTTTTGTGCATTGAGAGTCCCCTCACACCGTTTTGGTTGAGGATCCTAACGTATGATTGTGATCCTGACGTATGTTTGTGTGAGCTGCACGTAGAGTCTCTCTCCTGCTACACGGTGGAGAGCGGGGACTCCGCCAGAGCGTGGGATTGCGACCCCGACATAGCTTTTTTTGTTTTGATTGCATGGGAGTGCCACCCATCACTAATTAGTGGCGGTGTGTGTTCCCCCTCAGCTCATTATGTGCTTTTGGGTCGATTGAGTCCGTCCCCGACATGAATGTGCCTTAGAGATCCGACGCGCGAGTTTGGATTTAGACATGTTGTGTGAAGCCTACCCGTGGCGATATGCTCGGATCGGTGATGTTTATACATTGTGCTTTGCGATTAGCCTTAGGTGCGCAAACATGAATGTCTCGTGCCTTTCGTCGTAGTGGTTGCAGGAATTCGTGGGCTTTATTCGTGAATTTTCTGTTCTTGACGGACCTGTGTTGGGCCTGACAGAACGATGACCTTGCGGGTTTTTGTGGTCGGGTGGATTTCCGCTGTCGCGTCAAAAAGGCAGTTGTAGGTCGTATATCTCCCGACCAGTCATCTATCGTGTCAAAAAGGCAGTTGTAGGTCTCTGACCAGTTGTAGGTCGTATATCTATCGTGTCAAAAAGGCAGTTGTAGGTCGTATATCTTCTGACCAGTCATCTGTCGCGTCAAAAAGGCAGTTGTAGGTCATATATCTCCTGATCAGTCCTCCGCCGCTTTAAAAAGAGCAGTTGTAGATTGTTCTTTTCAAATCGGTCCTCTGCCCCCTTTGTAGGGAAGTTGTATTTATTATCCTTTGTTCTTTGGTTGCTCGGCCTCCAATATAGAATTGGGCACCTGCACCGCCTTCCTCAACACAAAAATATGGAAGACGTCGTGCAACCCACTCAGCTCCGTCGACAAAGCAAGTCGATAAGCTGCCTCGCCGATACGCTCGGTGATCTCGAATGGCCCTAAATACCCCGGACTCCGTTTTTTCAAGCTTCGAGCCCTCGACACTCCCTTGAAAGGCTTTATTTTCAAGTACACCCAATCTCCAACCGCGAACTCCACGTTCTGATGTTTGGCGTTGTATTACTTCGCCTGACGTTCTTGGGCAGTGAACAACCGCTCTCGAATGATCCGTATTGATTCATTCGCCACATCAACCTCTTTGCGCTTCAACGATTTGGTATCAACGGTCTCTGCCCACACTAAAGGAGTACGGCACCTCCTACCATATAGCGTTTCAAACAGGGCCATTTAAATGCTCGTCTGATAACTGTTGTTATAGGCAAACTCTACCATGTACAGGTGATCCTCCCAATGCTGTCCGAAATCCAAAACGCACATACGAAGCATATCTTTCATCGTCCGATTTGTCCTCTCGATCTGTCCATCCGTTTGCGGATGGAAGATTGTGCTAAACTTGACTTTTGTGTCCAACAAACAATGAACATGCCCAAGAAAATCTTTTCTGAATTTTTAGGATTGATTTTGAAATAGTAAAAGAAGAAAGGATGTTAGAGCAAGAAATCTAACACCACCATCTCGCTTAACACAGTTTAATTTAATGAGCTAACGCCTGAATCATTTAGCATAGGCATATTATAGCCCAGCTTTCGCTAGCGGCCTCCCATTAAAATCTAAAAAATGCCTATTTTTATTTCTCCTTTCTTCCACCTATTGGCAGCCCAATCCCACCTCCCTATTGGCCGTTGCGAACCGTCTATCTCACCCTCTTTGAGATCTTACTGGCCGCAGCCCCCCTCTCTCGCCAACTGCTCGAATCATCTTAACATTGATAGTCTGAGATTTTTTCCACAAAGCAGAGCTAGCAGGAGGAGATGGCGAAGAGCGTTGTTGACTTCCACCGCTCGGAAGAGATTATGTCGGTTATTCCTACAGATCCTTTCAACCAGCTAGATCTCGCCTGAAAGATCACCTCCATGGCTATCGCGTCCCGTGTCTCGCAACTTGAGGCGGAATCTTCCGGAAGAACATCGTCAACAAGGACTAAGTCATTTCCGAGCTCCAGGATTGTTACTCCGAGCTCAATCACTTGTTTCAGGAATCCGATTCCCAACCCAAGCTTAGTCTCGATGAAAATGTAAGTCTACTTTTTTTTTTATCTTGCACGGTCTTCTGGACAATGAATGATGGAAGTTGATTGTTGATGATTACTGAAGTTTCGTTTGGCCAAGAAACATAACTGAGGATAAAGGTTTCAAGAAGCTGGTGGCGGGCAATAGAAATTAGAATCTGTTTCTAGGGAGGGGAGGGAGGAGACCAACGTCGGAGAAGAGGTTTTTTTGGGGGGGGGGGGGGGGGGTGGCTGCCAATAACAATTTGGGCTACAGGTAGAAATTTTCGGGCTACAATTTGGGCTACAGGTAGAAATTTCCGGGCTACAATTAACCTTGGGATGCCACTAGCGAAAGTTGAGTTGCCTTTAAGATCACTCTTCTTAAATCAAGTCTCTCAATTATTACTTCACTATTTGTAAAGTTATGCAAAAATAATATATGGACTTCAACTAAACTCATATTTTTTATCTATATTATATGTATATAACATATAGGGTCATTTACTGCGACCTCCCCTGTAAATTTTCTAATTACACGTTGCACCCCTCTTATTTTTGAAATTACAAAAACCTCCAATGTAAGAGCATATTTGACGCACAAAAATATCTCTCCAGGGGGATTTTTTTTTCTTTGCAAAGATGTTATGATATATAAACTTACATTTAAAGTTTTCTAATTTCCAAAGTATTGTAAGTGTATATTTGGACGAATAACGGGCTTGGGGGCTTTGCGCGTATTAAACCCTAGGTTTAGTCTTATATATACCTAGCTGGGGGCAATGGAGAGAATATTCCACTTTGACCTTCCTCCGGATGTTTCGAGCGCCTTCTACATTCTCGAAATGGCTCCCTCTGGCGCTCGTTCGCGATTCTAGGGTTCGCCTTCGTTCCCGATAGTTGCCGCCGTTCGTTGCCTTTTCGCGACTGTTCTTCTCCGCCTCCTTCTTCCTTCGTTGACGGAGAACGAAGGAGTGAAGAACGACGTCGTCGCTCTATAAGCCGCCTTCAAAGGGTTCGCTGTCGCGTTCGCTTTTGCGGAACAAAGGGTTCGCCGTTCTCTGCTTCCTGATCGACGATCGCTCCTGGGCCTATCGCGTCCCCTTTGAAGCCGCCTGCTTGGGCTTGCCGTCGCGTTCGCCGCCGCTGAACAAAGAGCTCGCCATCACGTCTTCCCCGTCGCGGATCCAGGGATCCCGGTCGACGTTCGCCCGTTCGACGATCGCTTAGCAGATCCCGGTCGACGTTCGCCCGTTCGACGATCGCTTAGCAGATCCCGGTCGACGATCGCTTATCAGACCCCGGTCGACGATCGCCCGTTCGACGATCGCTTATCAGATCCCGTTCGACGATCGCTTATCAGATCCCGGTCGACGTTCGCACGTTCGACGATCTTCGGTCGACGTTTGACGATCGTTCCCCGATCGACGTTCGACGATCCCCGGTCGACGATTGGTTTTCCGTTCGACGATCGCCTCTTCCCGATCGTCGATCGCCTCTTTTCAGTCGACGATCGACGTTCCAGTGGAGCCGATCCAAGGTTGCTGAGCTCGTGTAGCCGTCTCCATTCCGCTCTCTCTTGTGTGCTGGGTTTTTCTTGAATCCAGTTAGGGATTGCAAAGCAAATCAAGATGAGGAACTCCAGCTTCTCCTCTCCAGTGCCCATGAACAAATTGGAGAAGTTCACTGCCACAGAGTTCAATGATTGGAAGTTGAACACCCAGTTCGGGATGAAATACCTGAACGTATTCTATATCATCAAGTCTACTCGTGTTGACGTTGCTGGGACTGAAGATGAGGCGCATTGGGTCGAAGATGAGGACTTCTGCAGGGATTACCTGCTGAACTGTCTCTCCTCCAGCCTAGCCAAGAACTACATCAAGATGCAGTCTGCTAAGGAGATCTGGGAAGCACTGGAGGAGCACTTCAAGCAGGAGGAGGACCTCTCCAAGGCTCATCTGGTGGACAAGTTCCACTCCTTCAGCTTCGACGAGGAGAAAGCCATTCTCCCTCAGGTATCCGAATTTGAAAATTTGGTTGATTCTCTGCATAGTGAGTCTATTAGTCTGCCAGATAGTTTTGTTGCTGGCACAATTGTGTATAAGTTGCCCTCCTCGTGGTACAATTTCAAAACGGAGATGTACCGCAAGAAGATGCAGGTTGGTCTGAACGACCTCAAGCGTTTCATACGCATTGAGGATGAGAACAGGACGAAGCACGCCTTGGAAGCTGTTGGCAAGCAGAAGGCTGCTGCCAACATGATTTCAAACTCTAAGCGTGCTCCTCCCCCTCACAAGACCAAACCGTCTCGCAGTAGCCCTCAGGTTGCAGGACCGAGTAGACCCTCTAAGAAATTTAAGGGTAAATGTTTTAACTGCAACAAGTGGGGACATTGCGCATCTGACTGCAAGTTACCGAGGAAGGAAAGAACTAAGGCACCACAAGATGGCAACCAGGCCCATCTGGTTAGTCAAGCTGAGCCATCTGACTCTGTTGCCATGGTCGGACACGAGCAAGCCAGCACAGAGTGGTTCCTGGATTCTGGGGCAACGTGTCATGTTTGCAACAATGCTAATCTCTTGACAGGGCTGAAGAATGCAAAGGAATCAGTGACTGTAGCAGATGGAGGAACAGCTGACGTATTGAAGGTGGGGAACGCAACTCTGATGCTCTCCTCAGGTAAGTCTTTACTTTTAAAGAACGTAAAATATATTCGTTCTTTATCTGTTAACTTAGTGTCTATTAGTTTATTGTGTGATGCTGGTATGTCAATTACCTTCTGTAGCGGTAGAGTGAATATGCCAGTTAACTCTCACTACTTTGGATGTGTCTACGTCCAAAATAGGATGTACCGTCTGAGTCTAGCAAATGAGGTAGTGCAACAAGTTCAATTGAATTTAGTTAGCCCTAGGACTCTACATGAGAGACTAGGACACGTAAACTACAGGAAAATGTTCCAAGTCGCTAGAACTCATCAGATCACATTAGACACTAAGTCTCCTCTTGGAAAATGTGAAGTGTGTGCTCAGACTGAGATCACTAGGAAACCTTTTGGCACGGTTACTAGGAGCACAACACCTCTTGAACTTATACATTCCGATATTTGTGACTTTAAGAATTTTGTCACTAGAGGTGGAAGGAATTATATGATCACGTTCATAGATGACTGCACAAGGTTTTGTCATATCTCGTTGCTTAAAACTAAAGACAAAGCGTTTGAAAAATTTTGTCTTTTCAAAAGCAGGGTAGAAAACCAATTAAGCATGAAAATAAAGAGATTTAGGAGTGATAGAGGAGGAGAATATATGTCCAGTGAGTTCAGATGTTTCCTTGCTTCACAGGGCATCATAGCAGAAACCACTGCTCCTTACTCCCCCCAATCTAACGGCATAGCCGAGCCTAAGAATAGAACGTTAACAGAAATGTTGAACTTTATGCTGCTCACTGCAGGCATGCCTTCCGCTTATTGGGGAGAAGCAGTCTTGACTGCGAATCACATTCTGAATAAAGTTTCTCATGCTAAGTTAGAGGTTACACCCTACGAGCTTTGGTTTAAGCGACCCCCGTCTTTAACTAGACTTAAGACCTGGGGTTGTATAGCCTATGTCAGGGTTCCTGACCCTAAACGGTCTAAGGTTGGACCTAGGACCAATACATGTGTCTACTTAGGTTGTGCTGAAGATAGTGTTGCAGATAGGTTCCTTGATATTTCTAATAATATCATAATAGAATCTAGGGATGCAGTGTTCTTCGAGGATAAATTTCTCAAAGATAAGAATCTAACAATCCCAGATATGCAAGTAACTATTACTGAGGAAGATCCTGAATCAGTACCGCGCACCTCCTATTCCGTTCTGGTAGATAACTCTGGCCTAGAGTATAGGAGGACTTCCGTGAGAGAGAGAACCCCCAGAACCTTCGGTAGTGATTTTGTCACTTACCACGTTGAGGATGATCCATCTACCTTTAAGGAAACGATGAGATCAAGGGATTCCCTACTCTGGAAAGAAGCTATTGAGGATGAGATGAACTCTCTCCTTCAGAACGACACCTGGACGTTAGTTGATAAGCCAACAGGGGCTAAAACTGTAGGATGCAAGTGGGTTCTGAAAAGGAAGCTAAATCTCGATGGTAGCGTAGCTCAGTATAAAGCACGTCTGGTGGCTAAATGTTTCACACAAGTAAGCGGAGTAGACTATTTTGATGTCTACTCACCCGTGTGTCACTTAGCAACCATTAGGGTTCTTCTTGCTATTTCGGCCATTGAGAACTTTGTAGTTCATCAAATGGATGTTAAGACTGCGTTCTTGAACGGAGATCTGACCGAAGAGATCTACATGAGTCAACCTGAAGGTTTCATTGTAGACGGTCACGAAAACAAGGTCTGTAAGCTTTTAAAATCGCTATACGGATTAAAACAAGCACCGAAATTATGGCATGAGAAGTTTGACTATATTGTAAAGAACATGAGATTCATGTCGAGTCTCTCGGACAAATGTCTTTACCTACGTCATAGATCAGACAAAGTCGACATAATATGCTTGTACGTGGATGATATGCTGATTCTTGGTTCTGATCAGTCCGTGGTGGATGACGTTAAGTCAGAACTAATGCAGCGTTTAGCATTAAAGACCTCGGTGTAGTTGACACTATACTAGGTATGCAAGTGAGCTTTGGGAAACATGACATTTCCCTAAGTCAAAGCCACTACATCCAGTCCATGTTGGACACGTGGGGATACAGTGAACGTAAAGCGGCTGAGACACCATACGATTATTCTAACCGCTTAAAGCCCAATGGTGGAGCTGCGGTTCGACAGTTAGATTATTCTAAACTGCTTGGTAGCCTCATGTACGCTATGGTCTGGTACGAGACCTGACATAGCTTTTACGATCGGCATGTTAAGTAGGTTCACTAGCAATCCTGGCCAAGACCATTGGGATGCCCTCGATAGGCCGATGCGATACTTAAAGCACACCCGACAGTATGCTTTAGGTTATAGTGGTCATCCTACAGTTCTGGAAGGATATTCTGATGCATCATGGTGCTCAGAAGTAAATGACAGCAAGTCCACTAGTGGATTACTCTTCACACTAGGAGGAGCAGCTGTAGCCTGAAAGTCCAAGAGACAGTCGTGCATTGTACTCTCATCTATGAAATCTGAACTCTATGCTCTAGCTTCAGCTGGTGAGGAAACAGAGTGGATAAGAGATTTGGTGATGGACATTCCACTGTCGAGCCTGAAACTGAGTTCTGTTGCAGTTTACTGCGACAATCAGGTTACTAAAACGATTGTTACGAACACATTGTTCAATAGCAAAAGAAGGAAACTACGGATGAAACAAGCCTGGTTGACCTCCCTTACGAGTCAAGAGATTGTGAACCTCGTTGATGTGAGGTCAAAAGATAATGTTGCAGACGCCCTTACTAAAGAATTAAATAGAGCTCTCACAATCAAAACATCGGGGGAAATTGGATTAAAGTTCATAGAAATATGAAACTTTCCTCCAACGTTTATGTTTTGATACGTACGAGCCTATAGTTGTTAACATTCAAGTATCTAAATAGTAACAGACTGAAAACCTCAAATAACTTTTTGATGAAAACCCAAGATGGTTGGATGCTGGTTATTCCACACTTGATAACCTAACGTCCTCCCATTGTAAGTTGATTCAAGAATTATTCAACTGGGAATTGAAAGTCGTTGTAAATGTTTACCTAAACATTATTGGTCACAGCACATTATTCCACATTTGATAATGTTGCACGTGATGTGTGCCCACATGTGTTGGTGAGGCACATAGTGATCCGTAATGAGTAAGGTAACATGACTAGTCCTAGTTAGACTGGATGAGATGCTGACAGAGTTACTTCACCGTTGCTAGAAGTGCTAAGCTCATTTAGTAAGAGCTAGTTTACTTTAAATGTTACTGCATATGTTTATGAATTCATAGAGTCTGACTCATTAAATTCCTTGCAGGCTACGATGGAGATTTTGGAGGAGCTGTAGACCTGAACATAGATAACGATGATCTACTAGATGAGTAGAATCATCAAACGTTTAATTCATGCCTTTGTTTTGTAATAATTATTCAGACTATGTTTTGGACAACATCTGTGTGATGGTTTGTCGTTTAGGCAAAACTTTTATTTTGCTTTATTAGTATGATCTGTCCCGAGTATTTTGCTTATTTGGATTATTATTTTTTGTCTACACTCCAGCACCCCGAAACGTCACCGTTATTTGTCACGAATATAGGAGGAGATTGTAAGTGTATATTCGGACGAATAACGGGTTTGGGGGCTTTGCGCGTATTAAACCCTAGGTTTAGTCTTATGTATACCTAGCTGGGGGCAACAGAGAGAATGTTCCACTTTGACCTTCCTCCGGATGTTTCGAGCGCCTTCTACAAGTATAAGGGGTGCAAGCTGTAATTCTGTTAACTTTTGTGGTAAATATTGGTAATTATTCCTAACATGTATTATGTACATAGATATCAGATGTCTCATTAACATTTTTGAGAGAGTGAAGTCAGCTCAATAAACAAGTCAAGCCTGTCGTGAAGCTTGAATCTCAATTCGAACTGAGCTGGACCTATTTCGAGTCAATATTAGCGCGATTTCTAAGGAATTGATGGAATTTGACCTGCAAATAATATGTATTATGTATTAATATCATGTGGCATTGAATTTGTAGGTTTCAAGCATCACTGAAGATGTGGAGAGGGGATTAGTTCCAGCTGCTTCTGCCGCCATAAAACCTGGAAGAGAAGGGCTTCTCCAGCTGCTACAAGGTAAGAATATCAAATTTGTGCCCTTCACAGGCTGGGAGAAGATAGATGCAAAAGAGAAGATGCTAGGGGAGCTGAAGAAGAAGCCCAGAGAGAAGATAACTTCATGGCAGAAGCTACTAGAAGCTTCGAATGAGTAGCATGCATGCATGCATGTGGATTTGGGATTGTGAGCATCCATCCTATTTAGGCTCCTCCATTCATAAATGAATTATAATTAATCCAACAACTTTATTAGTTTACATAGTTTCTTAAGCTAATTTGGTTAAATTCTTTTTGCTAGAAAATGATTTGTTATTCCAACGATCAGTGGCAACAGAGAATTTGTGTGCAATGTCTAAATATAGGATAAATATGTGTTTATTTTTAATGAAAATTTTTATGCAATATGTTCTCATATATAAAAAAAATCTATATTTTTAATGATTTTTTTATTTTATTTTTTTGACAAATTTATGATGCTATGAAGAATCGAATATATGAGGTTTCATTTAGAAAATAAGATCATGATCAATATGTCAATCTTATTTTATTAAAACAATTAATGAATAGTTATAATATAAAATATATAAGAAAATAATAGTTTTAATTAATAAAATATATATATATTTGAAAATATATCGTGGACGGATGCTTAAATTATGAATGAGTGCATAATTATTAAAAATTTGCATATTTTAACTTGCATCAAATTTTTTATGGGTGAAATATGTTGGTTATCTATACATATTAGTTAAACATTTACTTACGGGTTTTACTTTTTTTATTATAAAAAATTTAATTTTATTAATTTAGGTGCATTTTACATTCAATCTACCTAAAATACTTTATATTATAAAAAAAATTGACTTTCATCATCCTTCGCAAACTCTCATGAACAAGAAAAAGTGAGTGACGGCGGAGTATGACGTTCGGGGATTTGCGAGCGGCGGGAGCGCCATCATGTTGGGGCAATGTCATGACTGAAGTACTGTTGTGCGGGGCATTGAGGCCCGTTCCGTGCACCGTCATGATTGGGATGCTGTTACGATTAATTGTATGGGCGGAACACGTGCCTATCACTCGTATGAAATATAAAAAAACCGTACATTTTTACTAGGATAGTATTTCAGGCAGATAATTCTACTATAATACATGAATATACAAATTTTTATCTGCAAAGACAGTATTCCAGATTTTGTAGATAATTTAAAATGTACAACGTTCAACAAACCGTATGTTATAATCGGATGCACAATTTTCTCACTTGAAAATATTTATACTTTATTTCTGTCATTTAAATTTGTAATTTTAATTTGCTGTATTAATTTTTTTATAATTTAGATTTTTTTCTCATTTATATTATTTATTATTTATATAGGTTTTTTTCCTCCGAATATATTTGTAATTTTTATGTTGTTTTTTTTTCCGAATAATCTAAATTCATTTAATCATATAATACTAAAGCACACATTAAACTATTAAGTATATGTACTGCGTTTATCCACATTACAAAAATTAATGCATTTGCAAGAAGGCCCACAAGAGTTAAATTAGGGTTCTTCAATTTCAATTCCCCTTTCTATTCGAACATGTAATCAATTAATACATAAGACTAGCAAAAAATAACAAGGACACATGTTTTTATAGATTCTAGCGGTTGTGCCTATAATCCTCTCAGCACATTTTGCAGCAGCCATGATACTCGAGCTCCGTTTAGCGTGGCTTTTTTTGCTCCGGCGAGTTGGGACAAAAAAGTCACCGCTATAAAATGTATGTTTCGCATGACAATGCTTATAATAGTCATAAAAAATAATTTTGAACATAAAAATGAATGAAGTCACTTAGGTGAGATAGGGCATTTACAAACGATGACTTATAACCACTGCATTCGTGACAGCCGCCGTCACGCAAAACAATGCTTATAATAGTCATAAAAAATAGTTTTGAACATAAAAATGAATGAAGTCACTTAGGTGAGATAGGACATTTACGAAGGATGACTTATAACCATGGGCGGAACTAGCCCTGGGCACGGTAGGGCACGTGCCCGACCGGTTTTGGGCGGAACTAGCCCTGGACATGAGGTTCTTCTTCTTCTTCCGGCACGTGCCCGACCGGTTTTGGGCCGAACTAGCCCTGGACAGGAGGTTCTTCTTCTTCTTGAAATCTAGACTGAAATCTGGACTGATTTCAGTCCGGATTTCTGTGAAAGGTTGATTTGAACGCATCATTGTGCTAATCTTCGAGCATTTTAATGTTAGGTACACATCATTGTGTTGCTGGAATACATCGTGAAGGGTTGATTTGGAGCTTCAATCGTCTTTTGTTGCTGGAACACACCATTGATAATTACTCTTGTTCCCCGGTTTTCTGTTTTAGTTTTCTTAGGAGTTAGGAGGGTCACCCGCCTGAAAAAAAAAAATTGGGGGGCGCTGCCCCCGAACCCCGCTCAATGTGCGCTGCCCCCCGAACCCCCCTAATTGACAGTACTTAGATTGTGTCGTGCGACTTCAAATCCTAGTTCGCCACTGCTTATAACCATTGGGCATTCGTGACAGCCGCCGCCACGCAAAACAAAGCCTCATTTTATATATATATATATATATATATATATATATATTATATATATATATATATATATATATATATAATTTCCCGCTAGTATATGTATTATTGCAAAAATAGGCGCAATCCTCCATTGAATAATTTGGACGTTTATGTTGCAGCTCAGCTTTGGCTATTGACAACCAGACAAAATATTAAAAAACAGGCATAATACGATCGCTAATAGCAGCTCAAAAAGCGAAACACGTGCTTTTTTGAAAAATTAGTTTACTATATGATATTTTTAGAAAAAGTGTTCATGTTGTGCATCTAGACGAGATCTACAACTTTTATGTTGAACATTTTTTTCTAAAAATGTCATATAGCAGGCTTATTTTCAAAAGGCGCGGAATCTGGGCGGAATTATGTTCGTTCTGCCCGGATTTCCCGCCTTTTAAAAATAGGTCTGCTATATGACATTTTTAGAAAAAATGTTCAACATAAAAGTTGTAGATCTCGCTCTACAACTTTTATGTTGAACATTTTTCCTAAAAATGTCTTTTAAAAACTTAATTTTTGGACTGTCAATATTCATCG
Source organism: Platanthera guangdongensis (assembly GCA_039583875.1). Lineage (NCBI taxonomy): Eukaryota > Viridiplantae > Streptophyta > Magnoliopsida > Asparagales > Orchidaceae > Platanthera > Platanthera guangdongensis. Next base: position 164,298,076 of record CM077159.1, read on the forward strand.
GGTTGTTAATAGCCATTTTTTGAGCTGCTATTATCTTTGAGCTGTCAATAACCATATAGGAGCTGCCAACATAAACGCCCAACAATTTTCAACTCACAGATGCTCAACATGTCTGATCTCTGATGCCTGATTGCAAAAGCACAGCAATGCATTCCAAAAAAATCTTATACTAATCATATATATAGTCCATATTATTTTTTATTTAGTAATATTTTTATTCTAATTTAATTTTATTTATTTTAAAAATGAATCTGAAGTATGTAAAGATAATAATAAAGGGAAGGTTAAAAAAAAGGAAATCACAGAAGGGAAGCAATGTATATCATTTGATGGGCCTGAATTTTATAATGAATCATAATTACCAAGTCTATATTAATTCTTGTTGACATAGGCTCAGCAATGTATATCAGTTTGGCACGGCCGTCGTGAACGTGGGCTATGAACTGTCGTCATTTGTGAACGGCGGATCTCATCTAAAGAATTTCATCCACTTTTATGTTCAAAATTAATAGTTTTTTTTTGGTGCGAATCATAACCACTGTCATGTCAAACATGCATTTCATGTCAGAGTATTTCTCCAAACTAAAGCACATCAAAAGGAGTTATAATTAGGCATGCTTAGGTGAGCTTCAGCTGCCCCATTTGAAGCTACCTCAACAACCCTAACCCTTGAGACTGTTTGAGGGGACTTATTTTTAATGATCAAGCGATTACGACCGCATGAACCGAACCTTAAGTAATCGTTTGACTGATAAAAATAAGTCCCTCAAACGGAGCCTGAACTCCATCCAACAAATGATCCATCCTACATTCCAATCCACCTAACAACCCAAATTATACATCACCTTCAAGCTAAATTTTATCCACTCCAAATTCATGAAAAGGCTTCAAAATATTTAACACATCGCACTGCAAAACACACAGTTATCCGATGTATGATTAAGCATCTGCTTGGCATGCCAGTGACGATCGTGAACGGGTTACAAAATGTAGTTCATGATACCTCGGTCTCACCAAAGAAACTGCACTCATTTTTGTTTAAAATTATTTTTTTCTTGGTGACAGTTATAACCGTCGTTTTGTCAAACACAAGACGGTGGCATTTTTGTCCAAACTCATCAAAGCAAAAACACAGCACCAAACACACAACAATTCTTAACCATTGCATTCACGACTGCCACTATCGTACCAAGCAAACCCTACATGTTTGATCTCTCTTTTAGTTGCTAAATCTCTGTTTGATCGATCAATGTGTGATATTCTGAATTCTCATTTCTAACGGAATCGAAATGATCTCTGGATTGATCAGAAGAAGAACCTTTCCATTGGCTAGAATCCGTTACTTGAACGAAAATAGATCTTGTAGAATCATATCGAATATTTGACAATACATTCCGTACCTTGCTAAGACCCTAAATGTGATACTTTTGTGTCTTAACAATTCAATCATGACGCAGACGCTCCAAGTTTATTTTGTTCTATTGTTTACTAGTATATTAGTTTTACCCAAACACCATCACATTAGGGGTCCGCGGAGTTAACAATCCCGCTTATGCTGTCACATTTGGCACGCATACGTGAACTACTATTAACCGTCATTCATGAACACCCAACCTCAGCATACGGAACACCATTCATTTTTAATGTTCAAAAATAGTTCTCTTTCGTGGTTGCAGTTATAGTCTGTCCGATCAAAAACACCGTGCCAAACAGGCTCTTAATAGGGGCTGAAGTTGGATATGATACATAAATAATCAAACTCATACGAAAAGGAGGAGGAAGAAAAACTTAAGCATATGGGTGAGGGTCAGCCTGTAAGTATTTTACACCAGTATAACATTAACCTAAAATATGGCATTATTGCATGCCTTAACAACTTCGAATCTAACTCGAAAAGCATATCGAGTTCAATAAGAAGATAAACCTGCAGATAAATATTTATAGCCTGGCAAAACTATGCCAATTTAATGGAATAATAAAAAAGAACATGCAGGTAACAATTTTTAAACTTATCTCTACACTATGGTGAGGTTTATGAGATAATGAATGCTTGCCTTTCGCGCTGATCCGCCGACCCCGCTCTTCCATTGCGAAAAGAGTTCAATTCCTGGGAGCTTTGTTTTCGCCTGCGCCATGTCTCTGGATGGCAGCCACGGGTTCGTTGCATCGCGCACACCGGTACGAGCTAACTGACGTGCATCGCGTGCGGAGACAATAGTAGCAATACCTGCCGAGAGAAAAAAGTTTTTTTTTTATAAAAACTATTACAATCCTTCTGCTGCGAAGCTCTAGAACTTGTTAAAAGTCGTGAGGGTTCGAGGGAACTGATTCGGATTATGAAATAAAACATATTTTCCGAGCTTAAAAAAACTCTAGAGAATCTCATAATCCTCAAGAATCCTGAAGTTACAAAAAGGATAATTTACAATCCAAGTAATAGAAGTGGCTCATAAGAACCCTTGGTCTTTGTTTGGGAGAGGGGTGGAAGTTGTGAATATGGTTATAAAAAATTCAGATAGCGTTTGGATAGGTGCGACTACGAACATTATTTTTACAAGAGGATGTTTTATGCCAAAACACCACAAAAGTTACGCAAGTATGGTTAAGGCTCCGTTTGGCACGGTAGTGGTGGTCATGAACATGGGTGTTAAATTGTCATTCGTTAACACTCACCTAAAGAACTTCATCCACTTTTATGTTCAAACGGATGATGTTTGTTAGGTGATCCTTAACGAATGACAACTTAACCCATGCATTTACGACCACTACCGCCGTGCCAAACGGAGCCTAAATGTTAGTGATAGTGAACGCATGGATCCAGAGATAAAACTTAAGCCAAAAACTAGCCACAAAAGTTCAAAACATAGGTCACTCTGCATTTATTAATCACGATTTCGCCACGCCGCCGCTGAAACGTCACAGTTATAAAAAAATTGGGTAGCGTTTGGATAGGTGCGATTACAAACATTATTTTTTTCAAAACAACATTTTATGCCAAAACACCACTGCAGTTACGCAAGTGTGGCTAAATATTAGTGATAGTGAACGCATAGATTCCATAAAATAAAATTTAAGCCCAAAAACCGCCACAAAAGTTTAAAACGTAGGTAAACTCTGCATTTAGTAATCACGATTTCACCCGGCCAATGCTCAAAAGTCACGGCCGTCTCAAATAGAACCTCAATCATACTTTACCTGTGCTGGCAAGGAAGGGCTACAAATGGAATGGTTGGATTTGTATGACAGATTGGGCATTCTGACTCGTCGCCTGAAGATCCGGATAATTTATCTTTGGAGAATGGGAGAAGAAACTTCTTAATTGAAGAAGAGTTTAAGAGTGGAAGTAGCAGAAGCAGCATCTCCTGTAAATCTCCCCCCAAAAAAACAGATTTCAGAATGAATCATTACTATCATTAATATAAACACAAAGCAACTAGAGGTTAAAATATTATTGCTTATTCATTCCCATACAGTCCTCAATGCTTATCAATCTCTCTTAATAAATTGTAAACAAGAATCATGATCAGACTGCTTATTCGCTAGCAGCGGAATAAGCCACAGTCAATCAAACGTCCCTTCTCTGCCGCCGGTCTCATCCTCCTTCCAGCCACCGGCCAACAGGAATTCTGCCTCCTGTCTACGACAATCAAGCGCCCCTTCTCCGAACCGCATCCCTTTACTAGAACGCCACACCGTCGGCCCTTCATCCTTCCTCCTTCCACTAGCAAGCCCCCTCCCCGCCTCCAACCCTCTACTCCACCGCATCATCGATCCCCAGATCCTTATTGCACCCGCCGTCAACCTCCCCAACAACAACCAACCTCCTTCTACAACCACCTTGCTGCAAGTCCCCCTCAGTCCCCACAATTCCAGTCTCCTTCCTCCACTGCACAGCGCACATTTTCGCTTCTATAAGCCCACAGCCGTTGTCCATCCCCTCTCCGTCCTCCGGACAGCCACCAAAGCCGCTACTATCACCGGATCTTAACGCCTTCGTCAACGACCTTATTTGGTGAGTTTTCTTGTTGTGTGGATCTATATTTCAGCATTGTTGTATGAATTTGAATACTCATATGATTATGGATGCTTGGTTCCTCGTGGTTTATTGGTTTGGATCTAATCTTGGCATGCAAAAAGAACTTTTATCGCTTGCGCATAATAGCTTTTGGACCACCACGTGGAAAAAAGTCTAAATTTGCTCACCTAAGAATGAATTGCACCACTTAAATTAACTGTTTGTGACTTATTGTTTATTTACTGTTTGTAATCTTTCAGTGTTTTCCCCGAACTACACTTAGGGTTGCATATTTAGAGTTCACACATCTAGCCTACCCAACATCAGTTGGTATTAGAGCCTAAGGTTTGGGTCACTTTTATGCTCCGTAGTGGTATGTTATTAAGACCCTCTATGACTTACCCTAACGTTGCTAATAATCAAGGGACATGCTCGAATTCGGGCACGCCCCTCGTTGAATTTCAACGACAAGTTCCGAATTGTTTTGATGCCATCGGGAACCAGCGCAATGAGCTACGATGTCATTGCGTTGACCGCAATGAGTGGAAACTTAGATAATCTGCAAGACATCCCTACACAACAGAACGACCTTTCCGATGGGGATCCCGATATGCCCCATCGTCCTAATCTCCGTCCTAAAGGTGTTCTGCTCCCTCTCGATCGACACCACAAGGATGCTCCTTGTCGGAGAGTTGCATCTCCCATGAGCGGAACCCCGAGCACACCCTCGAGCGTCATCAGGGATTCAGGATCCCATGTATGTTAAACACCCACTCATCATGACAAACCCCAACCGTCATCGCAGGTACAGACCCCCACCCCCACCCCCACCCCCACCCCACCCGCCACGATTATGATCATGATGACTATTATGAGCCCGGTCATAAAGAGAATAGTCCCCCACTTGCTCACCATGATTGCAATCGATAGGAGTACTATGTTGAGTACCAGGAGCCGCGTAGAGGCAATCCACCTCCCGAGGATGACATTACCTGACGCATCCGTGTCGACGCTCCCTCCTTTGGTCGCATGGACCCAAAAGCCTTTAGAGATTAGCCATTAGACACCAGTCATTACTTCTAGTGGTATGACATGAGCGATGATCGATGTGTTGGTTTGCTAATATGAAATTACATAGACAAACTAAGGTTTTATGGACGGGCTTAGAGAAAGCGCTAGATAGAGATGGCTGTTATCCCATCACCAAATGGGCAGATATGAAGCAGCTACTAAAGGAAAAATATCTTCCCTCCAAGTATAGGAAGCAACACTTCAAGCAGTTGCATGCCCTACGACAAGGAACACTCACGGTCGTTGAGAATATGTCGTGCTTTGATGAGCTTTTAGTTAGGAGCAACATAGTTGAGAATGCCAACGCTACCGCATTTCATTTTTGGACAGGTTTGTGATCTGATATATATAGAGTTGGATCCCACGGTATCACGAGAGTGTGGAGCAGATGTTCCAGCTCGCATTGGAGTACTGTGCCTCCTCGTACCCTAGTGGCATGAAAGGCAAATCAGACATCTCTGGAGATCCCGAGCGTGGGAGCATTCTGAGTTTTTGATGCTCTGACAGAGGCCACATGGTGGCGCAGTGCAGCACAAGGAATTTGCTTATTGAGGAGGATGAGCCTAGCATGGAGACTGAGGAGATCGTTGATGAGAAGATTATAATCACTGTTGAGGGTTGCGAAAGTGACATCGAGAGATCACTGGAGATGGGAGTGATTAGATGCCTCTTGCATACCCTGCGTGCGAATGAGGACTGACGTTGCACCACTATCTTTTACACATATTTCCACAATGTAGGAGGCCCCTGCAAATTGGCTATAGATAGTGTGAGTTGTGTGAACATCGTGGCCTAGAAGGGCCTTGAGCGAATGTAGGTGACGGTTAAGCATCACCCCCACCCCTATCGTGTTATCTTATCTAAGTCGACAAGATTGCGATCAACGTCACCCAACGGTGACATTTTCCAATCAGTCTTTCCATTTTTGAGGATCGTGTATGGTGCAATGTTATACCTATGGACGTCGCCCACGCGTTACATGGGAGACCCTGGGTGATGAGCGCAACGTCATGTGTTTCGGTCAATCGAGCACGTGTTCTTTTATGAGATGGATCGAAAGATCATGCCCCCCCCCCCCACACCCACCTAACCCAAGTAGAAATCAAAGGGTTGGATTGAGCCTTCGATTAGTACGAGCTCCTCGAAACCCTTGCATATATTGAGACGTAACCGAGTTTTTTAGTGATATCGCCGACTCGAACATCATCTTTGTGAGTCACCATGACATCTAAGTTCCCTACCAATGTTCAAGCCTCATTCAGATGTTCGTTGCATTGTAGATAAGCTTGTTGACATCATACCTGACAAACTTCCAAATGAATTGTCGCTCCTGCAGACTATTCAACACGCCATTGATTTATCCAAAGAGCTTTGTTACCGAATCTCCCCAATATCATACGAACCTCGATGAGCATACTGAGCTCAAGCGGTAAATCGACGAGTTCCTCAAGAAGCATTTCATTCGTGAGAATTTGAGCCCTTGTGCGGTCCTCTCCCTTCTTACTCCCAAGAAGGACGGTAGCCAGCGCATGTGTATAGATAGTCGAGTCATCAATAAAATCATGGTGAAGTGTTGCTTTCCCATACACCGGCTCGACGACCTATAAGATATAATGTTTGGTTCCCAGATCTTTTTGAAGATCGACCTCCATAGTGGGTACCACCAGATTCGGGTTCGAGAAAAGGACAAGTGGAAGACCACCTTTAAGACCAAGGATGGTCTATATGAGTGGTTGGTCATGACATTTGGGCTATCTAATGCCCTGAGCCCCTTCATGAGGATTATGACACAGATTCTGCAGCACTACATGGACAAGTTTTTACTCTTGAACAATGATGACATCTTGATTTACAGTCACACTCACTTCGATCACTTCATGCACCTGAGACCTCTCTTTGACATTCTTCATAAGGAGAAATTATTCATGAATTTGAAGAAGTATTCATTTTTGTCCGAGTCAGTATACAATTTCAGATTTAACGTTTCCACCACTAGAGTGTTTGTCGAGCATGAGATGGTCAAGTTTATTCGTGAGTTGTATATAAACTTCACTATTCTGAGGTCTGCAACTTTCATGGACTTACCATCTTTTATAGGTGATTCGTCAAGGGATTCGGCACGATCAGGTGCCCTTCATGAGTTGCCTCCAAGAAAGCAAATTTCGGCCGACTACGGCGGCCGATAGGACATTTGAAAAGATCAAGAAGAAGTGACAACCATCCCCGTAAGACTCCATGATTTCAGCAGGAAATGAGGTAGCATGCAACACATCTGACATTGGAATTTGTGGTGTTAAGCCAGGAGGGACATCCAAATTTTTACTTTAGTGGGAAACTGAACGATGTTAAGCAGAAATACTCAAATTACGATCCAAAATTTTACACAATTGTCCAGTCTCTAAGTTATTGGAGGCATTATCTCATACCCCCAGAATTTGTGCTCTACTTTGATCATCAGACAGTGCGATAACTTGATTCGCAGAGGAAGTTGGGATACTGTCAGACTAAGTGGGTTGAGTGTCTGCGGGACTTTCACTATGTTGTGCTCTGAGCCGCCGAGTTAAGTTATTACAGAAACTTAGCGCGAGTGGACGGACTTGAGAGGGTGATAATTGATTACCTGGCTTGCCCTGATTTCAGTGAGATACGCACTGCACTATCAAGAGATCTCTGATCTTAAAGGGATTTGTATCGGGGCTTTCACCTTTGCACATGTAGGACTTCTTGTCGTGACTATTTGATTTTGTAGATGCACGTGGGTGGCGTCGCAGGTCATTTCGAAAGGGATAAGCGATAGCCTTAGTCGAGGATGATTTTTATTGGCCGAACCTGAACAAGGATGTAGCTCATGTCATCTGTCATTATTGTACTTGTTAGACAACCAAGGGGACGAAGTAGAACACTTTATTGTATTCTCCCTTACCTATCTCGCATTAGTCTTGGTTTCATCAGTATGGACTATATGCTCGGGCTACCTCGCACAGTCACACCTTGAAGAAGCACGATTCTATTTATGTTGTTGATTGATTTTGAGGATGACCCACTTTATCGCGTGTAGTAAGAGTGTTGAGGCGTCCCATGTCGTAGTGCTATTTGTGAGAGATATTTTTAGGTTGCACGGTCTGCACAAAACCATACATGAGGTTATAAGTTTGGGAAATCTATTTAGGTGCTTAGTGGATGAGCATGCGTCTAATTAGGATTTAGTGCTCTTATTGCCGAGTTTGCTTACAATAGTTCGGTCATTAAGTCTAACGAGTTGAGTCAATTTCACATAATCCTATATTAAGAGCCCAGAAAACCTATTGACTTTATCCCTATTCTCGTAGAGAACCATCCCGGTGAGTCAGGTGAGTCTTTTGCACATTAATTGCATAGGTTGCATGAGTCTGTTCGATAAAAGTTTGCACCTAATAATGAATCATATAAATTGCATGTAGATAGTCACGAGTGGGAGCAAATATTTCATGAAGGCGAGTAAGTGATTACTGGAATCCGTGATGGGAGGCTTCCAAGGGGCCGGCTAAAAAGTTGAATGTCAAGCAAATGAGTCTCTATATGGTTATGAGGATGATCAAAACAAATGCCTACGAGTTTGATATCCCTAAGAGTATGGGTATCCATCTTGTATTCAATGTTGAGGATTTGACACCGTACCATGAGCCTCAAGAGCATGTGAATCCGTATTACAGAACCCCTCCAGAGTCCCACCCACCACAACCTCAACCACTCCTGAGCCTCACTCACCTTTGAGTTAGGTACTTATGGTTTCACTGTCACCACCTGTGGCCGCACCGGAACCACAAGCATGTGAGATGAGTGATGAGAGCATTGTTGTGATAGTAAACCATAAGTACACCGCCATTCTTGATGGGTCTTCATGTCGCAACCTAGTACACTGGAGAGCGTACCCTTGCACTAAAACACATGGGCCCACCGATCTTGATCAACTTGCCCCAAAGCTACAACTACAGTGCGATCGTCTACAATCATCGGAGAAGGATTTTCGGTTAGACAGAGTTGATGGGGATCATCCGCCACATTTGGATCGTCATGCGGCTGGACCCACTTTTGTTTACTCAAACAGGAGAGCTTGACTAGATCGACGATCTTACACCATAGATGTGTTCGGAATTCTATTTACTTATTTTTTTTCATATACTACTTTGTTATTTTCACATATTACTTAGGTAGATCGGGCCCGTTATACTTACAGTAAATCACAACTATTGATATATAGTTGCATCTGTGAGCTTTGGTTATAAACAAGTAGGGCAGTCGTCATAAGGCATTGCAAATTTTGGATAACTCATCTTTCTGGAATCCGGTGATCTTCTCGCGGTGACAACTTTGTGACGACACCACTCCTCCCGGTGACTGCATTTCTCATAATGACAACTCCACTCCACGTTGCCAGCCCTCAGATCCCTAATACACCCACTATCGACCTCCCAAACAACAACCAATCATTTTCCACCACCACCCTGCCACAAGCCCCCACCATTCCAGTTGTCTTCCTCCAAATCCTAGCCCACCTTTCCGTTTCTACCATCCCCACAGACATTGTCCACCCCTCTTTGTCCTCCAAGCATCCACCAAATTCGCTATTGTCGCTAGATCTTCACCTCTTTGCCGCCCTTATTTGGCAAGTTTTTTTGTTGTACTGATTTCTATTTCAGTATTGTTGTATGAATTTGAATAGTTATATGATTATGGATGCTCAGTTCTCATAGTTTATTTATTTGAATTTAATCTTGGATTGCAGGGTCTTTATCGCTTGTGCATATTAGCTTTGACCCTCCACAGGAAAGAAAGCCTAAATCTGCTCGCCTAAGAATTAATTGTACCGTTTAAAATTAATTATTTGTGATTTATTGTTTATATACAGTCTGTAATCTTTCTGTCAAACTCTGCATTACTTGCATGCATCATCATAGGCAAGATTGAGTTTTTTTCCCAGTATTACACCTAGAGTGGTATATTTAGAGTTCACGCACCTAGCCTACCTTACATCACCTTCTAACCTAGAAATCATCAGCCTACACTATGAAAAATGGCCGGAAAAAAAACGTTTTTCAATAATTTTCAAAACACGTCCTAGTAGAAATCTGATATGAAGTAGGATCTATTTAAACTTAAAAGCTTCAACAGCCAAATTTTTGTTTATACATAGCCTTCTTCTCTCCGAGAACCAACAAATTAACAGTCTTCATGTTTTAGCATAGGGGAAGTGTTACGGTTGCGCATGCTGACGGGACACGCATGCGCCGACGAGACACCGTGGCGAGTCCGCACGCGCAAGGAGACGATGATTAGTCTGTCTGGAGGAGAGATTGAAGACGCGACACCCACATGATTATTCTATTTCTATTCGGTTTATGTTATTTCATATTATGTATGTGTGTGATTTTAATTATGTGCTTTCGTTATTCGGACTTCATGCCTATAAGGGGTGGTGTTGTACTTCTTCTTGATTATTCTTGGATGAATGAGATTTATGGCTGCTCCCTAAGGTTTTTCTCTCAACCCTAATCCTCCTTTCGCTTCCTCACCTCTGTCAGCCCTTCACCTGCCGAAATCCTCTCGGGATCGTATCAATTTGGTCCGACCTGCCGGACCGCCTGTCATCTCGGCGCCGGTGCTCGTGATCGCACACCAACACCTCTCCGCACCCGATCCCGCACTGATTTCACGCATTATTGGCGATCGGCCCCTACGGCTGCTCTACCGAGCCGCATCCCGTTTCCGCGTGCCCCTCTCTGTCGTACATCGCGCCGCTCCCAGACGCTATGCCCTAGCCGCGTGGACGTTCTACCTTCTCCAGCGTCGGTTTTTCCACGATCCGCACACGTCACCTGTTTCGACGCAGATCGGCCATCGGCCATCAGATTCCGCAAATTCCGCGCAGGAGTGACGTCTGATCCACGATTCGTCTCGTTTTCGCAAAGCGACGCCAGCGTCGTTTCGTTTCCGCGCCTGTTTCCACGTTGGCCCCCGATCCGCCTCTATCGCAAATATCTGCTTCTCTGCTCCAGGCTCCACTCCACTCCAAGCATTGATCGTCCATCGCAGGTGCAGCAGAGGTTTTTGTCTGCTGATATGCTTCCCTTTCCGATTCTGCTGCAGGAAGGCCGCCACCCTCTTGCTTTCGCTGTCCTCAGCCTGATCCGCCCATTCCCGACCGGAATCCAACGTTTCATCCCCATGGCTCCCAACACTCGCTCCTCCGGCGACCCACTCCAAATACCACCTCCAAAGCCCATAGTCGTCACTTGGAGGCTCAAGAGCAACTCGTCGCCTCCATGCACGCCTCGCTCCTCGCCCTCCACTCCAAGTTGACTCCCTCTAGGCGTCCCCTGCCGCCATCTTCGTTGCGTCCAGCTCCGACCCACCCGCGGATGGTGGAACTCTCCTCAGGCGCTGGACCGTTGCCCACTCCTTCAGAGATCACTTTGTCGCCCATCCCGGACTGGTCCGCCCTCTCCCTCGACATTCCCTACTTCGTCGGCGTTGACCCAATGGGTTGGATCACCAAGGCGGAACAATATTTCGACCTCAACTACATACCGGAGCACGACAAGGTATATACGGTGGTGGTTGGCCTACACAGCTCGACACTCCACTGGGCTCGGTGGCTCCGCCAATCCAACCCGTGCCTCTCTTGGCCCGAGCTCAAGCAGGAGATGATTCGGCGATATGACACCCGCTACTCTGACTCCTCCGCTATCAAGCATCTTTGCGGCGTCCGCCAAACAGCCGACTAGGAAGACTATGTTGATGAGTTCGTCGCCTTGGTCTCCCCCGTCCCCGGGCTACCGCCCGATCATTATCTGGGATTCTTCATGCAGGGTCTACTGTCACAAATCCGCTCTCGTTCCGCACGCATCACCCTCACACAGTCTCTGACGTCATGGACTTGGCGCGTCTGGTGGAGGCCGACCTCTCCTCCTAACCACCCACTCCTACAACCAACCACCACCAGTCTCGGTCGCCTTGGCGACCACCAGCTACGGCTCCACAACCACCGCCTTGGGGAAACCGGTCTGGCCGCCCACCGGCCCCTCAGCGTCTCTCGAACAGTGATTACAATGAGCTCTGCAGCACGGGTCTTTGTTTTTGGTGCCGCCAAGTGTACTCCCACAACCATGAAGCTCCGTGAAGGAGTTTCACGCCACCATCAGCGACGTCAACCTGGAGTTACCATGGCTGACTTTGAGGCCCTGGAGCTCTCAGCGGAGATACACCTCTCGACCCCACTGTAGCTACATTTCATCGGTTGGAGTTGTCTTGCGCCGCGACGGGCAGGATCTCCGACCAGCAGACCATGCAGCTCTCGGACATGTTGCGGGATCATCTGATCATCATGGTGGATAGTGGCACACGCCACAACCTCATCTCTGAGCGTCTGGTGCAGCAGCTCTGCCTTCCCTTGGTTCCCTCTCTGGATATTGTAGCCTGCCTGGGAGATGGACGCCACCGACCGACTCAAGGTCGTTGCACCGTCGTGCCTATTTCCATGGATCTTGTTCCGTGACCGCGGACTTCTACGCATTCGACCTAGAGGTATCAATGCCATTTTAGGGGTGGCTTGGCTCCACACACTCGGCAATGTACGCGACCATGACCATGCAGTTCCTCCACGGGAGTCAGCCATGTCGCCTCGACGGTGATTTCCCTCTCCAAGAGCTTTTTACCACGCTCGTCGACGTCATCCTGCCTCCGGCAGGTTTTCCACCAGCCCAGCCTACTTTGGTAGTACGACAGTTGTTGCCGTACCACCCAGCCAAGCTATTTGATCGCCGCTACCACCTTCAGGGGGACTCTGGCTCGCAGGAGATCCTTGTTGCTGGGTCCTACCGTCTGGAGTCCGGAGCTACGTGGCTGCCCCAGGATCACTGCTAATGTCATCCCTCCGACCACTGTCTTAGAGACAAGACATGTTTTCTAGACGGCGGCATTGTTACGGTTGCGCATGCCGACGGGACACGCGCGCGCCGACGAGATACTGTGGCGAGTCTGTACGCGCAGGGAGACGATGACGAGTCCGTCTGGAGGAGGAGAGACTGAAGACGCGACGCCAACATGAGTAGTTTCTTGTTATTCGCTTTATGTTATTTCATATTATGCATGTGCGCGCTTTTAATTATGTGCTTTCGTTATTCGCATCCCGAGCCTATAAGGGGTGGTGTTGTACTTCTTTTTATTATTCTTGGATGAATGAGATTTAGGGCTTCTCCCTGAGGTTTTTCACTCAACCCTAATCCTCATTCCTCTTCCACACCTCCGTCGGCCCTTCCCCTGCCGGATTTCTTTTGAGGTCGTATCAGGAAGCACATGCTTTCTCATATTTCCTGATATCTACCGACTAAGAACAAATTTAGTTAGCTGCAACAGGTTAAAATTTATATTCCAAAGGAGTAAATGCTTAAAAGTTCCTCACAAATCTCAAATTCTAAACTTTTTGAAAATAAATAGAAAAAAAAAGCAAAGGCAGAGCTCATAATCCAGTAATCACTCTCCTCCTGAAATAGAAGATCCTATTAAACCACAAAAGTTACACTAACCTATTGGCTATTGCCTTCTCGTGAGCATTACACTGTAGCATGACAGTATGGAAGGAGGGCTACAACTTATGAAAGTCAGCACATGAACTGCAAAATCTACTGAATTAAGCTTATGCATTCCTCTATATTGTAATCTAAATGCTTGATCAATGACTCAAATTGAACATCAAGAAAATGGTGAAAGGAAAGAGATTGAAAAATAAAACACATGCACCTTGGACGAACTACTTTCCAATAAGATGGAAAGCTTTGGAGACTTACCGAGAATTCATTCCACACCAATTGCCGGTTCATGTACTCAAAGCTAACAGCCCGATTCATATTAGGGCTTCCATACACAAGTCTCGCTTTCAAAATTCTTTCAATAAGCGTTCGATACCTGCACTTTGAAATAAAAAGTTAAGGTTATATCATATTTCAATGTACACTATCATTGGGTTATATATTGGCAAAAAATGCATGCTGAACAAAATTGAAATTTAAAAAGAGGTTAGCCTTTCTTAACTGGATGTTTCCTTGTTTCCCCGAATTTCTTGCAAGAATATATAAGTATAAGTTCACATTTTGTATATTTTGAGAATATACAGAGAAAAAATCAACAAGATGCCAGCTCTTAAATTTATGAATATTATATGCAAAGCATGGTTGTTTTCACAGAATTTTTAGATAGGATGTTTATTCCCTGCTAGATGCGAAGGTTGCTCTACATGACCTGGAGGTGACAAATTTGAATCATAGTGGTGGAAACCGGCCCAGATCAGGCCGACGCAAAAGTGTCCGGCACCGCATCTGACCGGACCTCTACTAGCCCTAAATTATTACAATTTTATTTTATGTTAATTTGTATTTTATTTTATTTACAGTATTATGTTGGGACTATGTTATGTGCATGCTTGCGCGCGTGGCGGTTTTTATATCTTTTGATTTATGTTTTACTTTTTTATCCCAAATGGGTCAATCAAAGAAATGTCGACCCAGTTCAAAAATGGGCCTTCCTCTCACAACCGGTCCAGCCTTCCCAGCTCTAAAGCCGCAGAAATTCTCCGGTTCGGTAGAAGCGCGCGTTAGCCGTTAGGGCTCCCAGTCGCATCCCGATTTCGTCGCTGCATGCGGCCGATTGTGCCCCACGTTGCCGCCGGCCACTATCTGTGATTCAACCTCACGCACCGACGCACGCACCTCCTCACTGGAAGAATTGGCGTCCAAGTCAACGGCATCCGTACGTAATCGCAGAGCCCGACGGTTTCGGCACCTGTTGCAGCCACGACCTCCACCCGTCGGTTTCAGCAACCGCCCGTGATTTTGTCCACATTCCAGCCATGTCTACCGGCTGACGGTTCAACATTAGGTTATTTTATCTGTTAATTTTATTTATTTTGTGGTGGGAGTTCTTTGTTAATGTCCTGTAAAAGGGAGATCGGTAATTCGGTATGGGGTGGTGGTTAATGTTGAATGTTGAAATTAAGTGTTGCTTTTTGATTGAGTTCTGTTGAAGGACTTGTTGTTACTTTGTGTGGAGTGCTTCCGTGAGAGAAGATGATAATAGAAATTTGATGTTGTTGTTTTCCGTTAAATGAGTTGTTGTTGAATGAGATGGTTTTGTTTACTGTTGTCGATTGAAAGAGATAATGAACAATTGAAAGTGAAAGTCTTGTTAGCTTGTTGCTCCTACTGAAATTCCAGTGGATAATTTCTTGTTTTGTTAACTCAGTTGCAATCAACAGTGTGTAAGAGGAGTGGTTGACGAAAATTTGTCAGTAGTCTTTGTGAACTGAGAATGTGGTGTTCTGTTTTGTGGCTTACCAAAATAGTGGCGTGATTGAGATTTTGTAGCTTCCCAAAATTCGCTCCTCGTGCGTTCTCGCGTGCATTTCTCCCATGCGCGCTCCCGCTCGCGCAGCCCCCTTGTGCGCGCTCGCGTGCATTTCTCCCAGGCGAGAGCGAATTTTCTCCATGGTTCCTGTGTGTGGAAGCGGACGCCCTCGGAGCGGGATATCGAAGGTGAAGAGAAATTTCTTGCAGGAACGCCGCCGACTTCAGTTGTGGAAAGATGACTCTTTCCATGGGTAATTGTTTTCTCTCCTTTCATTGTGTGCGTCTACATTTTCTCTGGATGTTAATAGATTCATTGTTGAGTTTTCTCATGGATTTTGTCAGCGAACGCTACGTCGAAAACTCTAATCGGAAACGTATTTGGAGTTCATGATTTTTGTTTTGCTACGATAAGAAGAACGGAACAAAAGCTACTAATCTTCTTGCCCTGATTTTGAATTGAACCATTTTTCAAGTAATTCAATTTCTTTGAAACAAAATAGATAATTTTATGCTTAAAAATTTTTTTTAAAAAAAAAATTGATTCTCTTTTAAAAAGTTTATGTGATTCCTGCTCGAAAACCTTTTTTTGCAAAAACTTCATTAATCATCATCTGCATTTAGGATTTTCTAGAAAAAACCGACAGACGCACAAACTCTACATGTCGTACTACATCAATTTATGGTATCAGAGCATAAATTCGCTCTCGCTCATACGTTAGAGGCTCCACGAAATCTCAATCACGCCACTGATTTGGGAAGCCACAAAACAGAACATCACATTCTCATTTCACAAAGACTACCGACATAAATTTTCAACAACCGCTCCTCTTACACTGGTGGTTCCAACGGAGTTAACAAAATAGGAAATTAATACATTGGATTTTCAATAGGAGTAGCAAGATAACAGGAGTTTCACTTTCAATTGTTCATCATCTCCTTCAATCGACAACAGTAAACAAAACCATCTCATTCAACAACAACTCCTTTAACGGGATAACAACAGCATCAAATTTCTATTATCATCTTCTCTCATAGAAGCACTCCACAAGCACAGTAACAACAAGTCCTTCAACGGAAATCAAACAGAAAGCAATACTTAATCTCAACATTCAACATTATCAAGTCCTACGACTCCCTGATTTTAGTCTAGTGTTCTAGGTATCCTGTGATACCTCTGGGTTTGGGATAGGAGATGTACTTATTCAAGAGGGTCACCCCGATGGATTTTTCAGTGAAAAGCTTTCAGGCTCGAAGCTGAATTATTACAATTACGAGTGTGAATTCTATGTGATTGTGCATACGTTGCGTCACTGGAGGCATTATTTGTTGCCCAAGTGGTTTGTCCTCCACTCCGACCATCAGGTGTTACGTTACATCAATTCGCAGCAGAAATTGAATCTTTGACAGGCTAAGTGGGTATTTTATCTACAGGAGTATACCTTCGTTCTCAAGCACTGCAAGGGAATAGAGAATAGGGTTGTCCATGCCCTTAGTAGAGTCACCCACGCACTATCTCAGCTAAGTACTCAGGTGAAAGGATTTGAATGTATCAAAGGTGATTATCCTAGTTGTCTCGATTTTAGTGGGATTTATGATGCGATAAGTTCGGATCTTTTTCACGATAAGACTGATTATCCGATTAGAGACGAATATTTGCTTCGTGGGACACATCTATGTATTCCCCGCACTTTATTGCGAAAATTTATCGTACGAGAATTACAGTGAGGTTTAGGTGGACATTTTGGACGAGACAAAACGATAGTCTTAGTAGATGAGCGATTATATTGGTCCGGGATGAAGCGGGTTATCGCGCGTATTGACAGTAGCTGATAAACCTGTCAGGTAGAGAAGGGCAATAGACAGCCTGATGGATTGTACACACATTTTTTGGTGCCTAGTATTCATTGGGATGATGTTAGCATGGATTCTATACTTGGGTTGTCGCACACTTTTAGGAAGCACGATTTCATTCTTGTGGTGGTCGATCAATTTTTTAAAATGACGTATTTCATCCCCTGCAACAAAATCGGTGATGTCTCTCATATTGCTCGTATTTATTATAAAAAGGTTGTCGCGCATCGAGCAATACCTAAGACTCTCGTTACCGATCGAGATGTCAAGTTCACCAATTATTTTTGGAAGTTACTCTGGAGACTGTTAGATACTAAACTTTTATTTTCAACCGTCTATCATCCACAGACCGACGGTCAAACTGAGGTTGTAAATAGGAGTTTAGGAAATTTTTTGTGTTGTTTGGTAGGAGATCACCAGGGGAATTGAGATCTAATTCTTCCTCATGCTCAATTGACCTATAATAATTTGAAGAATAGATCTACGTGTTTATCTCCAAATGAGGTTGTTCATGGTCACATTGTCCGCTAGATTTAGCACCACTGTCACCCACTTTTAGGACTAGCTAGTTTGCATATGACTATCATAGCATTTGCATGATTTGCATAAAGAGATTGAGCGGAAGTTGCATAGTACTTATAATTTATATGCAACTCAAGCAAATAAGCATAAAAGAGCTATAAGTTTCAAAGTTGATGGTTTGGTGATGGTTTGGCTAAATCCGGAACGGTTACCCTTGAGTACCGTAAAGAAGTTAGCTAACCATAGAACTGGATCCTTTAGAGTGGTGAAGCGGATTGGGCAAAATGCGTATGAACTTAAGATACCTTCCATTTGGGGAGCAAATCCGATTTTTAACGTAGCCGATTTGACTTTATTCCACGATTATCCTCATAAGTTTTTAGATTTTCCTTTGCCTTTTCCTCCATTTAATTATTCTGGATTGGTGAGTGTTAGTGAGGAGCCATATTCAGGACATACCAACACTCATTTAGTCACTGACACACCACCTGCAGTTCTTCCTTTTCCCACTGACAGTTTTCAGGCCGAGCACGAGACACCAGATGATACTACTATACCAATTCCCAGTGCCACTGACAGGCTTCCGCAACATATCTTAGTTCCCAAGCAGATCCTGGACGATGAAATAATGACCACTATTGGTGGTGGTTTTCAGAGGTACTTAGTTGGTTGGCATGACAGACTAGAGACCGAGACCAGCTAGGTATTGGCCGAGGAGCAACATCTTATGGATGTTGATCTTTTAGAGCACCACCGATCGGAACACTCACCAGTGATGAGTGATTTCGATAGGGGGAGAGTTGATGGAGACCGGCCCAGATCAGGTCGACGCAAAAGTGTCAGACACCGCACCGGACAAGACCTCTGTCGGCCATGAGTTATTGCATTTTTTTTTATGTTATTTTGTATTTTATTTTATTTGCAGTATTATGTTGGGACTATGATATGTGCACGTCTACGCGCGTACCGGTTTTTATATCTTTCGATTTGTGTTTTATTTTTTATCCCAAATGGGCCCATCAAAGAAATGCCGAGCCAGTTCAAAAATGGTCCTTCCTCTCCCAGCTGGTTCAGCCTTCCCAGCTCTAAAGCCGCAACAATACTCCGATTCGGCAGAAACACGCGTTAGGCGTTAGGGCTCCCAGTCGCATCACGATTTCGTCATTGCACGTGGCTTATTGTGTCCCACGTCGCCGCCAGCCACTATCCGCGATTCAACCTCACGGATGTGCCTCCTCACCGGAAGAATCGGCGTCCAAGTCAGTCGCATTCGTGCGTAATCGCCGAGCCCGACTGTTATGCCCCCACACCCGCTTGGGTTCTCGGGACATAAATACTCGCGGCGGACCAAGGAGCGCGCTCAAGACAACGGGGCTGAACCATCCGGTTCAGCCCCCACTCATTAAATCAGCCAGAAGGGGGGCTGAACCACTCCAGTTCAGCCCCACTTGGGGGGGCCGGCCGGCCCCCCCTCTCCCCGGGTATTTATAGCCCGGGGCTGCTTTGGGAAGGCATCATTGAAGACATATCAGGTTTCTCTCTTCCCTTTCCTCAACCCTAACCCTAGTCTCTCCTTCCTCTCTAGTCTCTCTCTTTCTTTCTTGCACGTTCATATCATTTGGTATCAGAGCCTCCTTCCTGCGACCATGGTGACACGCTCGGAGGCGGAGACCGCACGATTGGCTACCCTAGAGGAGAACTACGTAGGGTTGGCGGATTCGGTGGCGGCCATGGAAGGCCGCTTGAACACGTCCACAAAAAACATGGAGGAACGCATGGATGGACGTATGGAGGAGATCAAGGCGTTGTTGATGCAATCGTTGAAGGGCAAGGCGGTTCAAGGCAGCGATTCTGAAACCGAGGCGCCACAAAATGTCAACGGAGGATCGGCGGGGTCTGGACACTTCGGTCCCGGCGGAATCGGGACCGATCCGGTCCGCACGGAGCCAACGGGCGCCGGATCGGCCCCCGCATGGATCGGCAGCCACCCTAGCTGGTCGACAGTGCCCGAAGGGGCCGGCGGTGGCCGCCCAGGGGGCGCCTACTCCCTCCGCCAGCCAGCGCCCTGGACCGGCCCGCAACTGCCGCATCCGGGCGTGCAGGCCGGGAGCGGGGCAGGCGGACCTTCCGCCGCCCAGGAGGGGACCGCAGGGGACCCTTGGAGGACCCGGGAAGCCACAGTAGCTCCCTTGAGACCACCGAGGGCTGTTGACGCCCATTTCGGAGGAAGAACGGGCCTTCTACCGACGCCACAGCACGTGGGGGGGGCGATGAGGTTTGGGAACGGCGAGACATGGCCCGAGCAGCTACGCCGACAGGGATTTCCAGGCGGGGGACAGCAATGGGGCGGCGGCCAAGGGGGAGCGAATTTCCATGACCCTTTTGGCCGACCACAGCACGGACCGGAGTCAGTGGCGGACCCAGGATTTTTTTGCGACTCGGACACCAAATAAAGAATTTAGTTTTTTATAATTTTTAAATTTAAAAATAATAAAATGATAATTGTAATATAGGAAAATATAAATCCTCAGTTTTAGCACTATACCAACACTTAACATTACAATATGAACTTGGAATTGATTTGGAAATATCTGAATCTTTGAATAAAAAACGAATGAAATCCGGACAATAATAATAAACCAAAAATCTCACATTCACACACGACAAAAAAGAATAACTTGCATAGTTGCATTATCATGAACCAAGAAATAATTTGTAAAATTGAAAGTCAGATTAGGAAACCTTCAGGTATTGATTTGGAAATCTGGAATCTAGCCATTAATCACGAGAGTTTGAAGTTTTTGGAACTGCAATTGCAAAAATTATTTGGAAATTGGAAATCTGCAATAGAAGTATTGGAACTAGAAAATTGAAAATCCGGCAAAAAAAACCCTTAAAAAGTTATTTTTTACCAATTTGAGAGATAAAAGGAAGAAAGATGACTACTGTAAGTTTTATTTTATCAAAAGATCTGTGTAAAAATCGGCATTTTTTGCAATAAAAATGAAGAAAGATTTGAGAAGATAAACAGAGTGGGTCTTCTTCGTCATTCCTGTTCAACAACCTACCCTCAAAAAATGCAATAATTCTTGAAATTAGAATCCAAATCAAGGTTTTTTTTGCTTGCCTTGGAATGAGAACGACACAGCAAGATCAAACAGGAAGTAATGAAGTTAAGCAGATGAAGGGCCATCACTTCCCAAAGAACAGTGTCGGAAGAAAAACTCAAGCAGTTAAGCAGATGAGAGCAGAGGAAGTAATGAAGTACCTCAGAAATTAGAGAGCAAAATACGGATCTGTCATGTGTGGTCCCGTGGATCTGTGAGTCGTCGAAGCCTGAAGGCTTGAACCAACTTAGGGCAGCCCGCTGTAGGCGATGGCGTCTTCTTCCTCGTCGAAGTGGAGTCGCCACCTCGCAGACGCAGGAAGCCAGCCTGCCAGGAGAGGAGAAGGGTTTGAAATGGTGTTTTCTTCCTCGTCGCGGTGGTGTCGCGAGTGAATTAGGGGCATGCAGCCACTCTCTGCGCCGAGCGGGAGGAGCTATTTCACGAAAAAATCGACTGCGCAGCAGGCTCTGTGGCATTTCGCGAAATTTTGACCCGGGCACGTGCCCGGGTGTGCCTGTATGTGGGTCCGCCCCTGACCGGAGTTCAACGGGAGACATGGGGATATGCATCAACGGCCCTACATGCCCCCGAAGCGAACTCGCATGAATTTCCCTAAGTTCCGCGGCGGGGATGCCTTGGAATGGGTGCAAAAGGCGGAGTTATTTTTCACTTATCAAGAGATACCGAATGATCAGTGGGTGCAGCTGGCCTCTTTCCATCTGGAAGAGGACGCATATCAGTGGGCTCAGTGGTACATACGGGCCTACGGATACGCAACATGGGCGAATTTTGTGGAAGGGTTCGTGGCACGTTTCGGGCCGTTGGAGTACGAGGATGTGGAGGCCACGCTACAGAAACTCCGTCAGAAGGGCACAGTGATGGAATATCGAGCGGACTTCGAGAAGCTAGCAAATCGGGTTAATTGGGAAGAGAAGACACTACTCAGTTGTTTCATATCCGGCCTGCGGGACCATTTGAGGGATGAGGTCCATGCGTATATGCCGCGCAGTCTAAGCCATGTCATCAGTCTGGCCCGCATACAGGAGGAGCGCTTCAGCCGTCAGAGAAGTCGGGCCCCACCAAGGGTCCCGCCCGCCCCAGCAACAGGCAGAAGGGAGCAGGCACCGGCAGCCCGACCGACAGTGACGCGACCTACTTGGCCTGAACTGCAGGCCAGGAAGGAGAAAGGATTATGTTTTAACTGTGACGAGAAATACGCACCGGGGCATCGATGCCAGAAGGTGCAGGTCTTCATGCTGCGGGTGGAGGACTACCCGAGCCTCGAAGCCGAGGAGGAGTTGGATCTGGCTGAGTTTGGCGTTTCGATTCAGACCATGGAGGGATGTGTGGCACCCACCACTATGAGGATCAAGGGAAGGATTGGCAAGGAAAGGGTCACCATTCTCATTGATAGTGGGAGCACCCACAATTTCATCAACCCTGAGGTGGCGCTGAAGACAGGACACCCCGTTGACAGGAACGCGGCGTTCCAGGTGATGGTCGCGGATGACAGCAAACTGCGGTGCGAAGGGGCACTGAAGGGCGTGGAGATACATCTTACAGGATATGTGTGCCGCACCGACGTCTACCTCCTTCCGATAAAAGGGTCTGATATGGTACTTGGGGTACAGTGGCTCCGCCAACTGAGGCGGGTGACCACGGACTGGGATCGCATGACACTGGAGTTCACGCAGCAGGGGACGGATTACTGTTTGCACGGTATCCGATCCGCCCCTCTCAAGGAGATCTCCCTACGAAGCCTGCAGAGACTGGAGGAGCAGGGTAGTATGATGGCCATGATACTCTGAGTGGCGGCAGGAGGGGCCGACACGCAGGTAGCGTCGGACCCGATACAGCTGCTTTTAGCTCAGTTTGAGGACGTCTTTCAGGAGCCGCACACTCTGCCTCCCTCGCGTTTCCGAGATCACCAGATACAGCTGAAGACAGGGACGGACCCTACCAATATCCGTCTTTACCGCTACCCGTATGTTCAAAAGGCGGAGATCGAGCGCAGCGTACGGGAGATGCTAGCGACATGCATTATTCGGCCCAGCACCAGCGCGTTCTCTTCTCCGATCATCTTGGTCAAGAAGAAGGATGGCTCCTGGCGATTCTGCGTCGATTACCGGGGGCTGAATAGCTCCACCATCAAGGACAAGTTTCTCATTCCTATGATTGAGGAGTTGCTGGATGAGCTGCATGGAGCGAGTCTGTTCACCAAACTGGACCTCCGGTCCGGTTATCATCAAATTCGGATGAAGGAAGAGGATGTCCACAAAACAGCATTCCGCACCCACGACGGTCACTACGAGTTCTTGGTGATGCCGTTCGGGTTAGCCAACGCTCCTTCCACCTTTCAGGTTGTGATGAACGAGATCTTTCGACCACTACTTCGCCGGTATGTCCTGGTACTTTTTGATGATATACTAATCTATAGCAGGGCTTGGGACGACCATTTGGAACACGTGCGACATGTCCTCACCGTACTGCGGGAGCACCGGCTATTCGCCAAAAAGTCCAAGTGTTCTTTCGGACAGAGCCAGGTCGAGTATCAGGGGCACCTTGTGTCCGCCCGGGGGGTCCAGGCAGACCCACAGAAGATTGCGAGTATGGTGTCCTGGCCCCAGCCCACGACGGTGCGAGCCTTGCGTGGCTTCCTCGGGCTGACGGGGTATTACCGCCGTTTTGTGAAGGACTACGGCAAGATCGCTCGACCTCTGACACAGCGGTTGCAGAAGGATGCGTTCCAGTGGAGCATCGAGGCACACGAGGCCTTTCGCTTCCGGGCTTTAAAGCAGGCCATGACCACTACACCGGTGTTGGCGCTGCCGGATTTTACCCAGGGATTTGTGGTGGAGACTGATGCTTCGGGCGTCGGCCTCGGGGCAGTCCTGATGCAGGAGGGCTGCCCGCTCGCTTACTTCAGCAAGGCCTTGGCCCCACGGACGCTGGGGCTTTCAACGTACGAGAAGGAGATGTTGGCAATTATACATGTGGCCGCGATGTGGCGACCATATCTTCTGGGACAGCACTTCCAGGTCCGTACGGATCACCAAAGTTTGAAGCACTTCCTGGAGCAGCACTTGGCGTCTCCACTGCAGCAGAAGTGGTTGACCAAGTTGATGGGGTATGATTACGAGATTGTGTACAAGCAGGGCAGAGAGAATGTGGTCGCCGACGCACTCTCCCGCCTACCTGAGAGCTCCCTCTCTCATGTGTCGGGGCCAGTGATCACCACCTTGGACGAGATACAGGCAGCGGTACTCCAGGACCCCGAGCTACGCACCATTGTCGAGGCACTACAGCAGGGTCAAACTACGGAGCCGGGCTACCATCTTCAGGGCCAGCGGCTGTACTTCCAGGACAGAGTAGTCATCCCCTCCGCGTCGCCATGGCGGACGGCAATGATGCAGGAGTTTCACGCTTCACCCACAGGCGGTCACGCAGGGATTCTTTGGACACTTCAGCGGCTCCGAGCAAATGTCTTCTGGAAGGGGATGCGTCGCGATGTCCAGCAATTTGTACGGGAGTGTGAGATTTGCCAGAGGCAGAAGTACGAGACCACATCACCGGCTGGGCTTCTTACGCCGCTCGAGATCCCGCACCAGGTGTGGGACACCATTTCCATGGATTTCATTGACGGGTTGCCCAAGTCCCAAGGCAAGTCCGTCATCCTGGTGGTGGTAGACAAGCTTTCCAAGTATGGTCATTTCCTACCATTGAGCCATCCATACACGGGGGAGACAGTTGCAGAGTTATTTGCGCGGGAGATTGTGCGCCTCCATGGCCTTCCACGTTCCATCATTTCCGACAGGGATCCGGTCTTTATCAGCAGTTTCTGGAGGGAGCTCTTTCGGCTCCAGGGCACTACGCTACGTATGAGCACAGCCCACCATCCCCAGACGGACGGACAGACAGAGGTCCTCAACAGGGGGGTGGAGACCTACTTACGGTGTTTTGTGATGGACGAGCCACGGACGTGGACCCGTTGGTTGCATTGGGCGGAGTACTGTTACAACACGTCCTTCCACACCGCCGGCAAGGTCACCCCCCTCGAGGTGGTATACGGCTGCCCTCCCCCTACCTTGAGTTCTTATGAGCCCTCCAGCGCCGCTCTCCCAGCCGTGGAGCGGACACTTCAGGATCGGGATCGCACTTTAGCCATACTTCGAGACAATCTGCGGGTCGCTCAGGACCGCATGAAGGCACAGGCAGACAAGCACCGTACCGAGCGGGAGTTCGCAGTGGGTGATGAGGTTTTCCTCAAGCTCCAACCTTACCGCCAGCTGTCAGTTTCTCGGAGGATGAATCAGAAACTCGCCCCACGTTACTACGGGCCATTCCGCATTCTTCGTCGAGTGGGCCCAGTGGCCTACACCTTGGATCTCCCAGCGGGGTCCCGCATCCACCCGACATTCCATGTCTCTGTTTTGAAGAAGAAGCTCGGGGCTTCCGTTCGGGCCAGCCCTTTCCTCCCCGAGGCGGCCAGCACGGGTGAGTTACGGCCGTCACCAGAGGCCATTTTGCTTACCAAATGGAAGAAGTCGGGCACGGAATATCGACCAGCGGTACTCGTCAAATGGCGGCAGTTGGATGCTGGGCACAACTCATGGGTCGACTTGTTGGAGTTCCGCGAGCAGTTTCCGGACTTCCACCTTGAGGACAAGCTGGTGCTTGATGGGGAGGGGAATGTTATGCCCCCACACCCGCTTGGGTTCTCGGGACATAAATACTCGCGGCGGACCAAGGAGCGCGCTCAAGACAACGGGGCTGAACCATCCGGTTCAGCCCCCACTCATTAAATCAGCCAGAAGGGGGGGCTGAACCACTCCGGTTCAGCCCCACTTGGGGGGGCCGGCCGCCCCCCCCCCCCCCCCCTCCCCGGGTATTTATAGCCCGGGGCTGCTTTGGGAAGGCATCATTGAAGACATATCAGGTTTCTCTCTTCCCTTTCCTCAACCCTAACCATAGTCTCTCCTTCCTCTCTAGTCTCTCTCTTTCTTTCTTGCACGTTCATATCACCGACAGTTTCGGCAAATGTTGCAGCCACGACCTCCACCCGTCGGTTTCAGCAACCGCCCATGATTCCGGCCACATTCCAGCCATGTCTACCGGCTGACGGTTCAGCATTAGGTTATTTTATCTGTTTATTTTATTTATTTTACAGTGGGAGTTCTTTGTTAATGTCCTATAAAAGGGAGATCTGTAATTCTGTATGGGGTGGTTGTTAATGTTGAATGCTGAGATTAAGTATTGCTTTCTGTATGAGTTATGTTGAAAGACTTGTTGTTACTATGCATGTGGAGCGTTTTCGTGAGAGAAGATGATAATAGAAATTTGATGTTGTTGTTTTCCCGTGAGTTGTTGTTGATGAATGAGATGATTTTGTATTGCTGTCGATTGAAGGAGATGAGGAACAGTCGAAAGTGAAATTGTTGTTAGCTCGCTGCTACTATTGATTTCCAGTGGATTAATTTCCTGTTTTGTTAACTCTGTTGGAACCACCAGTGTGTAAGAGGAATGAATGGTTGATGAAAATTTTTGCAGGTAGTCTTTGTGAAATGAGAATGTGATGTTCTGTTTTGTGGCTTCCCAAAATAGTGGTGTGATTGAGATTTGGTGGAATCTCTGACGTGTGAGGGAGAGCGAATTTTCTCTGTGGTGCCAGTGTGTGGAAGCGGCCGACCTCGGAGCAGGAGATCAAAGGTGACGAGGAATTTCTCAAGGGATCGTCGTTGACTTCGGTTGCGGAAAGACGACTCTTTCCTTGGATAATTGTTTTCCCTTCATTTGTGTGCGTCTACATTTTCTCTTTAAGTTAATAGATTCATTGATGGGTTTTTGGCTGGATTTTCTCAGTGAATGCTACGTCGAAAACTACAATCGGAAACATATTTGGAGTTCACGATTTTTGTTTTGTTATGACAAGGAGAACAAAACGAAAGTTGTTAATCTCCTTCCCTGAATTTTGAATTGAACCATTTTTCAAGTAATTCAACTTTTTTGAAACAAAATAGATAATTTTATGCTTAAAATTTTATCTTAAAAAAAGTTGCTTCTCTTTTAAAAAGTTTGTGTTTCCCGCTCGAAAACGTCTTTTTGCAAAAAACTCCATTAATCATCGTCTCCGTTAGAATTTCCTAGAAAAAGCCGACAAGCGCGCAAACCCTACACACCATCCTGCATCACATAGATCAAGATTCTATCATCTAAAAATAAGGTTAAGGGCCTTAAAGCAAAGTACATCTCAACCATCCCAATAATTAGGTACACAATTTAATACTACTTTGTCCTTACTGCAGGTAAAGAGACTTCTTATGCTAATTCTTTGCATTTAATATGAAGCAACTCTTTGAACAAGAGTTTTTTTTAATTCAAACAAGAAATCTAACTCTATAAATCCACATCGAGATTGTATTAAAACGCAAGGAACTATCTAAAGATACAAGTATACCTTCCTGAGTACAGAAATAGTAATAAATTACTGAAAGCCATGGCTTTGTAAAGACCTTCAGCGCGTTGTAATAAAACCCATATTCGTCGTGCCAATGGTCTCTGTCAAGGTAAGTTTAAAAAAATCTTACAACTCAAATTTAAGAAAACTTACAAAAATGCGTGTGAGTCCACGAGAGAAAACAAAATTTAGTCTATCTATTCAAATGAAATCTACCTGTTCAGAATCACCCCATCTTCGAAAAGCAGAAAATGACTGTAAACGGGCCCATATATACTGCCCACCAGTATTAGCAATGCAATACCACACTTTTTGTCGCATGGAGAGTCCGGGCCCTTCCAATCCCGTTCTTACTGAAAACAGAATAACAAGGGAACATAAAATAAAGCACGTTCCATGAGGGCGCAGAAAATAAACGGGTTGAAGGATCAAAATGCTACTGACATGCTCGGAACACTTAATAATAACATGCATAAAATGTTGCTATATTCTTCTTAAGGATACCCAATAATTTATAGTTAACCTATCAATAAATAACTAAATTATCAATTGACAGATGCTAAATCTTTGCTCATCTAAACTTGATGTTGAAACATCACACCACTTTGTTTAGCATGTAATTGAAACATTTCATTCACTAGGAGACAGATGCGTGATACCCTAACCCTAAATGAAAATGCAAGCAGACAAGATGAATGGAATGGAGACAACGACAACCATAAAGATGTGAGTGAAATGCAAACACACAAGCCAATGAATAGGATACCTATGACAAACCCTAAACCTAATGTGAATTCAAAACATCAGTCAAGCAATTCCGACGAGAGATTAATTAAACAATATAATTTAAAACATGTGTCTCTAATCACAATTAACCATGTATGTTCTGATCACAGTATTCTTTGTCGCCATTGTGCCCTATCTTTAGTCATAATCTCACTAATGCCTAAGTACATCATGTCTTCCTTATAGTTTCATTCCAAGTCTTTATTGATCTAACCCTCCATCATTTAACATGCCTAGTGCCTAAACTCTCACAACACCTAACAGTGTCTCTAATGGTCTCCTTTATACGTGTCCAAAAAATCTTAGTCGAGCTTCTAGCATCTTCTATGCAATTGTGTCACTCGTGTCTTATCCCCGATACATTCATTCCTAATTTTATCCAGTCTCAAGTGTCAACACATCCACCTAAGCATTTTCGTCTCCGCAACTCCCATTTTTTGCATTCTCATCAAAGATCATTGCAAATTTATTGAGAGAGCATCAGAATTCAAAGTACATAACGAATAAGAAATACACGTCTCTGAAAAGTGAAATAATCAAATTAATTTGGGTAAAATATTACTAACAATACAAGAAACTCATACAACACGAAGAAATAAAAAATAGAAAAAAAAACTCACCAAGTAATCGATGTCGGAGGTGATGGGGGAGATCCAATGGTGGTGCTGGCTGCTCGGAGTAGACGTTGTTTGGGGATGTTGAGGGGGGAAACAGGTTATTTGTGGGCTAGAATTGGTTGGAAGAGGCTTGGAGGGGTTAGTGGGACTATGAGCATGAACTGACATGCATGAGTAAGGGTCCCTGGGTTTTGAATAGACTCGGACTGGGAGAAAGAATGCGGTGGGGAAATGGGTTGTAAAATTTGAAGGAGGAATGGGGTGGTTGCAGGGTTTGGGAATGAATTAGGGCTGGTAAAGAAGGTTGGAGGTTGTGGGGGGTGGTTGCATGGCTGGTAGAGGAGGAAGTAGGTGGCAGGAAGTCACTAAAAGAAGCAAGAGGCGGATGTGGAAGCTCTAGAAGAGGGGTATGGTGGTTGGAGGGGGAAGAGGAGAGCAGCGACAGGCTTGGGAGAGACTGGCGGTGGAAGGGTCGGGGGGTTTGGGGCAGAAGCAGCATGAGGAAGGAGCGTACAGTGGTTGGAGAGGAAGGAGAGGGTGGAAACGGGGTTGACTGGGCAACGGGAAGACAACGACGAGCCCTGGACAAAGCGGCAGTGGCTGGCGAAGAAGGCAGTGGTTGGTGTCTACACCTGCAGTGGTCGTGAGAAGACCTCTTGGCTCGGCACCAAGAGGAATGGGCGTCGGCACCCACGATGACCTAGCGGCTAACGGTTTTGGAAGCCCTAAATCTCGATGCCATATCTCTCGACTGTTAGCAAACATATAAGGGGGGAGGGAGGGGAATTAGGTTAAATATATTTGATGTTCATGATCACCCGACGGATAATTTAACCTAACTCTCGAACACAAGTTCAAAAAATAAAAATAAAATAATAAAAGTATCAAAAATCACGCCGAACGCGATGATGATCTCGCTGAACTCAATGATGATCTCGCCGAACACGATGATGATCTTTGATTATCCATCAGATGATCAGAAAGTCATCGATCTCGTAAATCTCTCAAATGCGGCACGATCGATCTTGGTCAGCTTGTCTCTACGATAGAGATGGGACTATGAAACATCATCAACTATAGCCCCAAGAGAAGATGATTTCTTAAACACAAAGGAAATATATTCTGTTCAATGACACGATAAGTGTGTTGTGAGGGAAAGATATGGATATGTATAAGTTAAAATCTTTAACTACAAGAGTAGTGTTAAATTAAAACAAAGTTCACGATGTAGTTCAACGTTAATCGATAGCAAACAAATTCAAGTGAAGTTAAAAATCATAATATTGCTTTTATATGCATTACTAGAGGAGTAACTCTTTCATGATTGAAAAAAAAAAGTAAAATAACAAACCAAATGAGCTAGATTGGGAGGAAAGTACCATTTTGATTTAGTTTTTAACCATTGTCACCAGATTAAAAAGGTAATTTCTTTTTTCTAATCCTTCTTCATTCAATTTAGCATTCCTCTTCATGTATATTAAAAAATAAATCTATTATATTCAAATAGTGGTGCCAAGAACCAACAAAGATTTAGTGGATTCAAGATTGGAGCAAGGACAAATCCGAAACGGTACGACTTATATTCGGCGAAATCAGAAGGAAGACATGTGGAGAGCAGCAAGACGCCAAAGGCGAACACTATAACAAACCTTGTAGGAGCCTTGCGAGTTCTGACGAGGGACTCACGAAGCGATATGAGGGTCATGTGAGGTATCAGCTTTGATGATAGACTAGCCCCTCTGCCTATAAATATGACTCTTTGTAACGGAAGGAGGACAATTCACGGCAAGAGGAGCCTATTTTAATGTTTGGTGCCCTCGTTTGTCTTCCCCCAACCTCACACACACTTGATTTGGGAGGGAGAGTTCCTATACACTCGTAGGTATGAAGAGTGATCTCCACATTATAATACAACCACTTCGTTAATATTAGTTCATTTCTCTTAGTCTCTTGCCTTCGGCGGTCTCTTGAGATCAAGTAGACCATCATCTCACAATCTGAACTTCTAGCAAGCCAAGAATTTGGCTCCAACGGAAACCATCAACATTGACTATTATATATAGGGTTATTTACCTGGATCTCCCCTCGAGGTTTGCATAATTACAATTGGCACACCTCTAACTTTCGAAATTACAATTACCCACCTTCAATATTTACTGGGACCTCCCCTCGAGGTTCAGACCAGGCTTGTAGATAGCGGCCAACATGTCGGCCGACGTGTCATTTTTTGGGTGGAATCGCAACGTTACAGCTGCAAATGACTTTTTTACGTTTTCCAGAATTGCGGCCGACATGTCGGCCCGTTATTTTGTGTTATGGCATCTTATAGCGGGTTGCGGCGTTTTTAAATGCTTTCACATTATTAATACTTTGATTTACTTAATACTTATTACTTAACAAGTTAATAGTTATATAATTATAAGTCTATACTATATAACTTATTACTTAATACTTAGTACTTAATATTATTATAACTTATAAGTTTATACTATATTTACTTCTCATCCGCCCCGACTCATCACTTTCCACCTCCTTCCGCCTGTCTTGCCCTAATCTCCCTCTCTCACGATTTCTTACTCTCTCGGTTGACGGCTCTGGTCTTCTTCTTGGCTCTCTGGTTCAGTGATTCTCCGGTGATTCTCGCACCCGGACTGTGTTCCTCTGGTTGTTTGGACTTTGTCATCAGCCGTCTTTCGTCGGCAGTTTTTTTATCGGCACTGGTTCTTGACATTTCCTCTATCTCCTCTCCTCTTTTGTGGCTCGTTCCCTCGACACTATGAGTTTTATCTTCATTTTTAAGTTATATTTGTTAATTTTAAGCATGGTTTTTGGCACTGTGAGTCATTCTTCTTCCTCCTTCTTCTCGGCTCTAGTCTTCTTCTATTTGCTGCATCTGGTTTTCCTTGAATCTAGGACTTCTTCTCGGCTTTGTGGAAATTAGGTTATTTCCAGTAAATTTGCAATTAGGTTATTTGCTAATTAGGTTAATTTTAGGTTATTTCTTCTTCTCGGCTGGCTATTTCCATCTTCCTTCTTCCTCCACTTCTCTGATATCTCTTTCTTTATTTCTTTCTTCCTTCTCGACTGGGATTCTAGCATTGTTGGTGTAGGCGTGTGACATTGTTGGTGTGGCAGAGCCTTATGACAGTGGGTTGGCATTATGAAATTGCTATTATGGCAAGTCCAGTAGTCCCTATGGCAGTCAACTGGCATTCTGGCACTGTAGGCCTTGTGGTTGTGGCAAATTCTTATGAGAGTTGGTTGGCATTGTGACATTATGACATTGTGGCATTGTGTCATTGTGCCATTGTGGTATTGTGGTTGTGAAAAAATCCTTATGACAGTCGATTGGCATTGTGACATTGTGGCTGTGGCCAATCCTTATGATAATCGACTGGTATTGTGGCATTTTGGCAATGTGGTTGTATCTATTCATAATCCTTTCTTTCTTTCTATTTCTTTATATTTGTCTCTTCCCTCATCCTCTATGATTGCAGATTTGCGGCATTGTGGCAACATATGGAAGTTGATAGATAGAAGAGTGGAGACTAAGATGAGCAGTCATCTACATGTAACAGTTAATCCCTTCTTCTACTACCCAAATAGGGAAGAGATAGATGGAGACCCAAAGTTTACGGGCGGGTTTATTGACTCTCACTAGAATGTACTCCCATGATCCTTCTATGCAAGATGTCATTACTGTTGAGGTTGAAGTTTATCAGCTAGAGCAAGGATTATTTGGCCAGGACATAGCAAAGAGGCAAAAAGTACTATTAGGGTTCAATCCAGGTATATTATCTTTCTCTATTTTTCACCAAATAATTGTTGGATTACTTTTTGAATTCACTATTATAAGAATTTGTTATTTTTCTATAAGCTCATTGGTGGACGTTCTACGGAATTGAAACTCCAAATTTGAGAACTATGGCCATGAGAATCTTAAATTTGACAACTAGTTCCTCCGGTTGTGAAAAGAGTTGGAGCACTTTTGAGATGGTAATTTACTTGTAAATATAAATTTTAAGATAATATTTCAAAAATATCTTAAAATGATAATAATTTTAATGTTTATGTATATTATATTTAGATTCATTCCAAGAAGAGGAATAGACTAGAAAGCCAAATATTGAATGATCTTGTATTTGTGAAATTCAATTTTAAGATAAAGTCTAAATATTCTGATCCATCTCGAGACTCATTGTCTGCAAAGAGTATTGATGAAAGAAAGGTTGCTGAGTGGTTAACGGGTCCTGCTGATGATGTTGTAGATGATGATGATGATAACGAAGTATTTCCTGAAGAATGGTTGACTTGGACTCAGATTGGGGACATTGTAAATGTTGATGCGGATTCTGCCTCTAGTAGAAGTGCAAGGTCGGCTTTAAAGCAGGTATATATGGCAAAATCAAAAGGAAAACGATCTACGCCGGAGAGGGATGAGGATGAGAGTTCTGAGGAGGACATTGATGATGCATTAATGATTTACACTTCCGAGAATTATCCAACAGATCAAGAATCTTGATATTATTTAGGTGAGTTGTATTAAGTTAATTCTTTTTTGTCATGTTTTAATCTTTAATATAATTTAGTCCTTACTTATATGTTTGTTCATTGATTGTAGGAAAACAATATATAGATTTATATTAGAGTAGCAGATTTTATGGAGCAGTGCATTAACATTTTGATAATAAGTTACAATTATATTTCTAGTTTAATATGATTTTGTGATGTTGTATTACATGATAGAAAGTATGCAACATTTTTTTTATTATAAATTGATTAGATACTTGTTAGTAGTTTAACTTTCTTATATGAATTTTAGTTTACACTTGATTAGATAAAATAATTACAATTTAATTAATAAATGAAAAATATTATGGAATATACATATATATATATATAATATTATAATCTGACATTTTGAAATGTCCCCGATATATCCCCGCAATCCGACATCCGACATAAGAAATCCAAACCGACATGAGTCCGACATCCGACATCTGTAACATTGTCAGGGAGTGTTGTGTTCTTCAGAGTGCCTCTCTAAGGGCTAAAGTACGAGTCTGGCAAATCATTGGTTCGCCATGATCAGAAAGGTCTTAATCTAAGTCAAATGGTTTCAACAATAGTTTGTGAATTTGTGCAACGGGAATCAACAGCGAAGGAGGAGGTATCTAATGAATATCGTGAATGATTATTACGAATTTGTTTAGTTTACCTTGAATGATAATCTAAGGAATTCTTAAGACCCCGTTCGTTTGCAGTGTTTTGATAGGTATGTTTTGGTTTTGGGTTTACGAAAATGAAAATTCGATGTTCGTTTGGCCTTTTTTCGTGTGTTTTGGTTTAAGGATGAAAACCGAAATGTTTTCCTTCCCTTCTAAAAGATCCCCGCCTCAAAACAAACCTAGGGAGGTATGTTTTGCGCCGTTTTGAGAATAGAAGCTCCCGCTGTTCTGCCATTTTGCGGTGGTGAGCGATGCTTCGGTGGGAGATCACCGTCGCTGCCTCCGTGGAAGAAGATGATCACCAGAAAGGGGTTCGGCAATGACAGCTCCAGGATTCGTAGGTGGATCGGCATCCTTGTGGTTCGACATGGCGGCTTCTGGTTTTCCTTGTTTTGAGAACACACGGCCTCCAGCGACTCTTCAGCGTCTCGACTCTTTCGTGACTTCGTCTTGCCTGGCACGATTTCCTGGAGCGGATGTGTCATCCCTCTACAGCCGACTTTGTCAAATCCATCAAGAGGTCCTTTCCCTAGCCTACTAATTTTAAACCCTTCTTCATTGGCATGAGCGTTTACCCTTTTGTTTGATTTTAAACCCGTCTTCATTGGCTGCAGCGCCTCCGTGGCTCATCCTGCTTTGGTTTGATGCCATTTATTTATCCCAAATGCTATTATAATCATCTTAAACCTGTAATTTTGATTGCTGGAGAAGTATGATGTATGGCCACTCCAATTACTCGTTGTGTTATAAAGAGTGGTGCAGATCTTAAATGACAAATGCATTTTGCAAACGAACATTTAGGTTCAAAACGGACCTGAAAACCATTCTGCAAACGAACAAAAATTTTTGTTTTGGCCCAAAACAAAAACGTATGATTTTTTTCGTTTTGGACCAAAACAAAAACTTTCCAATGAAAACGGTGCAAACAAACGGACCCTAAAGTGATAGCTAATTTTCATTAGTAAGATTTACTGAAGGCATTAGTTTTTTTTAACTAACAGAGAAGAAACAAGCATAGGGAACAAACCATCTTGTCCTGCAGTAGCAGCCCTGCGCTCGTCCCTATATCTCAAGTTCATAAGAGCATTTCCCGGAGTAGGTTTATCCACCCAAATTGAGAATCTCCAGATAAGAAACTCAAGAAACACATCAAGCTCCGCCTCGTATTGAAATAAGAACCCTGGCTAATTCCCAACAAGTAAAAAAATAGCAAAAATTAAACTACATTCAATATGACAACAAGAGCACCGGAGATTAATCAAATAATTACAACAAAAAAACACCTTCATCAAGGAAAAAACTTTAACTAGCTGCTCCTTCAACATGCCTGACATCTCCACATCTAACCTCGCAGCATCAAATTGGTTCACTTTGGATACTGAAATTGATATTGCCGGTAACTGATCCATGTAAAAAAGTACATACAGGGATTCATTCTCAATGTCATAATAGAAAATTTTGTTTAGTAAAATCTGAAGCCCTAGCGACAACCCTGGGAATATCTTGTTGGTGCGCCGAAACGAATCGACCAGAAACAGAAAAAAAATGTTCTGGAATCAGAACGCCGTAGTAACCACTACAGTAGAAGCGATAAAACATGAATTACCTGCGTAGACTCGGAAAAGGACTTCCACCTGGGAAACGATATACGATAAGCATCAGTCCAAGAATTTTCTGGGGGAGGATCCATGCTGCGAGTATGAGACGAGGAGGCAGAAGAGGAATACGAGGAGGAAGAAGAAGAAGGAGAATTTGAAGCTAGGGTTCCTTTATCCATGGATCGAGGGCGTTGTCATCTTCTTCTTCTCTTTGCGCAGAACAAAAAAAAGGAGCAGCAGGTGGAGGAGACGATAGGAGGGAGAGCTCAGAGCGAAAATGGACAGGGCCGTCATTTTAGTATTTGTAGGTGGGCACTTTGGTCTCAAAGGGCTGTTTTTCCTTCAGTTGTTAAGAGTCCAAAATGGGTAGGCCTAACACACTTAGAGAAAGAAATGAAAGAATTGCGAGCCGTCCCATCAACAATCCGACCATATTAACAAAAAGGAGAAAAAACAGCGAAAAAAATACTGCATTTGAAAAATTGTGAACCGTCTGATCATGCGATCATATGGTCTAAGAGTCTTCTCTACCTTCCTTTTAGGTAGGTTACATCTGCCTAAAAATGTCCACGTGTCACGGGGCAAAAATTCCTGCATCCCCGACCCTTACCGAACTCATAATTTGGATTTTCTAAGCAGGCGTAAATTATCTAAAAGGAAGTCGGGAAGAAACGTAGGTCATACAAATACGGTATTTTTTTCATTGATTTTTTTTCTTTTTAGTAAATATGATCAGATTTTTGTTAGTCATCGCATCATTGAACAGATGGCACACGGTTCTCGCCTACCTTCCTCTAGATGGATTACGTCTACCCATTTTGAACTCGTGAAATGTTGAAAGAGGGGGGATCAAAAATAAAAAAATGGAAGAAAAAAAAACAAACACATTCGATTTTTTTGCAGGAGGGAATCAGGAGTAAAGAGTCGGGACGGACGCGGGAATTTTGCCAATTTTGGTGGGAATAGCTGATAGGCTTATGAGTTATGACAGGTTTTGGCAAAAAAAAAAAAATTTTGTCCCGGCCCCGGACGAAGATCATTGTTCGGGGCCCAGGTGATTGTGACATGTGTCTTTCATTTTATTTCCTTAGTCTTTTTTCCTTGAAAAATCTATTTTTAAGGCATCTCAACGCCAACTTTTAAGAAACTGAGAGATTACATTATAATCTCAGATACTCAAAAAAATTATCTGTGAGATTACATTTGTATCTTGTATAGTTGAGATAATATATTTTTAACTCAAATAATATGAGAAATAAATAAATCTCAAGTATTGCAAAAAATAATATATGTGAGCTATTCGAATAAATAAATATATATTATTATAAATTTTATTTAAATTATAAGTTGTATTTAGATTATATATTAACTCAAAGAATGCTCATTTCAGTTAAATAGTTGAGATATTTAATTTTTATTTCTGATATTATAGAGAATAACTGAAAAATTACATTTTTATCTCAGCTAATACAAAAATAGCTGAGATAATATATTTTTAACCCTAACTTTTATCTTAATTACATATATGGTTTCACAATAATATTTTCATGAAATAATTTTATGATATAACCCTCATTTTTATGGTGTTACGATGTTCATGAAATCCTAAATTTTGAACCTATGGATACATAGTTTATTAAAGATCATCGAATTAAACTATTTAGATCATAAGATGAATGTGATATAAAAACATTAGTTGTTGCTTAGATCGTAAGAAAATAAGAATGTGATGAACTAAACACAAATAAATACACAACCACACAAGTTATTATTATAATAACTGTGATAAAAATATAATTTCTCAATTATTACATGTAATATCTGAGATTATTTTTTATTAATTGAAATGAGTACTATTTGAATTAATATATAATTTAAATACAACTTATAATTTAAGTAAAACTTATAATAACTTGTATTTATTTATTTTAAGAGTTGATATAGATTATTTTATTTAATATCTAAGATTTATTAATTTATGTAATATTGATTTATTTATTTCTTGTATTATCTGAGTTAAAAATAAATTATCTCAGTTTTTTCATAAAATATCTGAGATAACAATATAATCTCTCAGTCATTTTCTATAATATTTGAGATAAAATGTAATATTTCAGCAATTTTTTATAATATCTGAGATAAAAAAATAATTTTGCAGTAATTTACATATGTAATATATAAACATGTATATTTTAATAGTTGACGTGAAGATATTTCTGTAAAAAAAAAAAATCAAAGCAATGACATTAAATAGTCACGCGTGTCAGAATCATGATAGGCATGCGTCAGAATCATGATAGCCCCGGACGATGATCTTCGTCCGGGGCTCGGACCAAAAAATTTCGCCAGGTTTTGAGGCTGGTATCCAATTAGAAGGGAACTTTAAGTGGGACCCATTTACTATTAATCGAAATAGAATTTTGGCAGAAATACCCATGTAATGTTTGGTTATTTTTGAAGATATTGCTTATAATTCAGGAGTGATGATATTAGCACACCAATTCTTAGGATGTATATTGCAAAAGATATACAGATTAAAGTTTCACAACACCATATCATGTATATTGTGGCGCTCAAAAACCGCTACTATATATAAAAACACCGCTACTATAGGCATGCGGTAACGGTTGCACGTGTGTTGCATCTGTTGTCGTGGTTGTAGGGTATGGCAGTGGTTACCCAATGTATTGTGACATCCTTACAACCGCTACTATAGGTACATCTATTGTAGCGGTTATGTTTTTCAATGGTGGCGATTATTCCATTTTACAGCAACGGTTACAATACACTATGATAGCGTTTATGCTTGCCTTTGGCAACATTTATGATTTTTGATGGCAGTGGTTATCCTCATATATAGCAACGGTTTTTATTGTCAATGACGCTAAAGCGTTTATTCTCATAAAAATGTTGCTTAAGCGTCGTCATTGCATCTATCAAAATTACATTGATATTCATCCACATGTATACATCAATCCCGTTTCAAATTTTCAATTGTCGATTTCAAAAGAAGTAATGAAATAAAAATAATATGTTTGTCATACAAGTAAAATCATAATTATTTTTCATTCAAAATCACAATTACATTGATATTCATCCACATAAATGAGCCCTACCACCAGCTTCATCTATCAAATCTATGACTTTTTCAGGAAGATGCCTATCAGAAATATATCTTACTGAGAGATACACAGCTGCATTGATGGCTTCCAAGATGAACCTGCATCTATGATGGCTTTCATACCTCTCTCGAAGGCCCATTAAAATCCTCACAGCATCCTCTTATGAAAATTTTAAAGAACAAATTTCATCTACAAAAAACAAAGAGAAACTTTGAAAAATAATAATAAAAGCATGTCAGGTGTACCTGGCTTGGTTCATTTATCAGAGCAGGCTGGAATTGTCGGGCTAAGGCTTTATCCTTTTCAAAATATGCCTTATGCTCATCTAATGTTGTAGATGCAATGCACTGGAAATACTCAAATATTCATCACACTGAAGATCATTTGAATTATGAAAACAATAACAAAAAAATAGATGAAGCAGACTAGAAACCAAGACGCATAAAATTTTAGTTTAATACACAAACTCCAAATGCTAAACAAGGGAGTGAAGTATTGGCTTCATAAACAAGTATAATCGTTTTTTCCTATGCATGATGAAGGACATAAACAAAATGGATATAATCATCATTTTTTTTGTAAACAGGGACCATCCTTTTTATTTAAAGAAATTCAAGAACAAAGCGGTAAGTTATAACTAGTGTTATAAAGAATTGGATCCATGAAAAAAAAGGTGCTCTGCATTTTCTAACCTAAGGACACAAAAAAGAAGAGCAGGAGCAGCGATGGAGCATGCATGTATTTTTATGAAGGAATTAATGAGAAGCAAATTCATGAAAATAATTAGACCTTTGCCCCTATGGGAAGCAAAATTTATTCAACAAGAACTCAGAAATAAATTCAGTCATTTCTCTCAAACGAAGAATAGCTATTTGCCTATGTTCCTATTATTATAACCTAGATTACTAAGTAGATCCAGTACTTGATAGATGCATACCTGCTCTACCTGACTGCCTCTGTCGAAGATAGCCAAGATTCACCAGCGATGTCGATGGGAAGTGGAGTCTGGAGCATCAGAATAGCCTTAGAGCCTCTTGGAGGAAACCTGGAGGAGATTTCGAAATGCCGGAGAAGAGCCCTGGAGCTGCCGACGATGGAAGTGAAGCAGGGTTTTCATGAGTTGGGAGCGGCAGTTTTAATTTGATCGAGAGCGATAGGAAGAGGGAGTAGTGGGTGGGAACGATAGGAAGAGGGAGAACGCCGGAGATAGAGGAAGCCGGGAGAGATGTTGATGGGAGAAAGCTCGCCGAAGAGAGATATCATCGGGGAAAGAGCTCGTCAAGGAGAATGAAGGTCTGGGATCGCGGGAGACGGGAGAAGGGTGCGGCGAAAAGAATGGCAGGGTCGAATGAGATGAGTTCGGGAGAAAGGGTTATAGGTTTAGGTTATTTGAGAGTTAAAATTGAATTCCAAAACTACCCCCTTCAGTTAATTTAATAATTAATTGATATTATTTTTTTATATTGACTGAAATAAATTGAAGTTAGGGTGCATAATGCCTCTAATAATAAAGTTGGATGGTGCAAACTGCAAAGTAGCAAAAAAGCAATTTTGGGTTGCAATGTGTCAAACACATCAAATCGCATCATCAAAAAAGTAGCGCAATGTATCATGAGAAACGTCATGTTTCAACTACGCCTTGTCATCACTAAAAAGTAACGCAATGACATCACTAAAAAGCTTCTATGATTATGTATTTTTTTTTATAATATAGATTAGGAAATCTAAATGGGGAAAATGTGGGAGAAAATTTTGAGGAAAAATTAGGATGTGGTAGCATTTATAATACATAGTAGTGGTTGTAAACGCGACCATAAACTGCTATTGGTAGCATTTTTGTAAA
The DNA here is from genome assembly GCA_039583875.1 of Platanthera guangdongensis. Classification (NCBI taxonomy): domain Eukaryota; kingdom Viridiplantae; phylum Streptophyta; class Magnoliopsida; order Asparagales; family Orchidaceae; genus Platanthera; species Platanthera guangdongensis. The sequence continues at coordinate 164,338,669 of CM077159.1, forward strand.
CGCGACAAAATAACTGATACTGTAGGTATGATAAGTTATAGTGGCGGTTATCTATCTTACAGTTGCGTTTCTAAACGCTACCATATATATCTTTTGGTAACGTTTACTTAACCGTTACAAATTAAGCGCTACCATATGCATGATATGGTGTAGTGTTTAAACACTTAGGCTCTGTTTGGGATGACTTATTTTCACCGGTCAAGCAGTTACGGCCGCATGAACCGGACCTTAATTTGAAAACAAGTCCTCACAAACGGAGCCTCGATCTTAATCACATTAATACCATGTAATGTAGGACATGACAACCTACAAACTATAACCAATATCAATGAGCCCTTATGAACCTTCCCAAAATCTCCTTAATGAGACGAGGTTGTGTAAAAATTTCTAATATTTCTTTGGAGCGGGAGCTAATGAGGTCGCAGAAACACTCAACCACAACCGAAGTCAAATAAAAGACAGCAACAATGGAGGCACAAGAGTTTTCAAGTAAAATCCACTTCTATTACAGGTCGAGGAATACATTGCAAGACATGACTACAATGTAAACTGGGAGCAATCAAAAATTGCAACAAAAAGAAACTGCGCGGTCTGAATCCAGAGTCCGCACGAGCCGCCTACTTGCCAGTCTAGTCCGTCAATACTGCAGAAGCCGCCTATCCACAGCTAACCGCGCGAACAACTGTTATTGCAAAAGCTGAGAGATTGAACAGAACCGGCTGATAGACCGAGCGAACTGCTCCACTTATCTGCAACTCCGAGGAAGAGACCAAGCCGCAAAGATCTGCGACCTGATGATTGTATCCGCAAACTGTCCCACACCAATGTTTCCACTAGATGCCTAGCCGCATGGTGTTAGCCGCACAGCTTGCAAATTAACCATCTCTCTTAATCGCCGCGATTAGAAAACCGTAACCGCAGAATGAAAGTGCGAGCTTGTTCTTACTGTTCACTCGTTATTAATGATGAGCCGGGGATCCTATTTATAGGTGTGGGAAAGAGTGTCATCACCACCTATACCGATAGGATAACCGTCCATTAACATGTGCCGACTAACACCTGTATCCGCAAAAGTGAGAATACCAACCAGCTCGCCAGGTCACACCTAGACCGCTCCTGCCGGATAGACCACCAGTCCGCCAACCCGTGTGGATACTGCTTTGTATCCACTCATTCTGCAGCTCATGGCAAGATCATCCAATACTGCTGAACTCAGCGAATAGAAGGGCAGTCCGCACTAGGCAAACTCGGCGAGTAGCCAAGCAGGCCGCACCAAGACGAACGCCAAACAAGGAAAGCTCGATGAGCTGCCAATCAGTCCGCACAAAGCGAGTTCGGCGAGCTAAGCAACAAGCTAGACTTGCCCTTCCCAGACCAAGTCACAAAACCGGCGGTCACCAAATCAGACTGTGCCACCTGATACCAAGATAACTCTCTATTGAACAACCCCAGTCCGCAACCATCCATGCGGACTGCTTCATCAGTCTGCGCGACCTCCAGGCAACATGTCCGCACAACAAAGCTTACTCCACGATATAACATCCAGACCGCAAGTTTTGATCCATGTCGAACACCTGCGAGCTCCATAGAGTCCGCACAACAAACAGCGAACTCTGATCCATCCCGCCCCGAGAAGGCACCAGCGACCTGGTGGCAAACCGCCCCAGTCCGATTATCCGGCTGCCTCTTAGCAAATCAGAGAAGTTGTCAACCATGGCGACCTCCAACGAAGTCCGCCACAAACCGCAGATAATCTTCTTATCCGCACGGTTACCACCAGAGAGAGCTAGCTGATCCAGACCGCCAGAAACCACAGCCAAGCCGGCTGTCCGACTAGGCAACCCGCCAAAACAATATGCCTAGTCTGCACGGTCTGCGGCCTGTGAGAACTGAACAATCAGTCCGCCCGACTTCCCCAACTTCACACTTCAATAATTTCAACAGGTTGAAGAGGACATCCCTCGGAATGAGCAATTAATCAATTGGTGTTATCTTCAAATCCATATCACCTCTCTAAATGACTATTGAGTTGTCTTCATTGCCTATCTTTGACACTTCACAGTCATGAGTAATATAAGTGGCAAACAACTACCTGTTGTATGAGAGATATTTGCAAATGCTCCCGAGATAATAATTCAACTCTTATCATCATACAAAAGCGCAATAATAACATTGTGATGATGTCATCCTTATGGGTGTGCGTGGTGTGGCTTGGTGCGATTTTGGCCCAAACTGCAATCGCAACGCAAGGGCACGGTTTTGGCCCAAGCAAAATCGCACCGCACCGAGATAATGTGATGCGGTTTTGGTTTGGAGTGGTTTTTGGTGCAGTTGTGGTTTTTAGAAAGGATACACATACATTAAAAAGACAATGTTACATGTGTTATATTATCATGAAACTTGGGAAAAAATATAGTTACATGTGTTATATTATCATGAAAAAAATGTATAATACAAATACCACAAAATCAACCGCAAGATAAAAAAAATAGATCTTTAGATACTACAGTTTTCATTATATGACTACTTTAGTTGCATATGAAATGACACATTAAATGCAAATATAATGAATCTGAATGGTTTTAAGTCCTAAATTTGCACGATACCAACATAATTGTAGCGTTAATTATCCTTCAAACATTAAAATAGTAAAAGAAGACTAGTGAATACGCATTTACAGTTAGTTAAATCATTATGATATATACAATTTACATATTGCAAAAACTTTCAAATTAGTAAATTCATCAACAAAATCGATATATAGACAACAAGCAAACTACAACAACAAAAAAAGCAACTATATGCACTAATATAATTAGGTAATTACTATTATTAATTAATAATTTATAAGTTATGCTTTTATTTAGATGTATGTGATTTGTCACATGTTCATGAAAATTGAAAATATGTAATTAGTTGGTGCGGTTTTTGCTATATTCAAGGTCTGAAAATTGTACCGCACTGAACCACACTTAGTTTGTACTTGTTCAAAACCGCACCGTACCGAAACTACATGGTATCATTTAAAAATCGATGTTGTTGCGGACAAACTCGACGTCCCGATCGGATCGGAATAACGTGGGCCGTCTTAGCTTACGAAGCAGTCGAGCGCGCACACAGTCAATAAGAGAGAGAGAGAGAATGTACACACGATGTTTTTGCCGTGGAAAAACCTCTTAACTGGCCGGGTAAAAAACTCTATGGTCGGATTTGTGCCGATCAAAATTCATCATCTGCCTGTGGTTACAACTTTCTCGGAGAATCAAAGGCGACATGTCACACCTCATTACACTTTGGGGGTGAGAGAGAGAAAGAGAGAAAGATTTAGGCTCACCACTGGCAACAGGTTGCGCCGTGAGAGAGAATTTGTAAAAGAATTGCGAACGTGCGGACACTCAGCGTAGCATGGATTTCATCCTCGTCGCGCACTTGGGGCCTTAGACGGATCTTCGGTGGAGCAACAACACTTAAGAGAATTCTGGTGGCGGAGTGGTGACATTAATGATGAATCCGACAGAGCTTCAACCTGAGGAAGAAGAAAACATGAGAGAAAAAGATGAGAAATGAGGAGGTCGTGGTTACGGTGGTTATGCAGCTATCCGCACATTGTAACCATCATTATATATTGTTGTGCAATTGGCACCGGCCCACGAGTACGGAACTCGTCGCGGACAATAGCAACAGAAACAAATTTTGAGCAAATAATGGCGCGCAACAAACAATAATAACAGTACGAGATTCCAAAACACAGAAACAGAAGAGATTTATGTGGTTCGGAGTTAAGCTCCTACATTCACGATGAGAGCGCGCCAGATCCACTAATCAAAAAAGACAAGAGAGAGGGAAGAAAACTCCCCTATGCCGGCCGCAAGAAATGGCCAATCGGAGCCGCTGCTGCAGCCCCCTTTTCCTCTGATCGGTGTCGCCGCTGCAGCCCCCTTTTCTCCCCTAGACGCTGCTGGCGAGAGACCGCCGCAGCCTGGATGTCGTCGGAGAAGAGAGAAAAAACCGCTGCCCGCCCTTGCCGCCGCCGGATCTCCAAGATCGCCGGAGAAGAAGGCCTTGATCGGTATCCTGATCCTTGCCGAAGAAGAATCGCCGGCCCAAGATCGTCGATGTCGCCGCTGGAAGAAGTCGCGGCTCCTTCTTCCCAATGCCGTCGCTGATCCTCGCCGGAGAAGAACCTTAGATCGGGTATAAGCCCCGATCCCTCGCCGGAGAAGAACCGACGCCGCCGCTCCGCTCGATCGTTGTCCCGAAACCGTCGCTCCTCCTTCGCCCGAATGCCGCCGCTCGATCGTTTTTTTCTTTCGCTCGATCCTTCTTCCCAATTTCTGATTCTCTCGATTAGGTTAGGAATTAATATAACATGTATATATATAGCAGGAGCACAGTAACCGAACCGGTCCGGTTTGGGGCATCAAAACAACAATCTCCACCTTGATGCTCCACGAACACTAATACTGCCTATAACACAGACCCCTACTGGGGACTACAAGCCCCCTCTCCCTGGACCGGCACGATCATCATGAGCCGATATGAGCCAAGTCCAAGCAATGCTTGAACTTGATTTCAGTTAGAGGCTTGGTCAACATATCCGCTATGTTTTCCTCTGTTGGGACTTTCAGCAACTGAATGTCCCCTCCTCCGACAAACTCCCTCAACTTGTGATAACGAACGTCAATGTGCTTGGTCCTTGCGTGGTAGATCGGATCTTTCGCAAGACAGATAGCACTCTGACTATCACAATGAACCTTCACAGCCTCCTGAGAAACGTGCAGCTCTGCGGTGAGACCCTTGAGCCAAATAGCTTCCTTCGCGGCCTCCACCGCAGCGATATACTCCGCCTCTGTAGTGGACAGAGCGACTATATCCTGCAAAGTAGCCTTCCAACTTATGAGACCTCCACCTAGAAGGAAAATGTATCCGGTCGTAGATCTCCTTCTATCTAGGTCACCAGCGTAGTCAGAATCTACATAGCCCTCTAACGCACCCGCAACATCACTCTTCCTGAAGTGTAATCCGACGTTGGGTGCCCCGTTCAGAAATCACAAAATTCATTTGACAGCTTCCTAATGCTGTCGCCGTGTATTTTCCATATATCTGCTCACGACGCTCACTGCCTGAGCGATGTCTGGTCTAGTGCAGATCATCGCAAACATCAGGCATCCCACCGCATTCGCATACGGTACACTCAGCATCTCCTGTCGTCCCTTCTCAGTGGTAGGGCACTGAATGGACGATAACCAAAAATGCTGTCCCAAGGGGGTTGAGACAGCCTTGCAGTCACTCATACTGAATTTCTCCAATACCTTCTTAATATACCCAGTTTGAGATAACCAGAGCATGTCGCGCTCTCTGTCTCGACGAATCTCCATCCCAAGGATCTTCAGCGCATGTCCGAGATCTGTCATATTGAACTCCGAGCGCAGCTTCTCCTTTAATAAGGAGATCTCCTGGGCTGATTTGCACGTAATTAACATGTCATCGACGTACAACATCAGAATTAAGATATCCCCATTCGCCAGGAATCTAAAATACACACAAGTGTCGTACTAACTCCTGGTGAACCCTAATGAAGCCATGAAGACATCGAACCTTCGGTTCCACATCCTCGGTGATTGGTTCAAGCCGTAGAGAGATGCTCTAAGCTTGCACACCTTCTTTTCATTGTCGGGTTTCACAAACCCCTCAGGCTGCAATATATAGATCACCTCATTTAGAACCCCGTGAAGAAATGCAGTCTTCACGTCCAATTGCTCCAACTCCATATCGTGGAGTACCACTAAGGCGAGCAATAACCTAATGGAGCAATGCTTTACGACAGGCGAAAAAATTTCATCGAAATCTATGCCTTTCTTTTACGCAAAGCCTTTTACGACGAACCTGGCCTTGTATCTCTAGGAGTCCTTCCCGGAAGTAGACTCCTTCCGGAATACCCATTTGGAGCTAATCGCCTTAGCTCCTTTTGGGAGATACACCAGCTTCCAAGTTTTATTCTTGTGGAGAGACTCAATCTCTTCCTCCATGGCCGCCATCCACTGAGAGCTTTCCTTGCTCTTGATGGCTTCCTTGTAGGATCTGGGATCAGAGGAGATCATCTGGAAAGTGTATGCTACAGAATCCTATAGCCTGAGAGGCACCCTGACCTCTCGCCTAGCCCTTCCCCTAGCAATTGCATACGGCTCCTCCTGAGCGGGTTGTACAGTGTCTGATCCATCAGAATCGGATGATTCATCCTAATGATCGGTCCTGCTAGTACCCTCATGCTCCACTCCCCGATCTGCAGCTCTGCTACTACTCTCGAGCTCCACCTCCACTGGTGGACTCGGAGTCTTCTCCACCTCCTTCGCTTGGGGCTGAGACTTCTTCAATATAGAAGCCTCATCAAACACCACATCGCGCCTCACCTCAGTATTTTTAGTCTTGGGATTCCACAACTTGAATCCTTTAGTGTCGGTCTTTTGACCCAAGTAAATGCACTTCCTGGACTTAGCATCAAGCTTCGTCCGCTCTGTGTCCGGCATCAGGGTGTATACAGGACATCCGAAGATATATATATGTCAGAATACGTGACTGGCATACCTGACCATACTTCCTGTGGGCACTTTAAATCTAGTGACATCGATGGGGATAGATTCACCAGATACCATGCAGTGCTCACCGCCTCAGCCCAGAAGGGCTTGGACATTTCTGTGTATAGACGCATACACCTGGCCCTCTCTAGAAGCGTCCTATTTATCCTTTCGGCAACGCCGTTCTGCTGCGGCGTGCCAGGGATGGTGAAGTGCCTAGTGATACCCTCATGATCGCAATACCCCTGAAATTCCGACGATGTATATTCGCCACCATTGTCGGATCGCAGATACTTCACCTGGGTCTTCCAGATCTTGAACTTTTCAAACACTTCGGATTTTTGTTTGAGGAAGTAGATCCAAACATTCCTGGAGTAATTGTCGATGAATGTCACGAAATAACTCGCGCCTCCTAGTGACGGCACCGGGGCTGACCCCCATACATCCGAGTGTATATACTCCAGGACGTCCTTACTGCGCCGACTCGATGTCATAAACTTGACCTTGTGCTGCTTTCCTAGAACGCAGGTCTCACAAAAGTCAAGTCTGCAAGTTTTGACTCCCTTCAGGAGTCCTCTCCTATGCAGCTCTACGTGACCTCTTTCACTCATGTGGCCAAGCCTAGCATGCCACACCGCAGAGGTATCCTCATCAGACATCGTGGAAACTGCCGCATCACCAGCTATCGTGGTGCCTATCAACTTATAAAGCGTATCAGTATGCTCCCCCTTCATGACGACTAGTGCGCCTCTCTTCACCCTGATAAATCCTCCCTCGCCGGTATAGGAATATCTGGCTACCTCTAAAGTACTTAAGAGATCAAGCTCTTCCTTAAGTCAGGCACATACCTCACATCAGTGAGTGTCTGAATCGCTCCATCAAACATTCTGATCTGAATAGGCCCGATCCCCATAGTCCTGCACTCAGAGTTATTTCCCATCAGGACCCGGCCGCCATCGCACTCCCTGAAAGTGGTAAACCACTCTCTACGTGGGCAGATGTGGTATGAATACCCAGTGTCCATGATCCAGTCGTCCGTGATCTCATGAATCTGTGACACGTGCAAGACATCTGTATCGCTATCGTACCCGGCTGCTATAGCGGCCTGCTGAGGCTTAGGTGCTTTACCCTTGAGTTTCCTCTTGGGGCAGTTCCCCTTCCAATGCCCCTCTCCTTGCAGAAGTGTCATTTGTTGTTCTTGCCTCTGGACTTCGATCTAGGTCGAGAGTCCTTCTTGCCTCGCTCCTTCGATCTCCCTCGGGATGGGTCTCTGCCCTTCACTAGCAGACCATCGCTCGCCCTCGATCCGGAACTGCTCCTCTTCTCATTAGAAAGAAGCATCGTCACCACTTCCTCCATCTTAAGGGTATCCTTCTCATACAAGATGGTGGTGACTAAATGATCGAACGGCCTCGGGAGTGAATACAAGAGGAGAAGAGCCTGGTTGTCCTCCTTGACCTTCACATCCATACTCCACAACTGGAATACCAGCTTGTTGAACACATTCATATGGTCCAACAACTGCGTTCCCTCGGACATCCTTAAGTTATACAATTGTTTCTTAACATATAGCTTATTCGTAAGCGATTTAGACATATAAAGCTCTTCGAGCTTTTTCCATAGATCCGATGTAGTCTGCGCCTCGACTACATTATACATGATCTCGTCTGCCAAGCACAGCTGTATGGTGCTGATGGCCTTGAGATCCAGCTCATCCCACTCGTCATTGTCCTTCACCTTGGCCTTCTCCCTTCCAAGGAGTGTCTTGTGAAGTTCCTACTGTAAAAGGATGGCCTTTATGCGTTTTTGCCAATGGCCGAAATCAATCTTTCCATCGTATTTTGGAACCTCGAATTTGGCCGCCATTGAATTTGATCACTGGTCCGAAGAACGAACCTGACTCTGATACCAATTGTGGTGCAATTGGCACCGGCCCGCGAGTACAGAACTCGTCGCGGACAATAACAATAGAAGCAAATTTTTGTGCAAATAGTGGCGCGCACCAAACAATAATAACAGTACGAGATTCCAAAACACAAAAACACAAGAGATTTACGTGGTTCAGAGTTAAGCTCCTACATCCACGGGGACAGCGCGCCAGATCCACTAATCAAAAAATATCTGATTACAACACAGACACTCAACGGTTCTCAAAGGATCGACACTAACCTATAATAGGAATGAAAGAACAACAAAAAAAACAAGAGAGAGGGAAGAAAACTCTCCTATGCCGGCCGCAAGAAATGACCAATTGGAGCCGCCGCTGCAGCCCCCTTTTCCTCTGATCGGTGCCGCCGCTGCAGCCCCCTTTTCTCCCCCAGACGCTGTTGGCGAGAGACCGTCGTAGCCTGGATGTCGCCGGAGAGGAGGGAAAAAACCGCTGCCCGCCCTTGCCGCCGCCGGATCTCCAAGATCGCCGGAGAAGAAGGCCTTGATCGGTATCCTGATCCTTGCCGAAGAAGAACCGCCGGCCCAACATCGTCGATGTCGCTGCTGGAAGAAGTCGCCGCTCCTTCTTCCTGATGCCGCCGCTGATCCTCGCCGGAGAAGAACCCTAGATCAAGTATAAGCCCCGATCCCTTGCCGGAGAAGAACCGACGCCGCCGCTCCGCTCGATCGCTGTCCCAAAGCCGCCGCTCCTCCTTCGCCCGAATGCCGCCGCTCGATCGTTCTTTCTTTCGCTCGATCCTTCTTCCCGATTTCTGATTCTCTCGATTAGGTTAGGAATTAATATAACATGTATATATATATATATAGTAGGAGAACAGTAACCGAACCGGTCCAGCTGGACCGGTCCGATTTGGAGCATCAAAACAACAATATATAACATAGCCTCATGTGAACATCATTCACATGCTATTTCGCTAAATGCAGACCCACTACCCAATTAATGGGTTCTCCCCACTAATCATGCATGACAATTAGTGGGTGGTTGCGTCGCAAAACGGACGGCGATGTTCGCGGCGAGATGATCAAATGACGGGGGAAGCGCCCAAGGTAGGCAAGAAGAGCGGCTGGACTCCAGCAAACAAAACCTCAAGGAACTTCATCCACTATTATATTTAAATGAATAAAATTTGTTAGGTGATTGTTAGCGAATGACAGTTTAATTCATATGTTTACGGCCACCGCTGTGCCAAACGAAATCTAAATGCACGTTCGTCTCATACATGGGTCACTTTGGACAGATCTGATTCGGTCCAAATTTGGTTGAACATATTCCCTTGGTTCTTATTTTGAGTCAAAAGAACTACAATTTATACAATTCTCACATTACTTGAATTGGCTTGATAATGCATGAGCACACATAAATTGATATCGATAAAAAAAACACTAATTTGTGGGCAAATAAGGGCTTGCATATTACCAAGGCTCTCTTTGGGGGACTTATTTTCACCGGTCAAGCGGTTACGATCGCATGAACCGGACCTTTATTACAGTCTGATTCTTGCTGCCGTAACAGTTTGACCGGTGAAAATAAGTCCCATCTAACAAAGCCTAAGGCTCTGTTTGACACGGCGGCGGCGGTCCGAAACGCATAGGTTAAAACGTTCTTCGTTAAAGATCACCTAACAAACATCATCTGTTTGAACATAAAAGTGGATGAAGTTGCTTAGATGGCCGTTAATAAATCACACTCTAGCCTCGTGTTCATGACCGCCGCCACCAAGGCTCCATTTGGCACGGTGGCCGCGGTTATGAACATGGAGGTTAAATTGTCATATGTTAACGCTCATCTAAGGAACTTCATTCACTTTTATATTTAAACATATGATGTTTGTTAGGTGATTCTTAACGAATTACAAATCGTCATTCGTTAAGAATCAACTAACAAACATCAGTATCAAACGGAGCCTAAGGCTCCGTTTGGGGGGACTTTTTTCCACCGGTCAAGCAGTTACGACCGCATGAATCGGACCTTAATTAAGGTTCGGTTCATGCGGTCGTAACCGCTTGACCGGTGAAAATAAATCCCCTCAAACAGAGCCTAATTCACATGGAAATAGTGTTTTATAGTTACCGTAGGCTAATCCAATTGGAGGTATGTATCTTCAGTAACAAAAAGTTAAAACACCGAGAAAAAATAAAAAAATGCTTTGGCCCTTGGTCCTTTTTCATCGAGCTCGGCTAGGAAAAAGGAAATTTAATATATTAAATATTGTTAATTAATATTAAAAATATGTAAAAAAGGAATATATATATATATATATATATAAAAGAATGCAAAATGTTTTAAAAAATTAAGAAATATATATAGTAAAATGAAGACAAAAAATTTAATTCATTAACTATTGGTAATTAGTATTGAAAATATCTAAGAAACGAAATATAAAATAAAATAAAAACAAAATTTTTAAAAAATAAGAAAAACGTCGACAGCAGGATTCGAACCTGCGCAGGCAAAGCCCAACAGATTTCGAGTCTGTCTCCTTAACCACTCGGACATATCGACCTTATCTAAAGCAAATTCGTTTTTTATTTTTAATATTATGTATCGTCATTACACAAAAAAAAGGATTTACCGATCTCCTGTTGCCCATTTTTAGTACTTCAATGCTATTCCGAGTTTGGGAAAAACAAAAAACAGGCAAGTTAAGCATTTTTATGTAATATTCTTTTTTTAAGTTAGTAACGAAACTAATAGAAAATAGGCAACAGGAGAAATGCACACAACACAAAATCATTAGACACCTTGCATTTCAATCAATGCTGCTAGGATTTAGTAAATTAAGTTCGTCTTAGCTCGAGAGTCAACTGAATGCGCACACGGTTAAACTAGTGTTGATTGTAGAGTTTTTACGTGAAAAATCAGAAAAGACAAAAAACCACGGATCATGACTTAGTTCAAAAAATCCATCAACAATATTGTCATAGTACACATGTTTTAGCAAGCAGTGACATGTCACCGCTTGTTTTATAATGTTATCAATGAGTCTTCAAATTATTGCACGTATCAGGGACATTATAGAGAGCTTACCAAATTTGTTCAACAGTTTGCCAATTGTTTTGTACTGATGATGACTGAGAAAAGGCTGTTGCAGTCTTGCAGGATAACTTTTTAATAATAGTACATGCAAATAAAAGAATACTCCAACATAAAGCAAAGTTTGCCAATCTGGGGTATTATACAAGTTCTCTTGTAGTTATTGAAGCAGGGCGATGTTTTTGCTTCAAGCTAGGCCTTCATGATAGCATTCATATGTATTTGGTGCCACTCTGTATTTTTTATTATGGAATTATTGTAGAGATGCTTGATTGAATTTGATTTAGGATCTGTTTGGGAGGACTTATTTTCACCGGTCAAGCGGTTACGACCGCATGAACCGGATCTTGATTAAGGCCCGATTCATGCGGTCGTAACCGCTTGACCGGTGAAAATAAATTCCCCCAAACGGAGCCTTAGGATCTGTTTGGGAGGACTTATTTTCACCGGTCAAGCGGTTACGACCGCATGAACCGGACCTTGATTAAGGCCCGATTCATGCGGTCGTAATCGCTTGACCGGTGAAAATAAATTCTCCCAAACGGAGCCTTAGAGAAAACACCAAACTGGAGGGATTGTTTTATGAAAAAAAATCAACTGAGGGACATAATAGAGAAATCTTGGGAAGAATGAGTGAGTCACAATGGAAAAAGAGGAAATTGTCTCAGCTGTTGCCTGTAGTAAGTAACAATGTGTGGCAATCATTGTTAGGTAAATGTGAGAAGTGTGGAAAAGTGCACAATGGGGGGAATGCTTAATAAGCATTGTATTTGTTACCTTTGTCGTCAATCTGGGCATTGACAAAATGAATGGCCCCAAAGGTAAATGAACAAAGAAAGTTTTATACGAGCCCATATAGCGCAACCACAAAAAGTGTATTAGTTTGGGATAGCTAAGGAAAGTGAATTTATTGATTTTGCTCCAGTTCCAATAGAAAATGTACATGAAGAAAGACAATTTCAGTTGTATGTATTCAACTTGGGGTAACATGAAGCCAAAGCTAACGACATAGTAGTTACATGTATAATTTATGTTCATAATCAACTACTGAATGTTTTATTTATATCGTGCAAGTCATTCATTTGTTTTGGCGCATATTCTCAATGTCTTTCATGTGAAGCCATATCAAACAAATGACACACTAAATGTAAAATGTTAAATAAGCATGCAGTGATAACTCAATTGTGGCCTTGTGGGTAACAAGTTCAACTCTCTCTCAGTGACAAACTATTATAAATGGACTTGGTAGTCTTCTCATTTGTCAAATATGATATTAGATTACGTATGAATTGATTGTCGATGCAGGAAATTGTGATTTATTGCAAGACTAAGAAAGTTATTATTAAATGTCCGAACTAGAATATTTTGATCTTTAGAGGATTGTAGGAAGCATCAAAGATTTAGCTTTCCACCATGAAAGCACTAAAGAAGATAATAAAAGGTCGTGAGCTAAGCTAGTAATGATTAAAAGGACAAATGAGGAAAATAAGGAAATTACTTTGGTGCTAATGTTCGAGGATTTCTTGAAATATTTTTCCAAGATTTATCAGGATTGCCTTCAGTTAGAGAGGTAGGGTTCGAGATCAGTCAAATTAATGAAGCAACTCTGATGGTGAAGGCACAGTATCTTATAACTCCAGAGGAGTTGGCAGAGCTAAAGTGTCAATTGCAAGAGCTATTAGATAAGAACTTCATTCGTCCATGTTCATTGTCATGGGAAGCTCCAGTATTGTTCATAAAGAAAAAAATTGATCACTTCTCTTGTGTATTGATTACATGGAGTTGAATAATCACATAGTGAGGAACACATATTATCTTCCCCGCATTGATGATCTATTTGATCAATTGATGGCCATGTGAATGTATTTTCTAAAATTGATGTTCGATCTAGTTATCTTCAATTGAGGATAAAACAAGAAGATATTTATAATGACGACTTTCAGTGCCAAGTATTGACACATTGAATTGAATTTGTTGTAATGCGTTTTGGACTAATAAATGTCCCTGCACTCTTTATGAATCTTATGAATATGACATTTAAAAAATACCTTGACAAATTTATAATTGTATAAATTATTAATATCTTGATATATTCAAAAACTGAAGAAAAATATACACAACATTTGAGAATGACTTTGTAGTCATTGAAAGATCATCAAATGTATGCTAAATTTTTAAAATGCAAATTTTGGCTGAAAGATGTACCATTTTTGGATCATGTAATCAAGGAGCAAAGATCATTTGTGGATTTTGCAAATATTCAAGCTATCACAAAGTTGTCGCGATCGACTATAGTGACTGAAGTGCGAAGTTTTCCGAGTTTTGTCGGGTATTACAACAAGTTTGTTAAAGATTTTTCCAAGACTATAATATCTTTAGGCCATTGTTATATATAAACCACGTATGGCTATATACAAACCCAAAATGTATGTTTTTCTTATTTTTTTCTCTACTATATACAAACCAAATAACCCCCCCTCCCATTTCCCCGCTCCAGTCCCCCCTCCCGTGCGGCTCCCTCCCGTCTCTTGCCCTAGCCGCTCCCGTCTCCCCCCTCCCGTGCGGCCGTGCGACAAGATCGACTCCGACGACTCCGTTTCCAGTGGCCGGCGAGGCGAGAGAGGTCGACTACCATTCGCGACCTGCAAGAGGTAAATCCCTAACTCTGTCTCTCTTGTTCTGAGAAGATAGCGTCGTGGTAGAGCGTCACTCCGTTTCCAGTGGCCGGCGCGGCGAGTGCTGGAGGCCGCCTCAGAGACCTGCTTCTACTCGCGGCCCAGGGCTTCGGTGCTCTTCGTCGTGGCCTACCAGAAATGATATTGGTAGGGAAGAGGTAATACCTACTCGATTGAACACATTTGTATTTGATTTGGTCCAATACAACCGAATTTTGTTTACTGATTGTAAATCTGAGTATGCCGGAAAGATTGAGCGGTGCAAAATGCAACAGTGGCTCAGATGCAGTTTTTTTTAGAAAAAAAGAAGCTGAAATACAGTCAGAATACTGATTTGGAAGATGTACTAAGTGTTTATCACTTGAGGCATGAGTTAACATTTTTTCACTGTTTCTAACCCGAGCCTTTTGGAAGTAACTAGGAAGGGGGATGTAATATTTGGCACATATGATGTGTTATTTTATAAAATGCAGCAAGTGTACAATGGTTTGTAATAAATTTGTGTTCCTGATACGTTTCGCAATAGTCACTGGTACTATTCTGCATTTTTAGAGGAGGCTAAAAAAAGAGATGAGATAAGCTCTCCAAATTTAAGAAATTGATTGCAGGTTCGCTTCGCTTGACAAAGAAAGCAAACGCCATGATTTTTTGAAGATTTTAACAGTTTTATGTCTCGAATTACCTATTTTTTGTAATGTTTGCTAATATAAGATGTTCTACATGTTCTTCTAATATAATATTAAATGACTGCTTGTAAGAAAATTAAGTTTGATTCTTTTTTTAAATTTTTTCATTGGTCTGCATATAACAACTTGATCTACATATAGCCAATTTTGAATCAATATTGTTTGTATATAACCATGGTTTGTATATAGCCAAACATGGTCTATATATAACGATGGTCTATCTTTAACATAGTTAACAAGAAAGAATGTACCTTTTAAGAGGCATGAAGAATGTCAGCATACATTCGAGAAATTTAAAGAACGAGTGGTTACTGCTCCTGTTTTGGAGATGCCGACAAGAACCGAAGGATTCCAAATGTGTAGCAATGCTTCTTATAAAGACATAAGTTATGTATTGGTGTAACATAAAAGACTCATTGTTTATGCCTCTAAGATGTTAAAAGATGTTGAGAAGAATTACCCAACTTATAATTTGAAGTTACCAGCATTAGTGTTTGTGTTGAAGATATGACGACACCACTCTTATGGCGTCTGCTCTGAAATATCTGCTGATAATAGGATTTTGAAGTACATTTTTACACAGAAAGATATCAATCTTTGATAATGAAGATGGTTAGATATCAATATCTAACAATGATGATGTTGATATCATTCACTGACATATAATAATCATTAAAATGATTAAAGAGGATTCACAGAGGATTAATAACCTCAGGGGAAATATATGTAATTAATAAATCATGTCTAAACCAATCATGTGAATAAATAAGAAAAGAATACATGAATGAATCCATTGTGCATAGGTAATGTTAGGGGTTTTATGTATACAGTTTTCTAATTTAGTTGCACCGACGAGCTTTAAGTGTGCAAGTGCGCATTCAATTGGACTCAAGGGGGCTAAAAGGCCCGAAGTGTGTAAGTGTATGTTAGAGTAAATAAGATATTTGATACATTTATGTTGAAAAAGTATTATGCTTGTGGGTGCACACTGCATTAGATAAGACAACCAACTAAGGGGCTGAAATGCCCGAAATATGTAAGAACGCTCGTATTGGATTAATTAGTTGATGATGAGGACCCTAAGGGGTTAGGCCCAAAGATTGATAACTAGTATAAATACGACTGGCCTTTAGGCAGAAAATGAAAATGATGAAATGAATAATGAAGGATAAAGAATTGATCGTAAGATAATAAATGAATATACAACTTACTCATTACACTGTTTGCATTACCTCCTTATTTTTATCCCTAATGTTCATGTATAGAATTCACATACTGGTTATAGCTAATCACATTGTTTCTGTTTACTGCTTACGGTTAATTTTATATGCATATTGCTACCAGTCCTTTGTGTTTGCATGTACAATATCGTTTAAAGAAGTAATAGTCTTCATTGGTCATTTTATGATTAACTTTTCTTATACTATTTGTAGGATCCAAGCATAAAACTTGACACAAATAAGAAATTTACTAGGGAAGAGCGGAGAGAAGAGAGTTGCAATTTCAGTTGTGGGACAAGTTGCTAGTATGAATCACATAAGTGGTTGAGAAACACTTAAAGTGGTGCCTAGATCCGAAGTGTCTCGCTTATTGGAACTCCGGCTAGCTTAGTTTAGTATATATAAGCGGATATGATATGATGTGCAATGATATCATAGAGCTGTATATCTATATTGTACTAGTTTGTAGTTGTAAACTTGGATTTGGGATCATGTATAATTACGCGCTCTTTTAATGAAATAATTTTATTTATTTATTGCATTTTCATACTCATTAATTGTGTTTATATTTACTGTGTTATGCTTGACAAATTTGCTATGTTATGAATGCTATAAATTTGATTTTATTTTAATTTTCTTGTGTTTATTTTTCATGCACTCACCAACAAATTAAGGCATATCCTATACCAATTAAGATACATGTGTTTACTGTTTGACAGATGTGTTAGAGTAATCCCATGATATATTTCCATTTAATTGTGACTTGATTTCGTGCACTAATTAATCATTGATTTTCTATTAAATTCACATAGAGACATCAAGGGATTTGTAGGGATTCGTTACATGCATAAAAATACATGATAGCTGATACACTAATGAGAAATACAACAATTATGCGACACGAAAGTGAAAAAAATTAAAGAATGATACATTGTAGTTTATCTACACTTCAATTAGTATTGCAAGCTCTTAATTCATTGCATCTATTCATTGTTGTTTCTTGTATGATGATCCAGTGATTCATTAAATTATTTAATTTAATTGTGCTCCGTTAGAGATTGATTAATATTATCCAAGATGATCTTAAAATTTCATTTCTTATTTTAGGTGGATTAAAATTTTAAAAAATAAATACATTTAATTCATAAGCAATACTTACTCAAATATTAAACATAACATGACCTCCTTTTTCCTGAATATGTCCCCATCTTCTTCGCAGGTTGGCCCACGGCACCATCACAACCAATAACACTTTGACTGTCGCCTATACACTTAAGAATCGAGGTTTAGGGTTAGGTCAAGCGCACCTTTCCGTTGTTTGCATGAGAGACGAGAAAGTTCAATTTTACGAAAAATGAATCGCATGATTTACTAATATAAGAAATAAAGTTTAAAATAAATTCTCTTAAAATCGTATTTGTTTTTAATGGTTAATATCAAGCTATAGTTTACGAACGGGTAATTGACACTTTACACCCTTCAAATATACCAATTTTGAAAAAAATTATCCAAAATTGTTAAATTTGACACAATGCCCCCCTCCAATTAGAACAAGTTTTGAACTTTGCTCCTAATGCTTAAAAAATAAGGGTATTTTGGTTTGATTTTTATAAAACTCTCATTTATTGCCGTCATTTATAACTTAAATGGTCATTCCTCCTCATTGCAGACCAAGTAGCGCGACATTTATATGGACAGGGATCTGTTGGCTGAAAGGTCAAAGGTTTCTTCTCATTGCAACCCAGATAACATGAACAGAGAATGAGAGGCAACATCGAGTTCCACCATTAGATGCAACACAATTTAGATAATTTGATCATTTCAAATTAGTGGAGTCAAATCATACATGTTAAAACTTATCCCCCCAAAAAGAAATCTATATTGAGGGTTTTTTAAAAACTGGTCATCAACATAACCTACACCAACATAGATAGTTGATGTTCCAACAAAAAACCGATCACCAACACATAAGATACACAAAAAATGCAAATGTTTCCACCACCATAACAAATGTTACACATCAATGAAGAGACACAATAAAATTCACAATCATCCCTACATGAGCTCCAACATGGTAGATATACTTTGATGAAAGCTTCACACTTCGTGTATTCCTCCGCATCTACATATTAATGCAGATTAAATATAAGTATTGGAATAACAAGAGAAATTGTAAATTAATATAAGATGGATTAATGTACTGGAAGTTTGGAATTTTTAGTAGATGTTGAAGGCATTGTTGTATGTGTTGTTTCAATATAATTTTTTTATGCCTTCACACTCAACAATTGTAACATGTGTACTTTAAACCGTGTCTTTTAATTCCATATTCTTTGGCCTTGATGTAATGATTTTTGACATTTTGATGATTCACACATTGAAACATTGAAAATTTTCATAGAAAATGGACGTCCACAAAGCAATTTTTAGACTGAGAGCAACTATATTTTTTTGTTTGCTTCAAACACTTTTCTGAATTTGAACTTAGGATAAGGTGACGACCGTGAACACGGTGGTTATTAACCGTCATTCGTGAATGCCCGACCATACCTAAGGAATTTCATTCACTTTTATGTTCAAAATTAGTTTTATTTTTTGGCGTTCATAACCATGGTTTTGTCAAACATGCATTCTATGACAGTGGTGTTATTGTCCAAACTCACCAGAGCAAAAATGTTGCGCCGAATGGATCCTTATTTATCCGCTTTTTTGGTTGGGGAGTCTTTAGCCTTCTTTGAGGCGGTGGTGGCAAATGCCCGCTAACGGTATCGCCATGCCTACTATTGAACCCATGAAAATGACGAAAGCCGAGAGCTTTGCACAAGCTGGCCTCGTGTTGACGATCTAACAGACTTTTATTTTCCTTGTCAATTTTAAGTAGAATTAGTCGAGTAAACTTTGAATGCAACGAGCGGTGCAGATATACCTGAAGCCGAACATGTTCATGCTGTTTGGAAACGGGTCCCATGCGTGCCCTAGAAATGGGCTAGCAAAGCTGGAGATACTTGTTCTTCTACATCATCTTACCACAAACTACAGGTTAGTCTTAACAACATTTTTAAGCATAAAATTACAAGCATTTGTCCATCCTATCGTCGAATTGGGATCTGTACTATCCATTAACTTCTTTTCTCCTAGCATGTTGCGACGGCCTTCTGGGCTTCTTATGTATGTGAGACCACAATACAAATATACAGTAAGATTCAAATTGGCTAAGAGCCACTTGTTTGGTGTATTTAAAGGATTTAATAAGTGTTTATAAACCCTCATGAACATTTCCCTTTTGTACCAATGTTCGACATATTCTTCAACATTTTCCCTACGATAAAAGATGCATGATGTTGCATGCACACAAGGATTACTGGTGGGATCCCAGCTTCTACAACTACAGCTCCTCGAATTTAAATCCATCATTCATTTGTATTTATTCCATCCTTGGACTTCGAAATTGTCATGACCATTCCATCCTCGGACTTCGAATTTGTCATGATCATTCCATCCTAAAATGTAGCATCGTTTTTTCTTGTTGTTTTCCAACATTCTTTGTATTGAAGGACATACCTCTTGTAATGAACATTTTCAGTTACAAGGTAACGACCATGTTTAGTTATCGGGCTACAACCCATGCACCCCTATGCCTCTCAGCTCAATTGGCGATGAAGAGTGATTTGAAGGCTCTTTTTCAAAGAGGTTGCGGGTTCAAGACCCATCCTCAACAATGTGTCGTTGTCGAGAAACAGACGCAAAGAGTCTTTGGAGTGCTTGGGCTGCAGTCCGATAACCAAATATGATTGTTATCTTGTAACTGAAAGTGTATGTCACAGTAAAAAGTTCATTTTTTTGTGATGACCCAGGCCCAACTCCAATCGCGACTACGTCCACCAAGAGAGACCCAGCGAGACCCAACTGGCATCGTTCGGGTTGCAGCCCAAGCACCCAACCCATCACCATGCTCACAGGTGGGTTGTTGGACGACACAAACTCCCTTTGATGAGGTAAACTCAATAGTTAAGTGGAGATCACGAGGACTTCTCAGGAGGTCACTCATCCCAGTACTACTCTGTTGATTACGCTTAACTATAAAGTTCTTTCACCTCTCATCATCAATTGAGCTGCAACTCAATTGGTGACGAGAAGTGGAATAACTCCATAGTTAAGTGTGCTTGGGCGAGAGTAGTACTGAGATGGGTGACCTCCTGGGAAGTCCCCTTAAAGCCCAACTTAACTATCGAGTTTACCTTATCAAAGGGAAGCTGCGCCCTCCAGCAACCTGCCTGCGAGCCTGGAGATGGGTTGGGTGCTTGGGCTGCTGCCCGGATAACGCCAGCTGGGTCCCACTGGGTATCCCTCGGTGGACATGGTCCCGATTGGAGTCGGGCCTGAGTCGTCACCCCTCTTCACATAATTTGAACACATTGTCCTTTTGAGTGTGAAACCTTTTCATGAGTATTACCCTAATTGTCTTTAATACTATTATATAGGCTTTTCTCTGACCTCTAAGATGACATTGTTAAAACTTTCGCAAAATTATTATCCAACATATCACACTTAGACTATACACTAAAATGAGACTTTGCCAAATGTATTTAATGTTTTCCCCTAACCCAATCATAAACATTATTACCACATGCCTTCAACTTCTCCATTCCAGCATTGAAATAAACAATCCTAGTTGCAAGCACAGCTCTACATATCCAATACTTTAACTGTAGGTCCTTAAACTTTTGCTTGAAATTATAAAATCTGTGTTCAGCATTAAGCAATAAATCTCCAATAGCTTTTGTTAGCCATTTTTGCATATCTAAAATGATTGTTTATATATGACTGTTCTCAACGCATAAGTCTTCCATAAGGAGACTAACACATTATTCTCAATTCCTCATATTTTTCTTCAAGAAAAATCAAAAGTAATATAAAACATGTTATTATTACCATCAATATCGAATGCACTCAATAGTACTTCAACGATAGATGTCTTTATGTGAGTGTCATCCAAACCTATGATTGGTGTACATCCAGTCATGAAACTCTTCTTCAATGCACCCATATATATGAAAAGTCTCTTGAAAATACATGTTTAAGAGGCTACATCATGCTTACATTTTACCTTAATTGTGGTGTGCTGATTGGTCATATAAATCTCCTCATAATACTCTCAAAGCTTTGCACATTGCTCCAAGGTGGTGTCATTAATGACTTTGGAAGTATGTTTTTTTACTCTATACATATTCCAAATACTTAAAGATATTTTGTTCTTCATTTGCATTACCTCTTGCATTGAACTTACATGTCATTCTCGGTTACTCCTGATGTGATGCTCATATTTCTTCACAAGAAACTTAGAATTGCACTGTTGGGAATTTGCAACATTGTAGCATGTATATTCGCCTTCGATTGTCTTCACTTGAAAAATTCTCTCACTCTTTGATATGAAAGAAGCAAATAAAACTTAACCATAATCACACGCCAATGTTGGGAATTTGCTACATTGTAGCATATATATTCGCCTTTGATTGTCTTCGCTTGAAAAGTTCTTTCACTCTTTGATATGAAAAAAGCAAATAAAACCTAGCCATAATCACACATAATTTGAATTTTGTGGCTATAATTGTTTGTAAATTTTAGAGGAATCGCTTGCTTGGTACTTACATTCTTACTGCATCCTAAAATTTGAAGCAGTATTGAAACACAACCCAACATCAAATTCAAAATCAAAATCATAGGCCTCTCCTTGATAAATTTGGATTAGTGAAGACTTCCCTTTCTCTAATTTGGATGATTAGTGACTACCATGCTCACTAATTGGCACTCTAACATTTCCACTTCAAATAGTTTTTGACTCCCTCATGCCCGCCAATTCAATTTCTCTTCAATATTTTTTTCATACGTATCTAAATCAAAATCTCTTTCCTTTAAGGCTTTGTTTGTTTTGGCGTTTTGCTCAGGCGACGGGAGGAGAACGCTTTTGGAACCAGAGGGGGAATGCTACGGTTGAAATCCCTTCATTTTCCTCAATTTCCCATGGCGCGGCGGGTGCAAACGAAACAAACGCCGCCGTCGGCCATTTGATTACCTGTCGTGCGACAGCGTTTGCCCCAAACGGAGAGCTCCAAACACTGCCCCAAATGAAGCCTAAATCAATCGTAAATGTGGAATTATTTTTGTCAGATTGCTCTTCCATTCTTTGCAAATCACTATTATTACCTAAAAGAAATCTTTGGATCATGGGGTGATAAAGTGTACTTTTTGAACTTTAGTGTAAATTGAACTGATTCGACGGTCTGCGTGGACTAGTGCGCACATCTTAAAGTGCACACATCTCAAAGTACATTGCACTGATCCACGTGAGCCGTCAGATAAGTCCACTTTATGGTAAAGTGCAAAACTGCACTTTACCATCCCCGGTTCCGAAATCCCTCTTGAGAAAAATGTTCGTCAATCAACACATTACTGGAATGAGCTAAAACAACATAGTGCAACATTTTGTAGGTTAGAGTTTACATGCCCAAACTGAGCAGGGGCTAAAATAGTGGCTAGAAGCACGAGAAAGCAAAGAAGGAGAAACGCGCTGGAACATCTGTCGGCAGGTAATTGACAAGATGCACTCTCGAATTAAAGAGTTTTGACAAAATGCACCTCAAATTATTAAATATTACAAAATGCATCACCAAATTAGAAAAAGACTGGCAAAATGCACCCCCACCATGGTGCAATGTGCTAGAATTTTTCTAATTGATGGTGGAGTTCATTTTGCAATATTTAACAATTTGGAGTGCAATTTGTCAAAACCCAATATTGCAAGGGTGTATCTTGCCAATTACCCTCTGTCGGCGCTGGAACCAGAGAAGCACATAGACAACCAAAAAGCGTTGGTGCTAGATACGAGCTCGTTCTTGTCGGGGAAGGAAGAAGTTGCGGCCGCAACATTGTGGTCGAGGATGTAAGAAGTCTTCGGCGCAGGGGATCCCGTTCTCATCGAGGATGGAAGAAGTCATTAACGCAGGAGATCTCATTCTCATCGAGGATGAAAGAATCCTAAACCCTAAACTCCAATCTCTAAACCCTAAATCTTGTTGGATGGAAAGAAGAAACCCTAAACTACCAAGCCGTAAACCTATATTAACTGCTCGGATAATACAATTTACTGCTTTAAAATAAGGCCGGACCAAAATGCCCTCGTAATTTTCAGATCAGAGTCTTCCTCTAATCGAAGGGTGTATTGTGCCACATTTTATAATTTGGGTTGCAAAATGCAAAGTGCCTACACGTTTACGACTCCTCGCCAGGGTCGCTTCAAGGTTAGCAATAGGCCTTAGGGGCTCTGTTTTCCCGCACAGCCTCGTCCCTTTTTCTCTGTGATCGCAGGTTACAGATCCGCCTCAACGCTGCGCGCTCTCCAGTGATCGCAGGGCTCCAACCTCCGCCTTCATGGCCTCTAGGTTTTGCCTAGGGCTTCTTTTGCTGCTCCTGCACTCGTTTATCTCCTTAGCTGTCTATGAGGATCAAATAGGGCTTGCAGATTGGTGCGCAGATTTTTCATCCTTTATCCGTTTTGTTTGATAATCCGATATTGCCTCAAATTTCATAGCTACTATAGTAGGATTGTATCTGTTTATAAGACTTGCGCTATCTCATTGTCTATCCTTCTACTTGGCCTGTTTGACTTTCTCAGTTTTGTGTTATGGCATCTCTTCCGTTTTGCTTATTTTGGGTCTGAATTTTTGTTTTGCACGATTGTATATTTGTTTATTTAGCTTTTTTTTTCATGAGATTTGTGTATGCAATATAAAAGACACCTAATCCGAGCCAGAAATCATATGTATTGAAGTACATGTGTTAGTAGTGAAATGAAGTTTCGAGGTTCGAGAATTCCACTAATGAAGACGCAATACCTGCCTATTACAATTGGTTCTTGATTTGTTCAAGGACATTCTCCCAGAGGAGTTGCCAGGGGATTTTATTACCTTTGCGAGAAATAAAACACTGTAAGATCTCATATTCGTTCGGAACTCACAGAACCTAACACATTATCACATGAGCTCATGAGAGAACAAACTTCCTCTAACACTTTTTGACATGCTTGGCCAGTTGTATGAAGCCTTGTTCTCCTTTAAGATCAAGTTACAAAACAACTATCACCAGCTTCACATTTGAATAAGAAACAAATGAAATGTGGATCTCAAGACGCGAGATGAATATTGAGGCTGATTTCTAATGCCTTAAGTACATTCATGCAATTAACGAACTAAGCTTTCGCGACCATTCATCAATGAGTTTGTTGCAATTTACTTTGACGATATGCTAATTTACATCAAATGCTACGAGCACCAATTGAAACTTAAAGAGTAAGGTGATGATGATACTAAAACAAGACCATTTGTACATCAACCTAAAGAATACTACTTTATGATTGAAAGACATTGTTCCTTTGATTCATTGTGATGAGCATGATGTGATGGTTTGAGTAGCACATGAGTGAACAACGTCGATAATTATGAGCAAAATTCAAAGTTTTCATGGATTAGTGATTTTTTTTATCAGCGGTTCATTAAGAACTTCGGTAAGATTGTGATCTATGTCACTCAACTCATGAAGAATGGCAAGTTTGATTGCTGTGAAGGGATCTGGATGCAAGGTAAGGCGGCAGCGACAGAGAAGGGCTTTGTCGTAGGGGGATGTGATTGTCGGTGTTGGGGAAGACGGGGAGAGCGACAGATGGCTTAGACCTGGGCATTGGAAGTAGGAGATGTGTAGATGGGGGATTCTGTCGGCACCCCCGGAGGCGGGATCCGACGGCTTTGCACCGTGCGGGAGGCTCAACGTCTCACCGAGCCCACGATCTATGAGTTCTCTCTGAAAATTGTAAATCCTCGATAACCCTTTCTGTCGTCTGCTAGGAGGATATAAAAAGGGGGGGGGATTAGGTTAACTAAATCCAATGGCCACGATTACCCGATGAGTAATCTAACTCTCTAAATACAATTAAAAAAATAAAAGAAAATACACAAAAATATGAAAAATCGAGCCGGTTGCCATCACGGTGTCCAATCGTCCGTCCGACGATGAAAAAATATCTATAATGATAAATCGCCTAATCTGGCGCGATCGATCTCTATCATTTAGTCAATTTATGCTTTGCCCCAAAGAGAGCCATATGAATAAAATTCTCAAAATTTTGTGGTACCTGAAGGGGGCATTGGGAAAAATGAATTCACTATACTTTAAATGTCATCCTAAACCTAAATGGTTTGTGGAAGCATCAGTGAAAAATTTCTCTGATGCCGATTGGGCTGATTTAAATGACGATGTGTTCAACATGT
Organism: Platanthera guangdongensis; assembly: GCA_039583875.1. Taxonomy (NCBI): domain Eukaryota; kingdom Viridiplantae; phylum Streptophyta; class Magnoliopsida; order Asparagales; family Orchidaceae; genus Platanthera; species Platanthera guangdongensis. The sequence goes on from CM077159.1 coordinate 164,364,129, forward strand.
GACGTGCACATCCTTGTTGAAGGAAACTTAGTGATGTGTAGATTAAAAAAAACATCTTTGTTGGAGGTAATTTGTTCCACTAGCAGTATTCATATTATAGATTGCAATCAACAATGTGATATTAAGTTTGAAGGCCATGCAAGATGATGAAATAAATTTGTAGTAATAATTCTTCTGTTAGTAGAAAAGATGCAGTCTCTCTCTCTCTCTTCCTTTCTTTCTTTATATATGTACATTATGCATGTGTTTGGTTTTTAAAAAAAGCTTCTTTTACATTGTATGATTATAAGAATTTGTATCAAATAATAGTAATGTAACATTAGTTTATATGAAGCATTGATACTTCCTTGAGGGTTGCGTAGCCGTACCAGATACGTATCCGGTAACGGTACGTACCCGATACTCGACGAATACACCTATTACTCTACTCTTTAGATACACTTGGACTTGTAGATCTTTCTGCATATTTTGATAGTAGTATGGTTTTTTTAAGTAAACAAAAAACTTCTATGTATCATTTAGAAAAGAAAAAATTGTGATTCATAAATGCAACTAGCCGCGTTTCTTTATTATAGTAACTGTAGAAAAAGCTCCAAACCTTGTATATACTTCTTGAATTAATAATTACAAGTATGAATACATTTATATAGGAGAAGAAGAAAGAAAGAAATCCCAATCCAAAATGTGGGACTAAAACAAATAGAGAGAGAAGAATGGGCCCCTAGATGGGCCATAAAGTAGGCTTTTCTAACACTCCCCCGCAAGCTGGAGCGTACAAGTCGTAGGCACCAAGCTTTGATAAAAATTGATAGTATAGTGGCCGGGAGAGAACTTTAGTCAGGATGTCAGCAAGTTGGCTTGCAGCAGGAACATGCTCTAAATCTATCTTCTTTGCCTGTATCTTTTCTCGGATAAAGTGACAGTCAACTTCAATATGCTTTGTGCGTTCGTGAAAGACTGGATTCTTGACAATATAGATTGCCGCTTGACTGTCACAAAATAGAGTCGCTGGTGATGAGAGACGAACACCCAAGTCTCTCAGAAGGCTCTCAAGCCAAGTTAACTCGGAAACAACAACAACCATAGCGCGGTACTCAGCTTCAGCAGAAGAGCGAGCAACCACATTCTGTTTCTTGCTACGCCAGGTTATGAGATGTCCACCGAAGTAGGTACAAAAACCTGTTGTGGAACGCCTATCATCAATGGACCCGGCATAGTCAGCGTCAGAGTATGCGACAAGGGATAAAGATGTGGATGACTTGTACACAAACCCTTGTCCTGGAGCGTTCTTGAGATACCGAAGAATGCGCTCGACAGCTTGAAGGTGAGATGTCCTCGGGGAATGCATAAATCGACTCACGACTCCTACGACAAAGGAGATGTCTGGTCGAGTAACTGTAAGGTAGATCAATTTCCCAACCAGGCGTCTGTAGTATTCCGGATTCGTAAGCAGCTTATCGGAGTCAGAGCTATGAGCCGATAGCCTGTGATTAACGTCCATTGAAGTATCCGTAGGTTTGCATCCCGAATAGCCAGCATCATGAAGAAGATCCATACAATACTTCCTTTGGGATAATACAAGACCATCAGACCGTCGTGCAACCTCAAGCCCGAGAAAATACCGTAGGTTACCAAGATCTTTGGTCTGAAAGGCGGAGTTCAACTGTTGCTTGGTATGTTGTATCCTTGTAGTATCGTCGCCAGTAATGAGGATATCGTCAACATAGACAAAAAGAATCACTGTTCCGGTTGGCCGGTGTCGAGTGAAGAGAGAGAAGTTAGCCGATCTCCTAGTGAAGCCAATATCGCGGACTACCGTGCTAAATTTGTCAAACCAAGCGGTCGGGGACTGTTTGAGACCATAAATAGATTTCCGAAGATGACAAATCCGAGACTCCCCCGTGGTCTCAAACCCGGAAGGTTGATGCATATAAACAGTCTCCTGTAGATCACCATTGAGAAAGACGTTCTTAACATCCAGCTGATAAAGAGGCCAATGACGGTGAACAGCCAAGGAAAGAAGAACTCGGACCGTGTTCAATTTGGCCACTGGAGAGAAAGTTTCCTCATAATCAAGGCCATGTTGCTGAGTAAAACCCCGGGCCACGAGGCGGGCCTTGAGACGCTCAACGGTGCCATCCGCCGCATGTTTAATAACAAAGATCCACTTGCAGCTAACACATGATTGACCTGCAGGAAGAGGAACCAGATCCCAAGTGCGGTTGGCCCAGAGAGCCCGCATTTCATCTTCCATGGCCGCCCGCCATCCGGGGTGGTGAAGAGCCTCCTGTACAGAATTAGGGGTGGAGATAGAGGATAAAGAGAGAGCACTCTGACAGAGGTCCGGAGAGAGGCGGTGAAAAGGGACAAAGTTGGCCATCGAGTGGGCAGTGGAAGCAGATGTCGGATCCGCAGGTTGCAAAGCATCATTAGAGCAGGGCAGCTCTCGTAGGGTAGTAGACGAGTGAGGACGTCGAGTGTACACACGAATGACTGGTGGTGTAGGTGGTTTAGGTGGGATGGGTGGGGAAGGTAGAGGTGGGATGGTGGAATGGACGGGGATAACAAGTCGCGGGAGAGGTGGCGGAAGAGGAGGGTCAATAGAGTGAGAGTAATACGGCTGATGTTCGAGGAAGGTGACATCGGCAAAGTAACCAGCTTGCGATCCATGAGAGAAAAACAAAGGTAGCCCTTCTGAGTTCGAGAATAACCCACAAACATATATTTAGCGGCACGGGGAGCAAGTTTGTCAGTGGACAGACCAAGATGATGAACAAAATAAACACACCCAAACACGCGTGGGGTGATGAAGAATGAAGGTTGGGAGGGAAAAAGGAGATTGACGGGAACCGCAAAATTGAGGATAGATGAAGACAGACGGTTAATAAGAGTGCAAACGGTTGAAACCGCAAAATTCCAATATTATTTTGGAACATTCATCTGAATCATAAGGGAGCGGGTGACCTCAAGCAGGTGACGATTCTTGCGTTCAGCAACGCCATTTTGTTGGGGGATATAGACACAGGAAGTCTGATGGATGATCCTAAACTCCGCACAGAGGTGAGAGAAGGTATGACTAATGTATTCCCGGGCATTATCGGTGCGGTGGGTTTTAATGGTGGTGGAGAATTGGTTGCGAGTTTCAATAAAAAAGGTACGAAATATACCGGGTAATTCAGAGCGGTCACGAAGGAGATACAACCAGGTCACCCGAGAGTAGTTATCGACAAATGTGACAAAGTAACGGTATCCAAAAACACTAGGAATTTTGTAAGGGCCCCAAATATCGGAGTGAACAAGATCAAAGGGAGCAGGACGCCGAGAAGGATGTGGTGGGAACGTAGAACGATGATGTTTCCCATAGATACTGGACTCACACGTGAACTCGTGGAAGGACACGTCTGAGAGAGATTTTTTGAGGATGTTGAGAGGAGTATGACCCAGACGGCGATGCCAGTCAACGGAGCTAATGGACGACAACACCGTTGGGGGAGACGGGTTAAGGATATAGAGACCATTCGACAGATGCCCTTTTCCAATGATGGTTTGCGTCTTGCGATCCTGCACAACACACGAGTTAGAAGAAAAAATAACAGCACAATCGAGATCAACAGTGAGTCGGCCAATAGAGAGAAGGTTGAACAGAGAGCCCGAAACATGAAGAGCCGAACGAAGAGTAATGGAGGGAGTGAGGTGAATATCTGCAACACCAGAGACGGGAAGTGTGACCCCACTAGCAACAGTAATGAACTGGGGATGCACATAGTGCAAATATTGGGGTGGTTTCCGTGATGTAATGTGGTGAGAGGCCCCAGAATCCAAAATCCAGGATGAACTGTGAGCAAGGTAGGAGGTACCACCATCGGAAACAGACACCACAGAGCTCGGAGGACAGCCGATCATTATGCAAGGAGTAGTCCGCAGCGGTCACGGTGACAACGCACCAGCAGCAAGAAACGGCCACGACCAGCGCGGTAAGAACAGAGCCGCAGCGGCTAGAAACAAGCAGGCTGCACGGTTAGGAGAAGACCGCAACAGAAGCAAACACTTGGCGAAAAAGGAACGAGATCGGGCGGATAGAAACAGACCGGGCCAAGGTAAACACGACCTGAGCGGGTCGAGAAGCGGCAATGGGGAAAAACCGGGAAGGAAGTCGCAGCGAGAAAGACCAGGTCGCAGCGAGAAAGAGCAGTTCGCGCGGTCACACCAGCGATTAGGCAGAGCGCGACCAAAATGCGGAAAGGGAAGTCCGCACGCGCAGAGCGGGAAGCAAGAGACAGCGAGCTAGGAACTCGAGCAGTCAGGACACGAGACCGCGAGTAAAAACAACTCAACGCAGAACCGCAGCGGACAGGAAGAGAGACCGCAGCGGAAAAAAGGAGAGTCTGCGACAGATAAGAGAGGTGGGCCCCACGTGTCAGAGCAGAAGATGGCTATAAGAAGCCTTAGGAGGGCGGAACCACGGAGAGGGAGACAAGAAGCGGAGGTAGAACGAGTATGTCGCAAAAACCGCGTGGATAAGGGAAGAACGGTCAGACCCGCAGTCCGCAGAAGAGGAGCCTGCGGAGACAGGCGGGTGGGCGGGTAGGAGGGAGACCGCAGAGCAAGCTGCGAACAGGAAGGAGAGCGGACTGGGAGACGAAGTCCGCAGCGGGCAGAGACAAGCCGCGCGGACAAAGAAGAGAAGAGCTGGAGGAAACCGCGACCAAGATGCGGGTGAGAGAGGAACAACCCGCACGGTCAGGCGGATCACAACAGCGAACTGAGGGGAAGGAAACCGCGACCAAGATGCGGGTGAGAGAGGAACAACCCGCACGGTCAGGCAGGATAGAGAAGGTAGGATGCGGCTAGCTGGAACAAGTCGCAGCGGACTGAAGACAGGCCGCAACAAGGAGGGAGTCCGCAACAGACAGCGGAGAATAAAGGAGAAGTTGGCCCCACGAATGGAGGAGAAATAGCTATAAGAAGGGAGGGATGGGGGTGGAACCACGAGAGAAAAGAGAGCAACAGGAGGGAGCGGAGAAAGAAGCGGACTGAGATGAGCAAGCCGCAGAAGGAAGCGGCTAGAAACAACCAGACCGCGGGAGGCAGATCGCGAGAGGCAGGCTGCAGGAGGCCGCAGGAGGCCGCGGGAGGCGGACAGAACAGAGGAGACCGCGATGCTTCGAACCTGGCTCTGATACCATGTAGAAAAAGCTCCAAACTTGTATATACTTCTTGAATTAATAATTACAAGTATGAATACATTTATATAGGAGAAGAAGAAAGAGAGAAATCCCAATCCAAGATGTGAGACTAAAACAAATAGAGAGAGAAGAATGGGCCCTAAAGTAGGCTTTTCTAACAGTAACAAAATGTGCTTTAGATTTAAGTATCTTTTTTCTTATTGTTGAATGTCACAGAGACTTCTGGACACAGAAATCACAGAGTTTTCTGCACACAGAAATCACAGAGTTTTCTGCACACAGAAATCACACAGATTTCTGCACACAGAAATCACACAGATTTCTGCACACAGAAATCACACAGATTTCTGCACACAGAAATCACACAGATTTCTGCACACAGAAATCACACAGATTTCTGCCCACAGAAATCACATAATATTTATTATATTTAATACAACGTATCCCGCCATACTCGTTTTTTTTATTTTTTGAATTTTGTCGTACCGTCGTACTGGATATGCATCATACCCGGTACCTATACCCGTACCGGTGCTTCATAGATTAATTATCATTATTATTTTACAAAAAAGGGTTTACACAGTGCATGCATGATAGGGTCTAGTTCCTCTAAGTTAAAATGGAGGCAAAGAACCATTTTTTCTTGCCCTCGCATCTCCATTTTTACAATTAGTGGCTTAAATTGATTTTTTTAAGGTGTGTATTTATGATGTCAAGAGGATGCAAAATGTCTAGTTAGTGTCGAGTGAGTGTCTAGTGAAAAACCCAAGAACAAACAGAAACTAGTGACAAAACAACGGTCAACAGGATGACTAGTTCAGATAACATTTGAGTAAGCACAGAGCTATATAGAACCACTGCTAGAGAATAAGTGACCATGAGTGGTCGTCATCCGACGATGACGCGGGAGCCGCTGCAGATGACCATAATGCACATAGGTGGACACACTGACAAACTAACTCAACACATGAACGACAAGATAATGTCGGGCCGAGTTATGGTGAGATAAACGAGACTCCCAACAAGGTGGCAACAACGAGTAGGATCAAAGAGAGGAACCTTATTATTCAGACGTAGTTGAAGGTGGAGCTCCATAGGGGTGTCCACTGTGCGAGAGTCAGAGAGAGCAACCTGAGCTAGAAGATCTGGTGTGTAACGTTGTTGAGAGATCTGAAACCCGCGGTCTGTAGAGCTGACTTCAAGACCTCAAAAATAGCTTATCTATCCAAGATCAGTCATCTGAAACTGCTGCTGAAGTTGATGCTTGACAAATGTCACATGAGAAAGAGCATCACCAGTAACAATCATATCATCCACGCAAGTAACAAAAAGGACCGACCACGAGAGGAGTGCACGAACAGAGCTGGATCATGTGGACATGACTGGAAACCAGCGGCTGTAATCGCTGAGTTGAAACGTGCAAATCACACGCGGGGAGCCTGCTTGAGTCCATAAAGAGCTCGCCTCAAGTGACAGACAAGGCCTTGAGGAGAGGATAAATCAGGAGGAAGAAGCATGTATACCTCCTGTTGAAGATCACCGTGAAAAAAGACATTCTTCAGGTCGAGCTGTGATAGAGACCAGTGGCGAACAAATCCAACCGTCTACAATAAGAGTCCGAATCATAGTTATGTGAGCGATTGGAGCAAAAGTCTCATCATATCTCTCCTCTGCTCTTGCTGAAAATCACGAGCAACTAGCCGAGCCTTGTACCTCTCTACAGAACCATCGAAGCGAGTCTTGATCTTGAAGACCCACTTGCAAGTAATAGGAACAACACCAGGTGGAAGAAGAACAAGATCCCATGTACGAGTGTGCTCAAGCACCTCCAACTCAACAGACATATCAACCTGCCACTCAGGTATCTGGGCAGCATCACGGTAGGAAGTCGGCTTTGGAGTACTACAAGCAGTAGCAGGAAGGGCGGGTAGGTTCAGTGGTAGGGTAGCAAGGCTAAGGCGGTCAGGAGGACGCCTCTCACTAGGTGGGTTGCCGCGCACAGGAGGATCATCAAGACACTTGTTGGAGGAGACAGACACCGAGTCTGGGGAACTGGATGCGAGGAGATAGGAGGATGACGAGTATAATGATAGGGAAGAGGAGAGACACAGTCCCAAGTGGACAACTCATCAGAGTGAGAAGTGTGTGACAGAGGAGAGGAGTGAGGAGGTGACGGAGTAGACTGCAACAAGAGAATAAGAGGGGACAAAATAGACTGCTGCAAGGGAAGAGGAGGTGACCATACGCCATACCGGAGGAGAGGATACATGTGGCAGGGAGATGAGAAGAGTGAGAAACTGCACGTCAGAGGGAGTAACAGATGAGTGTGAGGTCGAGGGGACATAGGACACGAAGAAATGATGAGGCTCATCAAAAGTGATATCACGTGAGATGAGAAATTAACGTGCAACAGAGTCATAACATCGATAGCTCTTGTGCGCAGTACTGTATCCAAGAAAGACACAAGGAAGAAACTGAGCAGAAAGCTTGGTATGCTCACGTGGAGGGAGAAGAACATAACACCGACAACCAAAGACACAAAGATGAGTGTAATGCGAGGGTCGAGAGTACAAACACTCACCATGACTCTGGCCTTAAAGGAAAGTGGAAGGATGCAGGTTAATAAGATAGACAACGATGAAAACAACCTCAACTCAAAAATGAGGAGGAATGTGGAAGGAGATAAGAAGGGTGCGGGCTGTTTTAATAATGTGGCGATGCTTTCTTTCAGCAATGCCATTCTTATCGTGAGCACCGAGATAAGCAAACTGAGGAAGAATGTCATGAGTAGCTAGCAGATCTCGAAAAGTATGAGAGAGATACTCCCCCTGAATCAGAACGAAAAATACGCATGAAGCAGAGAACTGTGTGCACACCATAACAACAAAAATAATATAAATCTGGAAAAACTCAGAGCGAAAATGCATAACTTACAACCAACAATAACATGAATAATCATCAACAAAAATAACATAATACCAGTGTCCGCCCTTAAATACAAAAGGTGGACACCGGTATCATATGAGAGTTTTATCTAGACTTATATGAGAGTTTTAGCTGTTTACCAAGCTTACAACCCGTAGATGAGTGCGACCGATCAACAGAAACACGACCATGGATACCATGACTGATGAGGGAAGCGAGACGGGAGTCATTGGGATGATCGAGACGGTGATGCCACCGAGAGAAGCCCACCGAAGGAAGACAACGTAGAAGCCACCAGTGGCGATAAAGTGGATGGAAGACGAAGGAGATCAAGGACGTACACCCCACTACGACGACGACCCGCTCCAAGTAGTGTCCCTGTCAGACGATCCTGCACATGACACGCAAACTCATCAAAAATAACTAGACAACCATGAGGTGTGAGTTGACTAGCGGATATAAGGTTCATGGACAACTTGAGTATGTAGGCAACATCAGGAACATGGAATTGACTGGTATGAAGAAAGCCGCAGTTGTTGACGGGGAGAATAGTGATATCAGCTACCATAGGTCTAGGCCACGAGGGATCACACCGACGGTGGCGGACCATGCCTTGTAGTTTCGTCCATCGAGAATGACATCCACCTTCTGGAGAAAGGCAGAGGAGTAAGACGAGGCCATCGAGGCTGCAGGATCAGCCAAAAAAGATTGAGAAAACGGGCGGAGGAGACGAGAGCGGCAAGAGATCGACCGACGACTGCAGAAGATGGTGTAGAACAACGGGTTGCAGCGAAAAACAGTGGGTTGTAGCAAAAAATGGTGGGCTGCAGCGAAAAACCGCGAGCTGCGGCAAGAAACTGAGGGCTGCAACGAGAAATAGCTGGCTGCGAGAAGACAATGCAGGAAGACGCAGAAATCACGGAAGGGAGCAACTGGAGATCGTGTCTTAGATGGATCAAATCGCTGAACAAGAACAATTGGGGGCCGCGGCTTCGTGCGGAAGAGTCGCAAAATTCAGAAAAAATGGAGGCGCGACTTTGTCGGCGGAACTGGTGAGGCGCGACTTCGTCGGCAGTATGGGATGTCGCGGCTTTGTTGGCGGAACTGCAGAGGCGCGGCTTTGTTGGCGGAACTGGATGTCATGGCTTTGTCGGAGTCCAGCAATAGAAGCGAAAACAAGCAAAACAAATGGCAGAAACGTGAAGACGCGGGGAGGGATCGATAGGGGAACAGAGCGGCGGAAATCCTAGATGGGTTCTGATAACATGATAGGAATTTAGGATCCAATGTATTATTCACATAGTAATATATATATACATACATACATGTACAGGGAAGGTGCCCACACCACCCAAGGTGTGCCTAAGCTAACTCTACCACACAGAATGTACACCATATCTAACATTTATAAGGCCTTCTGGTAGAAGATTGGACTAAGATGTATTGGGTCCTTTTGAGCTCTGAAACTATAGTCTGTAAAACTATTTTTAAAAATTGTTATTTTTTAAACTTCTGCTATTTGGAATATTCTGCATTTAGGCGCTGCATTAATCTGATTGTTAGTAAATGTTGAAAATGCTATACGGAAAAACTAATTGAATAACATTGAACAAAAAATTACAAAATGTTTCTAAAAACATTATCAACAACATTTGTAATTGTAGTTTTTTTTTCTATTTTATGGTAATTATTTCTTTTTAAAATATTTTTAATTTAAAAATAGAAAAGAAATTATTAATCATGTTTTTTGTTTTAAAGATTTTTAATCTGCTGTAATTTAATATAAACGATGTGAATATTTGATAGTTTTAACTCTTCTCAACAGGTATATATATATCTTTATCTATTATAAAGAAGTATCAGAATCAGATCGCGACCGTTGAATATAAATCAAATATTTGATCGCAGTCGTTGATCGCAACAACGAATCAGGACTGTTCATATTTTTTCTTAGGTCTTCTAAACCTATATATGACCTCTCAAATCAGCATATTTTCTAGGGCACCATACAACCCATCAGCACAGTCCAAAATCAAGCCCAAAATCCTACAAATGCAAGCCCGTCAACAAGAACAGCAAAGCACAGGCCCGTACGCCAGCCTAGCAAACCCACCGATCCGTCAGTTTCAGGCCCACCCGCCAGTTTCAGGCCCACAATCATAACATAAAGGAGGGAAAGCTATATATATCCAAAAAGCCACACAGAAGTGGCGGTGTGAGACTAAATCCCGCCTGGGATTAATACAATCCCAGACGGGATTAATTAGGCGGGATTTAATCCCGCCTAAGCAGGCGGGATTAGCCTAAGCAGGCGGGATTAATCCCGCCTAACTTAGGCGGGATTTAAGCCCGCCTGCTTAGGGACGGGATTTAAATCCCGCCTGCTTAGGGATTGTATAAATATTATTAAAATACTTATATATATACTAACATATTTTTAAAATATTATTATTATATAAATAATATTTAATTTCTTTTTAAAATATTTTTTAAAATAGCTTAATAATATTTAAATATAAGTAGGTTTTTTAAATATTTAAATATAAGTAGGTTTTTTTAAATATTTAAATATAAGCGGTGCCCGCCGCGGGGCGGGCGAAGCCAGGTGCGGGCGAAGCCCGCCGTCACGGGCCGGGTACTGTGGCACGTAGCCATAGGGGCGGAGCCCCGTGTCGGGCACTAGTATACACACACACACACACGAGCATCTTCGCACGCGCTACGCCTGTGCTCGATGCTCTCGGGCGGCCTTCGGCCGCATCCAGGCTGGCTTCGCCTACCTGCGCACGGGCTTCGCCCGTGCTCGATACGTCGTTGCGAGCTGCGTCTGCTTATGAGCGGGCTGCGCACGCACTCAGAAATTTGTTTTTCAAAACATATACATATGAGTACTTAAAATGACCGCAAAAAAATATGAAATACTATTCCGATTTTTATTTTATAAAATTTTGTAAATTGTAATCTATAAAAATTAATTTATCTCTCCATCTCTCTTTATCACTCCCCCTCTCTCTACTTCCCTCTCTCTCCCGCCCCTCTCCCTCTCCTTTCTCTCTCTTTTAACTCTTCTCAAAAGGTATATTTTTTATAGCCACCATAGTTCAGTGATCTTGGTTACCTAAAATATTCACTACTTATTTTCTGGTAGTGAGATAAACTGTATCCAAAACATGTATGTTGCAGCCGTCTAAAAGATTATACTTTGAAAAAATGATCCCAATAGGATCGTTATTTCCAATTTTTTGCCCCTGAAATGTGGTTGTTGTAGAGAAAAGCTGAACCTTGTCTATACTTCTTCGTTATTGTAGAAATGGAGAAAGCCAACCTTGTATATATGTCCACTTGGTTCAAATACAAAGAATGAGTACAAATATATAGATGAGAGAAAGAGAGAGGAAAGTCCTATACACAATGTGAGACTAAAGAGAGGAGAGAAAAACAATAAATGCTATAAAGTGGGCTTAGTTTAAATGGGGTTTTCTAACACTCCCCCGCAAGCGGGAGCGTATAGGTCATATGCACCCAGCTTGGACAGACACTGGTAGAACAAGGTACTTGATAAGGCCTTTGTGAGGATGTCGGCAACTTGATCAGTTCCTGGAACATGCTTCAATTCAAGTTTCTTCAATTGAACCTTCTCACGAACAAAGTGACAGTCAACTTCGATATGTTTTGTGCGCTCATGAAACACCGGATTCTTTGCTATGTGTATGGCGGCTTGACTATCACAAAATAGAACAGCAGAGGAGGGGAGTTTTACTCCCAGGTCAGTAAGGAGACTTTCAAGCCATGTGAGTTCTGAGACAACCGAGGCCATCGATCGGTATTCAGCTTCTGCAGAGGAACGGGCTACCACAGCTTGTTTCTTACTTTTCCATGTAATAAGATGACCACCAAAATGAGTACAGAACCCACTTGTTGACCTCCGATCGTCCAGGGAACCCGCATAATCGGCATCAGAATAGGCAACCAATGCGGGAGCAGAGTCGGAGGTTTTGTAAACCAGCCCTTGACCCGGAGCTCCCTTAAGGTATCGGAGAATCCGTTCAACCGCCTGGAGATGAGATGCCCGGGGGGCATGCATGAACCGACTGACAACCCCGACTGCAAACGATATATCCGGCCTCGTGACCGTTAGATAGATCAACTTTCCCACAAGGCGTCGATAGTATTCCGGATTCGGAAGCAACAAATCGTCATCCGAAGCATGAGCGCACAGTTTGTGATTTGCCTCCATCGGGGTACAAGCTGGCTTGCAACCAGACTGACCAGCATCTTTGAGAAGATCGAGACAGTACTTTCGTTGGGAGAGCACCAACCCGTCCGGCCGCCGTGCGATCTCGAGACCAAGGAAGTAGCGAAGGTTCCCCAGGTCTTTAGTCTGAAAAACAGTGCTCAGATGTTGCTTGACCTCTTGAATCCCCTTTGAGTCATCCCCAGTGAGAAGGATGTCATCAACATAAACCAACAGAAGGACGGTGCCAGTGGCCCGGTGTCGGGTAAAAAGGGAGAAATCTGCAGAACTCCGAGTGAACCCCATGTCTCGAACCACCTTGCTGAACTTGTCAAACCATGCCCGAGGGGACTGTTTGAGAGCATAAATGGACTTTTTGAGAAGACATACCCGAGACTCCCCCGTGGTCTCAAACCCGGGCGGTTGGCGCATGTAGACGGTTTCCTGAAGGTCGCCATTCAAAAAGGCGTTCTTGATATCGAGCTGATGAAGGGGCCAGTGGCGGTGCACCGCGACGGAGAGAAGAACCCGGACAGTGTTGAGCTTGGCCACCGGAGAGAAGGTTTCCTCATAGTCGAGGCCCTCCTGTTGTGTGAAGCCACGGGCCACAAGACGGGCCTTCAGTCGGGCAATAGTGCCATCCGGAGCATGCTTGATGACGAACACCCATTTACACCCAACAGGGTGCTGACCGGGAGGTAAGGGAACCAAGACCCAGGTCTGGTTGGCCCAGAGGGCCGTCATTTCTTCGTCCATGGCAGCCCGCCAGCCAGGATGGTGAAGCGCCTCCTGCAAAGAGTTAGGGACCGAAACAGAGGATAATGAGATGACAAAGTGAAGAAGAGATGGAGAGAGGCGATGGAGAGAGACGTAATTCGCCATTGGATGAGCGGTAGAGGCGGGAGCCGGAGCAGCAGGGAGCAGAGCACCAGAGGTCGAAGCCGACTGCAGAGGGGCAACGGGATGAGGAGAGCGACGAGAATAGACCCGGATAACCGGTGGTGGTGGACGGACAGGAGGTTGGGAAAGCGGAGAGGATGAGGAGTGAGGAGCAGGAGTGACAGGACGAACAACGGGATCTGGACTCGGAGCGTCATCCAGATCAGAGAAGAATGGAATATCTTCACGGAAAGTCACGTCAGCCGAGACAGTAACCTTGCGGGTAGCAGACGAATAACATACATAACCCTTTTGAGTGCGCGAGTAGCCCACAAAGATATGCTTGGCGGCACGAGGATCCAACTTGTCCGTGGAGGGACCAAGGTGGTGAACGTAGCAGGTACACCCAAACACCCGTGGAGGAACGGGAAAAGGCGGAGTAGTGGGAAAGAGGAGACTGAAGGGAGTAGCATACTGGAGAACTGAAGAAGGGAGGCGGTTGATGAGAAAGCAAGCCGTGGAGAGCGCGTAGTTCCAGTATGGTTTGGGAACCCGCATTTGAAGCATAATGGAGCGAGCGACATCAAGAGGGTGACGATTCTTGCGTTCAGCGACACCATTCTGTTGTGGTGTGTACGGACACGAGGTTTGGTGAAGAATGCCGAACTCAGAGCAGAGAGTGGCGAAGGTATGACTGGTGTACTCCCGCGCATTGTCCGTACGAATAGTACGAATGGGCGCATTGAACTGAGTGCGAGTCTCAAGTATGAAAGCCCGGAAGACGCGGGGAAGTTCAGAGCGATCCCGGAGGAAATATAACCACGTCATTCGAGAGTAATCATCAATAAAAGTAAGAAAATACCGATAGCCAGAAATACTAGTAAATTTGTACGGACCCAGATATCGGAGTGTACCAAAATAAAAGGAGCGGAGCTCCGACTACAATGAGAAGGGAACGATGAACGGGGCTGTTTGCCCAAAATACATGTGTCGCAGCGAAAAGCAGGAAGAGAAACATCTGGAAGAGCCTTCCGGAGGACTGGAAGAGGAGCGTGACCCAGACGGCGATGCCAATCCGAAGAGGAGATAGAGGCGAGGACAGTGGGAGAGTCGTCAAGAAGATAGAACCCATTCTGCAGCCGTCCTCTACCAATGATAGTCCGCGTCTGCTGATCCTGTATGAGAAAAGAAGAAGAAGTAAATGTCACGGAGTAATTAGAATCAGTAGTAAGGCGACCAACAGACAGTAAATTGAAAGGAGAGCCCGGAACATGTAGAGCCGAGCGCAGAAGGAGAGAAGAAGTGAGAGAAATATCAGCACATCCAGAGACGGGAACCGAAGCCCAATTAGCGACAGTAATGTACTTCGGGTGAGGTGAAGACAAGTACTGAGGCGGCCTAACAGAGGTGATATGATGAGTGACACCAGAATCAAGGATCCATCGCGGGCCAGAGGAGAGGCAGACGATACCTTCATTGGAGATGGAGGCAGCAGAGGCAACCGAGGCAGGCGGGCGGCTAAGCAGGCCATGAAGATGCTGGAGCTGAAGACGAACCTCGTCGAGGTCAGGACGAGGGGAAGCAGAGTCGGTAGTAACAGCAGAGGCCTGCGGACGAGGAGGTCACCCATGTTTGCGATAGCACGTGGCTTCAAGATGCCCATCTTTACCGCAGAACGAGCACTTAGGCCGAGACCGGCCACCCCGACCCCGGCCGCGAGAATCAGAGCGGCCTCCACGGGCAGAAAAGGGGAGAGACAATAAGGGAGCGGGTGCCTGTTGAACAAGGGCCGGAGAAGGAAGTCCGGGCACATCCGGAGGCGGGGAGACTTTGAGAAGCATCGAGCACACATCGGAGAAAGATGGTGTAACAGTAGAGGAGAGGATGTGAGCCCGGACACTGTGAAGATGAGGCGGGACCCGGGCCATCATCATGGCGATACCCACAGCTTCCTTTTGGGTACGTTGAGCAGCAAGATCTAAAGTAGGAGGCTGATGGTGGATCCAAGCCTCAACCAGAGACCGAGCCTGAGCAACAAAGGACGTCAGGTCGGTCACGCCACTGCTATCAAGGGCCTGGAGAGCAGTGATGATGTCATACAGGTGGTGGAGACTATCCTTGCCAGAGTAGAGGGTGTGGAGCTCGTCCCACATGCCTTTGGCCGTCTCATGGTACATGGCCAGGCGATAAGATTCGCCATCAAGAGAGTTAAGAAGCCAAGTCTGCACACGACCATCATTGCGTAACCATTCCTCAGTAGGGTTACCAATAACGGCCTGAGTCAAGTGATGAAGGAACCCCTTTGACTGCAGGACACGACGAACCGAGTGTGCCCATTCCACAAAGTTTTTCTTGCCAGTGAGAGAAATTGTAGTAATCCGAAGCTCGTCGCGGCGACTAGAGGGTGACCGCAGAGGGCTGGACCAGTCCGCAAGACGGAAATCGCAGAGAGAAGCGAGCCCGCGGCGGACAGGAAAAGGAGTCCGCCAGAAGAGGAAGGAGAGCAGCCGCAGGCAGGAGAGAAGCGCGGACAGGAGGCCGCTGAGCTCGCGGCGGACAGGAAAAGGAGTCCGCCAGAAGAGGAAGGAGAGCAGCCGCAGGCAGGAGAGAAGCGCGGACAGAAGGAGACCACGGAGCTAGGGAGCGAGTTCGCCGAGCTCGCGTCGGACAAGAAAAGGTCGCAGCGGACTATGGGAAGTAGTGGACCCCACAGACCAGAGAGAGAGGGCTATAAAGAGGGACCAGAAGAGGAGGGAAGAGGAGTGGTTCCACGGGAGGAGAGGGAGCGGTTTGGACAAAGGCAGGCCGCAGGGGCAATGCGACTAGGAGGCGCGGACACTCACAGTCAGGCCGCGGAAACCGCAGGCCGCTGGGCGGATAGGAATGGGAGTCCGCAGGAGACCGCAGGCCGCTGGGCGGATAGAATTCGGAATCCGCAGGAGACCGGAACCTGACTCTGATACCATGTAGAAATGGAGAAAGCCAACCTTGTATATATGTCCACTTGGTTCAAATACAAAGAATGAGTACAAATATATAGATGAGAGAAAGAGAGAGGAAAGTCCTATACACAATGTGGGACTAAAGAGAGGAGAGAAAAACAATAAATGCTATAAAGTGGGCTTAGTTTAAATGGGCTTTTCTAACAGTTATCAAATACAATATATGAATACATATATATAGGAGTGAGAAAGAGAGACGAGTCCCCTATATAAGGTGTGTGACTAATGTATAAAGAGAAACAATAAAAGACTAAATGTGTCACAAACATGGGCCTTTACAAGTCGTAGGCACCCAGCTTGGATAGGAACTGAAAAAAAGGGTACTCGGTAGAGCTTTCGTGAGAAGATCAACAACTTGTTTAGTGCCTGGAACATACTTCAATTCTAGTTTCTTCATTTGAACTTTCTCTCTAACAAAGTGACAGTCCACTTCAATGTGTTTCGTTCTTTCGTGGAAGACTAGATTCTTCGCTATGTGTATAACAGCTTGACTGTCACATAGTAAGGTAGTAGGTGAAGGGAGTTTTACTCCTAGATCCTCAAGAAAACTTTCAAGCCACGTAAACTCAGAGACAACCGATGCCATCGACCGGTATTCAACTTCAGCTGAAGATCTAGCAACCACAACTTGTTTCTTACTGCGCCAGGTGACAAGGTGACCTCCAAAGTAGGTACATAATCTACTGGTGGACCGTCGATCGTCCAGGAAACCGGCATAATCTGCGTTTGAATATGCCACCAATGTGGGAGTAGAAAAAGTTTTGTATACCAGCCATTGACCAGAGACTGTTTTTAGATATCTCAAGATGCGCTCGACGGCCTGTAGATGAGACATCCGAGGAGCATGCATAAACCGACTGACTACTCCAACAAGAAAGGGTATATCTGGTCTCATGACCGTTAGATTAATAAGTTTTCCAACGAGTCGACGATAGTATTCTGGATTTGGAAGAAGAAGATCTGCATCATGAGCATGTGCACACAACTTGTGGTTGACATCCATTAGGGTGTTAATCGGCTTGCATCCAGAATAGCCAGCATCCTGAAAAAGATCGAGACAGTATTTCCGTTGAGAGATGACAAGTCCATCAGGATGTCTTGCGATCTCAAGACCAAGAAAATATTGAAGGTTTGTTAGATCTTTTGTTTGAAAAACCGAACTAAGTTGCTGTTTGACGGCTTGTATTCCCTTTGAATCGTCTCCTGTAATTAGAATGTCATCGACATATACCAAAAGAAGAACTGTTCCTGTAGTTCGATGTCGAGTGAACAGAGAGAAGTCTGTCGAGCTCCGAGTAAAGCCAATGTTGCGAGTGGGCTGCCCCCCTATTATACTGGGCCATCTATCAAACTCAGCGGGGGACCCACTCGCTTTACAGGGCCGCGGCCCATGCACCCCAACCCATCTCAGCAACCAGTTTAATCACTGCGGGATGTTGAGGCGGGGGCTCGATCCCCATAACCTCCTTGACAAGGCGCTTTCAACACAGCGCTCATCACCAACTGAGCCGCGGATCAGTTGGTGATGAGCGCTGTGTTGAAAGCGCCTTGTCAAGGAGGTAGGGGGATCGAGCCCCCGCCTCAACATCCCGCAGTGAATTAAACTGGTTGCTGAGATGGGTTGGGGTGCATGGGCCGCGGCCCTGTACAGCGAGTGGGTCCCCCGCTGGTTTGGTAGATGGCCCAGTATAATAGGGGGGCAACCCACTCGTAACATAAAAGTGCACTTTTATGATACGACCCCGCCTGACGCTGGGCTGCTCGCAGGGCCATCTAACCCAGGATCCATAGCCAGCCGGCAGCCGGTCGCACCAGGGCACGCGGTCCATACACCCCAACCCATCTCCACTGCGGGACCTGGGCTGCTCACAAGGCCCAACGCGAAGTCAGCCACCCAGGATCCATAGCCAGGCTACCCGCAGTGACGGGATGTTGAGGCGGGGGCTCGATCCCCCTACCTCCTAGACATAAGACTCGCTTCCGCTGAGTCCCCATCACCAACTGAGCCAATGTTAGGGAAAAACTACTAAGGAGCAACTAAAGAGAGAGATCTAGAGATTAAGAGGAGATTTAGGGTTAGGAAGAAGAAGGAGGCTAACTGATCATACTTTGCATAAACCCCTAAAGGGGGCTGCCCTGATATATGTATATCCGGGCATGGAGGGGCCGGCCGACCCCTCCCAAGGGGGCTGAACCCGCCTGGTTCAGCCCCTGGCCGGCCGGTTCACTGAGTGGGGGCTGAACCGGAAGGTTCAGCCCCGTTGTTTTAGCGCGTCCTTGCTCCCCGAACATAGTGGCGACCCGTAAAGCGTAGCGGGGACGTAACATTCCCCTCCCCATCAAGAACCAACTTGTCCGCAAGTTGGTAATCCGGGTAGAGCTCTTTGAAATCGAAGAAGTCTACCCAAGAGTTTTGTGCTGGCGGCAGATTCTTCCACTGGACCAAGAGCTCTGGCCGGTATTCCGTGCCCCGAATCTTCCACCGGTGCCATAAGATATCCTCTGGGAGCGGACGCAGCTTGCCCGCAGGCGTAACCTCAGGTAATAAGGAACGTGGCTGGACATGCGGACCCAACTTCCGCTTAAGCAAGGAGACGTGGAATGTAGGATGAATGCGGGAACCTTCCGGTAATGCCAACGTATAAGCTACCGGCCCCACCCTGCTGATGATCTGAAAGCGGCCGTAGTAGCGCAGGGAAAGCTTATGGTTGCCACGACGAGCCACAGACAACTGCCGGTAACGGCTGGAGCTTGAGAAAAACTTCATCGCCCACGGCGAACTCCCTCCCGCAAGAAATCTCTGAATAACTCGTTCCTGTTGGCCTGGAATGTCGCAGGCCCTCCAGTCAGTCCATTGGCCATAACCAAAAACTCATAATGGCCGTCATGCGTCCGGAACGCCGTCTTATGAACATCCTCCTGAGCCATCAAAATCTGATAATAGCCGAACGAAGATCCAGCTTGGTGAATCGTTGCGCCCTATGCAGTTCATCCAGTAACTCTTCGATGTGAGGAATCGGGAAATGATCTTTGACAGTAGCGCCGTTCAAGGCCCGGTAGTCCACGCAGAATCTCCAAGACCCGTCTTTTTTCTTGACCAGAATGATAGGAGCCGAGAAGGAGCTCGTACTCGGCCGAATGATGCGGCCTCCAGCATCTCGCGGACACTCCTTCAATCTCCGCCTTTTGCACGTGTGGGTAAACGGTACGGCCGAACATTCGTCGGCTCACAGCATCCGCCTTGAGCGAATACGGTGGTCTCGAAACCTCGCGGTGGCAAAGTACGTGTCTCCTGAAAAACATCAGCATAATCTGTCAGAAGTAACTGTAACTGAACCGGTACCTCAGAAGACGTGGAATCGCCGGTCTGGACCTCCCGAAGGACGACCATCAGCTGTCCGTACCCCGCTCAACCCGCTGCAAGCTGCGAAGAGAAACCTCCTTAACAGGAGATGACATGATCCCTTGCAGGCAAAACTGTTTTTTCTCCGTGCACAAACTCCATAGATCATATGTTTCCAGTTAAACGTCACCCGCTGTAACTGGCGCAACCACTGAACTCCCAGCACCATGTCTGAGCCCCGAATAGGTAACAGGTAGACGTCAGTCCTTCCCACATAGTCACGTATCCGCATTTCCACTCCCCTCAGCACCCCCTCGCACTGCAGCCTGCTGCCATCCGCCACCATAACGTGAAAGGCAGCTCCCCTGTCAATCACGTGCCCAACTCGTCGTGCCACATCTGGATGTTGAAGTTGTGGGACTCCCACTGTCCACCAGAATGGTAACTCTTTCTTGGGCAATCCGGCCCGCCAGCCGCATAGCAAGCGGGGGAGCGCAACCCTCAAGAGCATGTAGAGAAACCCCGAACTTAGTTTCCTCCACATCTACCTCCAACTCCTCATCCGGAGCCGGCTCGTCCGCGTCTTGATGCAACATGAACACCTGTATCTTCTGGCATTTATGTCCTGACACAAACTTCTCGTCGCAGTTAAAGCACAGACCCTTCTCCTTTCGGGCGGATAACTCACTCCAAGATAACCGAGTCACAGTCGGCTTGGTACCCGTAGGCTGCTCCCGTCGTGCTGCGGTCGCAGGGGTCAAAGCCGGCCTACTCATGATGCGAGCCCTCTGCCTGTTGAACCTCTCCTCCTGTATACGAGCCAAGGTAATCACGTGGTTCAATGATCGAGGCATGAGTGCTTGCACCTCGTCACGAATGTGCTCCTTGAGACCAGATATGAAACAGCTGTAGAATGTCCTCTCTGACCACTGGACCCGATTTGCCAACTTCTCGAACTCCGTACGATACTCCATCACCGACACTTTTTGACGAAGCTTCTGAAGGAGGGCCTCAAAGTTCTCGTACTCCAATGGACCAAA
Organism: Platanthera guangdongensis; assembly: GCA_039583875.1. NCBI lineage: Eukaryota > Viridiplantae > Streptophyta > Magnoliopsida > Asparagales > Orchidaceae > Platanthera > Platanthera guangdongensis. Next base: position 164,384,738 of record CM077159.1, read on the forward strand.
CCTGGCCGAAAATCCCTCCACAAATTCCCCCCAAGGCACGTACTCCCGCCCTCGCTGGAACCACTGCGTCCACTGGAAAGCGTCGTCCTTCAAATGGAAGGACGCTAGCTGCACCCACTGGCCTTCAGACACCTCCTGGTATTGGAAAAATAATTCCGCCTTTTGGATCCACTCCAAGGTGTCGCCACCCTCGAACTCCGGAAAGTACATCCGAGTTAATCCGGGAGTTAAACGTTGTCCCCCCTGACCTCCTTCCCGTCTTGCGGGCTCCCCTTGCTCGAAACCGCCGTAGCCTTGATGCGGACCTGCTCCCCCAAGGAGGGGGTTGTGGCTGGCCGCCCCATCCTTGGCCAAAACCGGCCACTCCCGGTGCCCCAAATCCACGAGGAGGAGGAGGAGCCCTCCCCTTGGCTGTCCCGTAACATCGGGTGGCCGCCGAAACCCACCGGGTTCTTCCCAGCCCCGGCGTCCCTGACCGCGACCCAGTCCAGTCTCGCCGAACCCGCCTGCCGCGAATTCGGGTAGAATCGGCCCCGCCAAGCCCCCCTGCATCGCTGTCGAGCCCCCTGCTGGCCCGTTACGCCGCCCATCCAGGGCCACCGGACCCTCCTGCGCCGATTCCGGGCGGAAATCGAACCCGCCAAACCGCCATACGCGGCTGCCGAGCCCGCGCCGGGTTGATTTCCGCCCGTTCTGCCCAGTTCGGCGCCCGATCCGGCCGAATCCTCACTAGCCGGTCCTTTTCCTTTCAACAACGCCTTCAACTCCTCCATCCGGGCCTCCATCCGTCCTTCCATGGCCGCCATCGAATCGGTTAGACCAACAACGCTCTCCTCTAGGGTTTCAATCTGTGAGGACTCCTCTTGAGTGCGAGTGGTCACCATGGACGAATGCTCTGATACCAAATGTTAGGGAAAAACTACTAAGGAGCAACTAAAGAGAGAGATCTAGAGATTAAGAGGAGATTTAGGTTAGAAGAAGAAGGAGGCTACCTGATCATACTTTGCATAAACCCCTAAAGGGGGCTGCCCGGATATATATATATCCGGGCATGGAGGGGCCGGCCGGCCCCTCCCAAGGGGGCTGAACCCGCCTGGTTCATTTTTTTCCCCTGGCCGGCCGGTTCACTGAGTGGGGCTGAACCGGAAGGTTCAGCCCCGTTGTTTAGCGCGTCCTTGCTCCTCCGAACATAGTGGCAACCCGTAAGTCTGTCGAGCTCCGAGTAAAGCCAACCTCCCGAACAGCCTTACTAAACTTATTAAACCATGCCCGAGGGGATTGTTTGGGACCATAAATAGACTTCTTAAGGTGACAAACTCAGGACTCCCCCGTGGTCTCAAACACGGGCGGCTGTTGCATGTAAATCGTTTCTTGTAGGTTACCATTTAAAAACACATTTTTGATATCCAGCTGATGTAAGAGCCAATGACGATGGACAACCACAGAGAGAAAGACACGAACCGTGTTGAGCTTGGCCACTGGAGAGAACGTTTCCTCATAATCGAGACCTTGTTGTTGAGTAAAGACACGAGCCACCAGTCGGGCTTTAAGACGGTCAATTGTACCATTAGGAGTATGCTTGATTACAAAGACTCATTTACACCCAACAGTCGTGTGTCTTGGAGGATGAGGAACCGGATCCCATGTTTGGTTAGCCCAGAGGGCTGTCATTTCTTTATCCATGGCTGCCCGCCAGCCCGGATGTTGGAAAGCCTCATGCACAAAGTTAGACACAAAAATAGAGGATAAAGAAGTGACAAAGGTGTGAAGCGGCGGGGACAGGCGATGTAATGATACATAGTTCGCCATGTGATGAACGGTAGAGGTTGTTGCCGGATCAGCAGGTCACAGAGTGTCAGAGGTCGAAGCCGACTGCATCAGGATGGCGAAGCGAGGAGGGCGACAAGTATAGACACATATAAGAGGGGGCTTGGGGAGAACGCGAACCGGATCAAGGAGCTGTAGTGGAGAGATAATGAGGATGACAGGTCTTGGAACAGATTGTGGTGGAATAGGTGGGTTTGGGGCGCAAAAGAACAGTTGATCCTTCCGGAAGGTAACATCCGCATAAACCGTCACTTTGCGGCTAGTAGGAGAATAACAAACATACCCTTTCTGAGTACGGGAATAACCGACGAACATGTATTTGGCTGGCCGATGATCCAACTTGTCCGTAGACGGACCAAGTAGGTGAATATAGCAGGTACAACCGATGATGCGTGGGGTGAGGGAGAATGGCAGGGTAGAGGGGAAGAGAAGACCGAACGGAGTTGCATTTTGAAGGACGGAGGAAGGGAGACGATTAATGAGATAACATGCCGTCGACAACGCAAAGTTCCAGTAATCCTTGGGGACCTGCATGTGAATCATGAGGGAGCGAACAACGTCGAGAAGATGTCGATTTTTACGTTCAACAACGCCGTTTTGTTGGGGGTATAGACACACGACGTTTGACAAATAATTCTAAATTCAGAGCATAGAGTGACAAATTCATGGCTCGTGTACTCGCGAGCATTATCCTTCCGGAGAGTTTTTATTGGTGTGAAAAACTGTGTGCCAGTTTCAAGACCGAAAGCCCGGAACACACCGGGAAGCTCAGAGCGATCACGAAGTAAATATAACCATGTCATGCGAGAATAATCATCAATAAAAGTGATAAAATATCGATAACCAGATACACTAGTAATTTTGTACGGGCCCCAAACATCAAAATGTACTAAAACAAAAGGAACAAAGCTCCGAGTACAATGAGGAGAAAAAGAAGAACGGTGTTGTTTGCCCAAAATACATGAATCACACTTAAAAAATAGGTAGAGAGATCTCTGGAAGAGCCTTCTGGAGCACGGGAAGAGGAGCATGCCCAAGGCGCTGATGCCAATCAACGAAGGTCATGGATGCGAGGATGGTAGGAGGGACATCAAGAAGGTAGAGCCCATTTTGCAGTCGTCATTTACCAATGATATTCTTCGTCCGTCTATCCTGCATCATAAAAGAAGGTGTGAATGTGACAGGGTAATTCAAATCGGCAGTAAGGCGACTGACAAAAAGTAAATTAAACGGGGAGCCCGGGACATGAAGAGCCGAACGAAGAGTGATAGAGGCATTGAGGAGGATATCAACGAAGCCGGAGATAAGAACGGTGTTGCCATTGGCCACTGTGATACACTTAGGATGCGAAAAATCCAAGTATTGAGATGGCTTTAGCGAGGTGATTTGGTGAGCAACACCTGAATCCACTATCCAGCGTGGACTAGTGGAGAGACAAGAGATACCTTCATTGGAGATAGATGCAGTGTTGGTAACAGAGGCATGCGGGCGGTTGAGCATGCCGTGAAGTTGCTTGAGTTGAAGACAGACTTTTTCAAGGTCAGCACGAGTGGCAGAGGTGCTGTTGGCCGCAACAGATGAAGCCAGACGAGGAGGAAGACCATTTTTGCGGTAGCAGGTCGCTTCAAGGTGTCCGTCCTTTCCGCAGAAGGAACACTTCGGACGTGGTCGGCCACCACGACCCCTTCCCCGAAAGCCTGAACGCCCTCCACAGGTAGGAGGAGGGAGAGGTAGTAAGAGCGCAGAAGTTTGCTGAAGGAGGGTCGGCGAGGGGGGTCCAGTAGTATCAGGAAGTGGTGATACTTTGAGTAGCATGGAGCACACATCAAAGAGTGAGGGGATAGCAGCTGACGAGAGGATCTGAGCCCAAACGCTCTGAAGATGAGGCGAGACACGAGTCATCATTATGGCAATACAAATGGCTTCCTTCTGAGCACGCTGGACAGCTAGATCCATAGTAGGGGGCTGATGGCTGATCCAGGCCTCAACCAGTGTCTTAGCCTGAGCAACAAAGGAGGTCAAGTTAGCAGCACCACCCGTGTCAAGAGTCTGACGATCTGTGATGATGTCATATAGGTGTTGAAGACTGTCCTTGCCAGAGTATAGAGAATGGGGTTCATCCCACATTGCCTTGGCTGTCTCGTGATACATGGTCATGCAGTAAGATTCATTAGCAAGGGAGTTGAGGAGCCACGTTTGAACACGTCCATCATGACAAAGCCAGTCATCGGTGGGTGAAGAAGGAGGATCCGTAGTGAGATGCTGCAGAAGGCCCTTAGATTGGAGAACGCGTCTGACAGAATGCACCCATTCAATGAAGTTCTTCTTCCCAGTGTGGGAAATGGTAGTGATTCTCAACTCATCACGCCGCTCCAGAGTAGGGAGCAATCAGGCTGGAGGAGGTGTGGGCTGCTCTGAAGAATCAATTGAGGACCCCATGAAGTCACAACGGCTAGACCGGCAAGACAACAGTTAAGCAGCAAGTAGACAAGCAACAAGGTCACAACGACAAAGCAGGAGCACCAGACAGACAAGTCGCACAATGCACCCAGATCGCGCGGCTCGAGAGATTAGCAAGGGCAAGAGCAGAAGGCGCCTAGACCGCGCGGCAAGATAGTTCAGCAAGGCTGCACGTGTCGCGAGCGGCAGCGACTAGAGTTGTCGGCAAGACCGTGGCGACTAGCAGAGATCGCAGTGACAAAGCGAGCACGCGGCGAGAAGACGAAGAGAGTTCGCGCGGCTTGAGAGGCAGGAAGTAGGGAAGGGCGCAGCGACTACGAAGAATCCACAACGACAAGAGCAGCGACAAAGGCAAGTCGGGCGACAGACCGCGCTGCTAGAACAGGAGGGACTCTGGGACAGACCGCGCGACAAGACAATGGCAGCTAGAAGAGGAACCCGCGCAAGAGAAGTCCGCGGGTTAAGATAGTGGAGATCGCAGCGGCAAAAAAACCACAACAGAGAGGCCGACAACAAGAAGGTTTCTGCGAGTAGAAGAGAGGCCGGCGAAAAGAGGGTCGCCGCAAGTAGAAAAGATGAGTTCGCCGCGACTAGAAGGGAGATCGACAACAGACTAGCAACGGCTACAACAGAGGAGAAATGCGTCTAGGGGAAGACCGCGCGAGAAGGGGGGTGGTGGTTCCGCGAGAGGAGGGTAGAAGCCGGGTAGAGACACGAAAAACCGCGAAGTGGGGGGGGGGGTAGACAGAAGGGGCGGATAGCAAGAGAGTAACTGAAGAAGTTGGGCGGTTAGAAATCGACGTGTTCGCCCGAAACCGTAGGTAGGACCGGGAGCTTTGCTACCATGTAGAGAAAAGCTGAACCTTGTCTATACTTCTTCGTTATCAAATACAATGTATGAATACATATATATATATATATATATATATACATATATATATATACATATACATATATATACATATACATATATATATATACATATATATATAGGAGAAAGAAAGAGAGACGAGTCCCCTATACAAGGTGTGAGACTAGTGTATAAAGAGAAACAATAAAAGACTAAATGTGTCACAAATATGGGCCTTTACATGGACTTTTCTAACGATTGTGGTAGTATGGTTAGGAATTGTTGTTTTGATTTTCTTTTGCTTGAACTATTGTCAGTTGCATGTAGTTGCCCGAGTGAGTTGCCAAAGGGTAATAAAAAAATACCAAACTAGTTATTTTAACTATTGACTTTAGAATGGTACATGTGCTATATATTTTTTTGCTTCATGATCTATTTGCTCGGTTTAAACTCTTCATTGGCGGCACATCTACTGTCAGTTGATTGGTCGTGCTGATTTTTTGAGTGAATTTTGTTTTTTTTGTTTGCACCACAGGCACCAAAGATACATAGGAAAAACCAAGCAGGCTATTTTCCATAGTCATAAGACAGGTAGAAAGCGTGTAGTGGTCTCTACTGAAGAGAACGCAATTGCATCGCTTGATCTTCGAACAGGGGATATATGTAAGTCCTATATCGACCCCCATCTTTGTACAAGCTGTGCAATCTTATCCTGGTTTATTCACATGTTTATAAAATAATATTTGCTGTCTTGGCAAGGTTTTAAAATGTGAAATTGATATTCTCCATTTCAATGACATGTTTATTACTCATATTTATCTAAAACTGTATTTTCATTTACTTTATGCAGTTTGGAGACATATTTTTGGGGAAAATGATTCTGTGAATCAAGTTGATATTGCTCTTGGGAAATGTAATTTTCCACCCTTTTTTATTTCTTCTTATTTATTGCCTCTTTTTTCATATATGACTGCACTTTTTATATTGATGTTGAAATTTCTTATGTTTGAGTTAACTGCATACCCACTTATGTTGATACAAAATCAGGCTCGCCTTCTCTATTGTATAAAATGAGAAACATGCAATGGAGTGCACAAACTTTATGGTATTAAAGAAAACACTAAGGGTTTTGAGAGAAATTTTTGGACAAACAATTGAAAATTCTATCTTGAAAATAAGGATTTTTTTTCATTGATAACGCTATTGATGGGAATTTTCTATTAGATTTGTAACACTTTTAAACTCCTAATGCATAAAAAATTTATGCATGTATATGAAAATCACATAGAATTTTGAGGTTGATAGTGACTTGAAGTGAAGCATTGATGTGCTTTACATTTTCTTAAGTAAAAATGGCCATGCACTTTTCATACGCACTGCATGTTAGAGCAGTGGCCGCAAACAGTGGCGGAACTAGGATTTTGAAGTCGCACGGGCACAATCTAAGTACTGTCAATTCGGGGGCAGTGCACCCTGAGCGGGGGTTCGGGGGTAGCGTCCCCGAAAATTTTTTTTTTTGCAAAGATATTTTTGTAAGGAAAATATTGAACATAATATTACAATAAAAAATTGAACACAAAATTACAAAAGAAAGGTTTAGATCTGAAAAACTTACAATTCAACAAGATACTTTTCGTTGACAAATGCTCTGAAAACGTCTGTTGTAATAGTATCAGTAACTTTTTTTTTCAATGTAAGCAACCAAACAATCATTCATCCATTCATCCCCCATTCTATTTCGCAACCGATTCTTTATGATCTTCATTGCAGAAAACGTTCTTTCAACAGTAGCTGTAGCAACTGGTAAGAGGCAAGCCAACTTCAACAATCTAAAAACTAACTGATAGTGATTATCTTTTTTTAATTCAACCATTTTTTTCAGAAGGTCACTAATTCTTTTAACATCAAAAAATGTGTCCGTTGATGTAGATCGCATATCAAAAATATATATGTCAAGTTGTTCTTCAAGTAACTGCAACTCTATTGACGTAAAATCATACGGTTATAATGCAGTAAGATGAAGTAATTTTTGTTTATCATAAGAATTAAAATGATCCTTTGGGTCTAGACAAGCAACACATAAGAGTAATTCTGTGTTTACTTCATCAAAGCGATCATTTAACTCATTTAGCATCCAATCAAGCACTGCATTAAAAATTTCAATCCTGAAATAATGTTTCTTTGTAATCTCACGCGCATTGCGTCTTGATCTACCTTGCTGAACAAACTTCTCTTCCATATTAACAACTTTTATGTCATGTTTTCTACAGAAAGTTGAGACTTCGGCCATAAATATTTTCCACTCGGCTTCAGCATTTCTGATCTTCAATAATAATAGTTTTGACAATTTTACGAAATGCATTGCATTTACAATATCTTAATCTTTCCTCTGCAATGTTTGAGATAGTTCATTTGTTTTTGACAAAATATTTTTCATCAAATGAATAACCAATGCAAATTTGAAAGTCAAGATAACTTGGACAAGTGCGCTTGCCATTCCTCTTTGGTTTCCATCTGCCCCATCAACTATGATAATCTCCAGCACATCAACAATAGAAGAGAACATGCGAATAAAATTTAAACTGTGCCATAATGTGACCCCCACCTCGTGTCACCAGCGCGTTTGAGCTCTAAAGGTTGATTCAACCCTCGTTCACTTTTCAAGTCCCCACATCCAAGCTCTGTAGCAACTCGATCACCTTCCAAAGCTCTAAGAGAATCACGGCGTTTGCAAGAGCCACCAACAACATTCATTACTGTGTTAATAAGTGTGAAATGCTCAGCAATATCAGAATTTTTTTCTGCAACAGCTACCAGTACCAATTGCAGTTGATGTGCGAAACAGTGAACATAGAAAGTGCAACTGTTCTCATTCAAAATTAAAGCTTTTAACCCCCTGAACTCTCCTTTCATATTGCTTGCACCATCATATCCCTGGCCACGCAATTTAGAAATACTAAAACCATATCTTATAAATAAATGATCTATAGCTGCTTTAAGGGATAATGCAGAAGTATCTGCTACATGAACAAACCCAAGAAGACGTTCTGTGGTCGAGCTTTGTTTCCAATTTCTATTTGGGGAAAACTTTCTAGATGACGTTCACAAGGACCCTTTTGCAAATAATATCTTCGTATAGACTATTGAATGTTTGCATCGTAGGAGTTAATAGGATGTCTTAAGTCCGGGTCTGAAGGTAGATCTTCAATTTTGAACTCGTTTACGCGGCTTCTTTTACCAATTGCAACTAACTCCTGAGAATCTAACGAACTTTGACATGCTCCTTTTTTAGAAAAAAATTTCTCCATTGCACTAACTAAAACACTGCATAAAATTGACGGGACATTTCCGTTAGCGCGACTAGAACTAATCGATATGCACATCACAAACATCACCGATCCGGGCTTACCGCCACGGGTAGGCTTCACACAGTATGCCTAAATCCAGACTCGCATGTCGGATTACTAATGCAAAAAATATGTCGGGGACGGACACAATCGACCCGGAGGTTCGCAATGAACCGAGGGAGAACACACCGCGTCCAATTGAAGGCGGGTGACCCTCCTAACTCCTAAGCAAACTAAAACAGAAAACCGGGGAACAAGAGTAATTACCAATGGTGTGTTCCAGCAACACAAGACGATTGAAGCTCCAAATCAACCCTTCACGATGGATTCCAGCAACACAATGGTGTGTACCTAACCTTAAAATGCTCAAAGATTAGCACAATGGTGCGTCCAAATCAACCTTTCACAGAAATCTGGACTGAAATCAGTGCGAAATCTGGACTGAAATCTGCGAAATCTGGACTGAAATCAGTCCAGATTTCGCTGCTTAGAAACCGAAGCAGCCGAAGCCGAAGCAGGGAGCGGCGGCGACGGGATCGGGAGCAGGAGGAGCAGGGAGCGGGATACGAGATCGAGAGCAGGAGGAGCAGAGAGCGGGATACGGGATCGGGAGCAGGAGGAGCAGAGAGCGGTATGTTGGTTCCGCCCATGGCCGCAAGCCAATATGTTGGTTTGATTTTACAACTTTGTTACAAACAATTTATTTCGTGTATTATAATAAAATGTCGAATTCATCTTTATTTACATATGTATGAACTATTATGTAGTATAATGAATGAAGTTCTTAGGTCTTATTTTATTGGGAATGATCACACATGATGGTGATCATGAAACATGTCTATATGATTTCAACCTTACATAGTTCATGTTGAGAATCACTGAGAATTGACATTGGTGTATCTGTCGAGATTTGCTCATATGATGTGTGCTCATAAAGAGGATGTCTTGTTTCATGGTCGTTGGTGTAGAGACACTAACACATATGTATGGAGAGTTGTTTAGAATAAGCATATTGAACGAATCCACAATGTATTATCATTAGAAAGTTAATTCTCGAAAGAGAATTCATTAGCTACGACAATGTAAGATTAGTTCTTTGACTTGTGATCATCTAAATACCTTTCATGTTTTCTCTTCACTTCGATTTATTCTGACCGTTGAAAGGATATTTTGTGTGGCTTTGAAATGTGTGTGAAAGTTGATGACATGTATAAAAGATTCATTGCCAGCCAAGTAGATCATGAGATTCCCCGCGTTTCAGTGTACTCTATCACGGAGTCCTTGGCTAGAGCAGAAATGCAGAATGTTTGGAAAAATGATTTTCCTATTATTTAAATGATTAGGTTGCTAGGAATGGAGACAAAGTTATTGAATGAAAAAAGATTTTTTACTTATAAATATATGATGAAGGAACCTTCATTACACAATATTTGTAATGAGGAAATGTTATCAACTCACCTTTGACTAGATCTTCATGGCATGTGAGTAGACGCTACTTATGTTTTGTAGGTTCTAGATAATTAAGAAGTTAATAATCAATACAACTCTAATGGTGACCGCTTGTCCATACGATTTCTCTCCATTGTGCCTGCCTGTGGTGGCTTCTGCTCCTTTTGGGCCTTCGACCCCCTCGTCTCGGCTTTAAGCCTTTTCCGCTGCCTGCTGGGACCCATTTTTGTGTGTGCCCATGCTCCCTTGTCTCTTTCCGTGCGGAATCTCCTCCGCTGACAACTTAACGGTGTCCGCCCAACCGGTGTATGTCCGCGCACGATTCTGATCACACCATCTGCCTGCGCCCCCCAGGTACCCGCTGACTTCTGATGTGCGGTCCGGAATTGCTGTCCGCCCCAAGTGCCCGTCAGTCTTTGTGTTTGTCGGCCCTCCTTGGTTGCTATTCTCCCGGATCCCCTGCCGTTGGTCTCTGTGTTTGTTGGCCCTCCTTGGTGGCTTCTTTTACTATGACCACGCCTCCTCCTGTTGTAAGCTCTTCCTTCCCTTGGATGATGGAAACGAATGATGCTCATGCTTCCTCGACTCTTCCGGCCGTTGCTCCGACTCCTCTCTCTGATACTTGTGATGAACTCCGAATTACTATTATCTCGCTTGTTGGCAAAAAGAACTTTGTGGAGTTGGTGCACTCAGTGCGTCTTGTTCTTCAGATCAAAGGTCTTCTTCATCATCTCACCCATGACCTCCTGTCGAGACAACTGAGCAATGGCTTTGCGATGGTGGTCGTGTCCAATATTGGACTTTGAACTCGATGGACGATGAACCATATCAGATGACTATGTATCATGAGACTGCCAAAGCTATGTGGGATGAGCTCTGCTCTCTTTAATCTGGCAATGACAACCTCTAACACTTATTTGATATATTCCTAGACCTTCAACATCTCAAACTAGGCGCGGATGGGGATCTCACCTCCTAAGTAGTCTAATCTAAGACCCTTGTTGAGGCTTGAATTTAACATCAACCCCAAACTTTGGATTTAGCTGCTCAACGAGCTCAGAAGAAAGCTGTTAGTATTGCCTTAATGATGAATCAGGATCCTCTCCATCTCCACAATGTCTGAGCACACATCCTAGTTGAATATACGCGTTAGACACGTTTTATTTTACGTTTTATGTTATCACATTTATGTATTCACGTGATAGGTCACGTGTATTTCTTGCCTATTAATATGAATTCTAAGCCCGGTTTAGGGCATTTTGTCTATTATATTCTTCCTCTCTACTTGGTATCAAAGCCGAGCGAGCCGATCCGTTCAGCCCCCGTCCGCGCTTTCGCTGGGAAGAAGCTTCGCTATGTCAGTCGGTGCTCCGCTCGCGCGTGTCGGGCGCTCCGCTTGCCGTTTCCGCCAGGAAGAAGCCTCGCCGTGCCCTAGCCCTGCGGTTTCCGTCGTCCAGGGCAGCGTCATAGAGAAGGTTCCGCCCGCTTCTCTTTTTCAACCGCCTCTCTTCATCGCCTTTCCTTCTCAGCAGCGTTCCTCTTCGACAGTCTTCTCCGCCCGATCTTTTCGGGCGGCCCCTTGTCTCCGACCATTTTGTCCTCCATGGGGGCTACCAGAGACATCACGCTCACATCCTTCGGTGTCCTCTCCGGCGGCATGATCTAAGGGACACTCGTAGGATGTTTTTTTGTCCGATTTGAGATCTTCGTCCTCTTCAGATTCTCTCCGATGGGTGATCCATCCTTCATCTCCTCGACTTCCCAATCCGGTGCTCTTCCCGGTTTCTCTACCGATCCTCCTCGGAATCATGGCCAGTCTGGCTCGTTGAGATCACTACTGTTGTCTTGGATGACACAAATTATCTTGAATGGTGCAAGACAACACAACATGCTATTCGCAGTCACCAGCTCTACGGACATACTGATGGTACCACTGTTGAGCCACCATGTACCGATCCCTCATGGAGAAAATGGGATGCGGACAATTCCTTGGTTGTCTCGTGGTTACTTCACTCGATGTCCCCCTAGGTGTATCATAGTTATATGTTGTTGGATTCTGCATGTGAAATTTAGAAAAAGGCCCGTGACACCTACTCTCAGGCAGACAGCTCGACGCAGATTTATGAGCTCAATCGCCGTGTTCTGGAGCTGAAGCAGGGTACTATGATCGTTTTTGCCTATTATTCTAAGTTTGAGCGTTTGTATCGGGAGTTGGATTACTTCAACACTTTTACTGTTGTGTGCACTGCCGATGCGCAGGCACTTCAGAGAGATAAAGACCGTTTTTGTGTTCGTGTCTTCCTTATGTGGCTCAACATGAAGTTTGATGCTGTTCGCCTGCATGTCCACCGTGATCCTCTTCCCTCCCTTTGAGAGGCCTTCAACATGCTCCTCAGTGATGATTTATTTCATCTACTGATCACTCTGCGCTAGCTGAGATTTCTCGAGGACCTCTTCTTGTATGCAGCCACTGTGGGAAGAAATGCCATACTAAGGACGTCTGCTTTCGTCTGCATCCTCACCTTACTCCCTCTGGCCGGGGTTCTAATGCCCGTGGTAGAGGTGGATACCGTGGTGGTGTCCGTCAGACTGGTGATCACACTCAGTATTTTGTGCACTCGACTGAGGTACATGAGGACACCTCTGGGGGTCTGTCTGCTATGGAGTTGGAGACCTTTTGCCGTATGTTGCGCTCTCAGATCGACTCCACACCGGCTGGCTCTACTCCTGCGTTTGCTACTTCAGGTCTCTCCAGTGCTCATACTGTGTCTTCATCCCCTTCCGAGTGGATCATCGACTCTGGAGAGACTGATCACATGACTGGCTTTGCGTCAGATTTTCCCTCCTATATTCCTCTTTCTGGTCGTGATAAAATCATTGCTGCTAATGGTTCTCTTTCTTCCATTGCTAGTAAAGGAACCGTTGCGTGTTCTCCCGACCTCTCACCGCCCTCGATTTTGCATGTTCATTTTCTCGCAATCTTCTCTCTATTAGTCACTTGACTAGCTCTTTAAATTGCTCTGTAACATTTTCCCCTAATATTTGTGTGTTTCAGGATCTGGATATGAAGTGGACGCTTGGCAGTGGTAGGAACGTCGACGGGTTGTACTTGCTGGACCAGTCTTTACCTCCTAGTACTCTTTCCTCCACCAGATCTCCGACTTTACACGACATCCGGCGCTGACATCAGCGCCTTGAACACCCCTCTGCTTTATATCTTACTAAACTGTTTCCTGCTTTCAATCGTTTAATTAAGTCATTTTCTTGTGACACATGTGAACAATCCAAACATGTTCGTCAGAGTATCAGTCATATGTCCTTTCCTAGTTCATGTTCGTTTGATGTAATCCATTCTGATCTTTGGGGTCCCTCCCCGGTGTTATTTTATCTGGTTATAAATGATTTGTTACTTTATTGATTGTCATTCTCGCACTAGTTGTCTTTATTTGTTAAAGAGGAAAAGTGATGTACTTGCTAGCTTTCAGTCATTCCATAAAATGGTGGTGCAACAGTTCGGCGACACAATTCGTGTGCTTCGTAGTGATAATGGTGAGGAATATGATGACCGGAGAGCGTTCAGTGCCTATCTTGTCGAACATGTCATGATCCATCAAACCACACATGTCCTCACTTCCACTCAAAATGGTGTCGCTAAACGGAAAAATAGGCACTTGCTGGTGGTTTCTCGGTGTTTGTTGCTTGCGATGCACCTTCCCAAGTCCTACTGGTGTGATGCTGTTCTCACGGCCGTCCACCTTATTAACCGTCTTCCATCTCGTTCCATTCCTATGATACGCCCCTCTCCTGTCTATATCCAAAAACCACATTGTCCACACCTCTCACAGTCTCACATCGCCCATCGCATCTTTGGTTCCGTCTACTTTGTCCATGTTCATACCTCGCATCGTGATAAACTGGATGCGCTCTCTATTCGATGTGTTTTTATTGGATACTCTCCTACCACAAAAAGATATCAGTGTTATCACCCTCTAACTTGTTGCTACTATTGCACTGTTGATGTTACCTTTCGTGAGGGGGAGTCGTATTTTGGTCCTCGTCAGGGAGAGACGGGTAGTAACAGTGACGAGACCTTCGACTCTCCTCTCCTGATTGTTGCCTCATCTCATCTTCCACGCTCTCATGTTCCGTGTATTGATCCTGTTCCTGCTTCTTCCTCACTTCCTCCTATATTATACACAGACTCCCGCAGACCCGGACTGCTGAGCAAGTACATATAGTGGATGTTCCACCAGGGCCGGTGCCTGTCTCCGCTCCAGATTCAGATGATGACCTCCATGTTCCTTTTGCTCATCTCAAAGGTAAAAAGGGTGGCACCAAACACCCCATTGCCAACTACATTTGTTATACTCACCTCTCTCAGGCTCACAAAGTTTTTATCTCATCTATTTCCTCTATTATGATTCCTAAGACCTGACAGGAGGCTGTTCAGATACCTGAGTGAAAACAGGCTATGGAAGAGGAAATGGGTGCCTTGGAAAAAAATGGAACATGACGACTTGCTAGTCTTCCCCCTGGGAAGTGCACGATTGGATCACGATGAATCTTCTCTGTTAAATAGAATCAAGATGGGGTGGTGGAGCGGTACAAAGCTCGCTTGGTCGCTCAAGGATATACCCAGACCCAAGGTATAGACTACCAAGAGACCTTTGCCCCTGTTGCAAAGATGAATTCAATTCGAGTGATTCTCTCTTATGCTGCTAGTCGTGGATGGGAGCTACAACAACTCGACGTCAAAAATGCGTTTTTGCATGGTGATCTAGAAGAGGAATTTATCAAAGAAGGGTTCAATGGAAAGGTCTGCCATCTGCAGAAATTTCTATATGGCCTGAAGCAGTCCCCGAGAACTTGGTTTGGACGGTTTAACAAGACCTTGCTTCAACAAGGCTATGCTTAAGGACAAGCTGATCATACTCTCTTTATCAAGTGGAGAGGAGCGCATGTATCAATTCTTATTGTGTATGTGGATGACATCATCATTACAGACGATGACCTAGAGGAGATTGCTCACTTGAAAAAACAACTGAGTTAGAAATTTGAAGTCAAGGATCTGGGGAAGTTGAAATACTTCTTGGGAATTGAAGTAGTGAGATCTTTTCGAAGGATCTTCTTCTCTCAGAGAAAGTATACCCTTGATCTTCTGGATGAAACTGGGATGCTTGGGTGCGCACCCGTGGATGCTTCAATTGAGGATAATCACAAGATTGACGCAGATACTAGTGGGGAGAGAGTGAATGCTTCAAAATACCAACGATTGGTTGAGAGGCTCATATATTTATCTCATACTCGCCCTGATATTACGTATGTTGTGGGTGTCCTAAGTAGATTAATGCACTCCCCCTCAATTCGCCATGAGCAGGCAGCATATTGGGTATTGCGATACCTCAAGAAGTCTCCAGGACGTGGGATTCTGTTCTCTGCGAACCAGCATGTGGAGATTGAAGTGTTTACAGATGCCGATTGGGCTGGTAGTCAAGATGATAGAAAGTCTACTACCGGGTATTGCTTGTTTGTGGGTGGAAACCTTGTCTCGTGGAAGAGCAAGAAGCATAATGTTGTTGCTCGCTCAAGTGCTGAAGCAGAATATAGGGCTTTGACGCAAGGAGTATGTGAGAGATTGTGGTTGAAGATATTTCTCCAAGATATCGGTCTCCAGGTGAACAAACCAGTTATTATCTACTGCGACAACAGGACGACCATTAGTATTGCACATAATGCAGTTCAACATGACAGAACGAAACATGTTGAAATTGACAGACATTTCATCAAAGATCACCTTGACAAGGGGAATATCTGCACTCCATTTGTGAACTCATATGATCAGCTGTCCGATGTCTTCACTAAGGGGCTAAGCAGTGACAACTTCATGAACAATACTGACAAGTTGGGAATGATCAATATATTCTCAACTTGAGGGGGAGAGTTGAATATACGCGTTAGACGCGTTTTATTTTACGTTCTATGTTATCACATTTAAGTATTCATGTGATAGGTCACGTGTATTTCTTGCCTATTAATATTAATTCTTAGTCCGATTTAGGGCATTCCATCTATTCTATTCTTCCTCTCGACTATCCTTTCATCTCCTACTATCCCCATTATGTCCGATGTTTGCTTTATGCTGCTCAAGATAATGCAGCCACCTACTCTTCCGCTGCCTTCGCCTTCATTTTTACTACATCGCGACTCTCATCACAGGCCTTCGCCCTCTCCTACTCGTTGTGTCCGCTCTGGTTCCCGAGGTGGTGGGCGTGATGGTCGAAATCGCTTTAAGGGACAGACCTCCCGCCCTTGTACTTATTGTGGTCGGGACGGCCATACTAAGGCGGTGTGCTTTAAGAAACATGGTTTTCATCTGCCACATGATCCCTCTCTACCACATGCTTCTCCTGCTATTGATGCTTCTTCCACTTCCCACTCCAATATCGACACCTTACTGGAGGAACCCCATCTTCTTTGCGGGCTAATCTCCTTCCCTTCTAACTCTAGTGCCTTCGTCTTCAATGAAGGTATCTCCTTCCTTTCCTATAATCCATCTTGGGTTGTGAACTCCAGTGTCACCAACCACATCACTCTATTTAGGCCCTCCCAGTACTTGGATTCTCCGTGTCCAAAATTCATCATAGTGGCAAATGGAAACACTACTCTTGTTATTGGTTCTGGCAATGTATTGCTAACCCCCTCTCTATCGCTGCGCTCTGTTCTTCATGTTCCTAGTTATCACTTTAATCTGCTTTTTGTTAGTCATCTTGCGCAAGTTCATGATTGCTTAATCACTTTTTCCTCTTCCTCCTTTGTTGTGCTGGATCCGTAGGTGCAAAATTTCATTGGTAAAGGGCGACTTTCCAACGGGTTCTACATCTTGGATCTCCATGCTTCCACTCTCTCCTCTAACAGCTATATCGGCTGGCGCTGACGTCTTGGCCATGTTCTTCTCCCGATCCTCTAGAAGGTTTTTTTTCGATTTTCGTTTTTCTTCTTTTGATTGTGAATTATGTATCTATGAGAAACATCATCACTCTATTTTCCCTCTACGTTATACTCAGAGCACTGCTCATTTTGATTTAGTACATTCTGATATCCAGGGTCTCTATAAAACTGCTAGTATATCAGGTTGTGCTACTTTATTATGTTTATTGATGATTATCCACGCATGACTTGGTTATATCTGATCCGTGATCACTCTGAGCTTCTGTCCATTTTCTGCTCCTTTACTGTAGAAACCCAAACACAATTTCCCCACTATCAAAATTCTTTGCACTGATAATGCGGTCGAATACACTGGTCATGCTTTTCAGGAATTATGCACCTTGTTGGGCATCATCTACCAAACGTTCTGTGCGACGTGTGCGTATACGCCGCAACAAAATGACGTTATTGAGTGGAAGAACCACCACCTTCTCAAAGTAGCCCGATCTCTCCTATTCCAGACACAGGCCCCCAAAACCTATTGAAAATTTGTTGTCTCCACTGCTTGTTATCTCATCAACCGCATGTCCTCGTCCGTTCTCTAATTTGCGACGCCATTCTCTCTCTTATTTCCTAATCGCCCTCTATTCTCTCTAACCCTACGTGTCTTTGGTTGCGTCTGCTTCTTTCATCATCTGGGTCCTCCCGTTGACAAGCTACCCCCTCGTGCCACTCGTTACATGTTTGTTGGGTATTCACAAACAAGTCTTTCCATCCATCCATCCATCACCACATCAACGGCCCCTCCTGATATTCCACGTCCTCTTGTTCCTACGAACTCTGCTTTACCACATTTATTAACGACAACACTGCCTGCCTCAGCTCCTCCTCTTCGTGCCTACTTTCGCTGCCATCCTCGATCTGGTGCCCCACGACAACCCCAGTCTACTACTTACTCCACTGATTGCTGATTCGACCACACCTTGCACCGCACATCCTCTATCGAATTATATCTCCTTGCACTGTCTCTCTTCTGACGTGCGCATGCTTGCGACCTCCTTGTCTTCTGTTTCCATTTCCTCTTCTGTGCAGGAAGCTCTTCAACATTCCAGTTGGCGAGCGACAATGGATGAGGAAATGACAGTGCTCTGGGCCAATCACACGTGGGACCTTGTTCCCCATCCTCCTAACCATTCCACGGTTTGCTGTAAGTGGGTCTTCACTATGAAGCTTCATCCTGATGTAGTGATGGGACGATTGTTCACCTCAAAGCCCATATTGTTGTGCACGACTTTACTCAACAACACGCCCTTGATTATGAGGAGATCTCTCCTGTTTCCAAGCTCTATACTTTTTGTGTCTTAATCTCTCTTGCTGTCCATCATCAGTGGTCGCTGCATCAGCTCGACATCAAAAACGTCTTTCATAACGACGATCTTGTGGAGATTGTGTATATGCAACAACCTCCTGGTTATGTAACTACAGGCGAGCCCCTAGTCTGTCATATGAAGAAATCTCTATATGGCCTCAAACAGTCTCCACGAGCGTGATTTGGTAAGTTTAGCCGGTTGGTTTGTGATTGTGGTTTCACTCAGAGTTCGGCATGCTTCTCTCTGTTTGTCCATTGACGCCGATCAAGCACAATGATTCTTCTTGTCTATGTTGATGATATTCTTGTCATGGTTGATGTTTTTTTGACATTTAGAGAAACACGCAACCTCTCAATTCCAAACTAAAGATCTGGGCCGGCTTCGGTACTTCTCGGGGATTGAGGTAGCCCGATGACTTGATGGTCTTGCCCTGTCTCGACGAAAATACTGTCTTGATCTACTTCACGATGTCGGCTACTATGTGCGTAAGTCTGTGGATACATCTATGGATGACAATCACCAGCTCTATGCTCATGGTTCAGACTCTGATCAACTTCTTCCTAATCTAGAATATTATCGTCCCCTTGTTGGCAAACTTATTTACCTTACTGTCACACAACCCGATATATCATTTGCGGTCTGTGTGATCAGTCGCTTCATGCATGCTCCGCAGACCTACCATCAGAATGCTCCGGGTCGAGGACCGGTGTACCGGTCTTCCACTTCTCTGTCTCTCATTGCATACCGTGATACTGATTATCCTGGGCCCCTCGATGATCGTCGATCCGCTAGTGGTTATTGTGGGTATTTTGGCAAAAAGTTTGTTACCCGACGAAGCAAGAAGTAGACTGTGGTTGCTCTCTCGTATGTTGAAGCAGAAGATCGTTTCATGGATGACACTGTTTTATAACTCACATGGCTAGATAGTCTCCTTATTGATTTCAGAGTCAAACTTACATCACCAAACGTTCTCTTTTGTGATAGCCAGACTGCTATCCATATTGATGAAAATTCTGCGTTTCATGAGCGCACAAAACACATTGAAGTGGACTGTCATTTTATACGAGAAAAAGTTCAACTTCCAATATTGATTTTACGACGTTCCTGCAACAGATCAAGTTTAAGTTCTTACTAAAGCCTTACCTCGCTCACTATACTGACAGTGTCTTTCCAAGCTTGATGTCTAAGAATTGTATGCTCGTGCTTGCAGAGGAGTGTTGGAGAAGGCCCATAAAATAGTTTAGTCATTGACATTATACTTAGCCCATGTATAAATGGTCCATTGGGCCATCTCTCTCTTAGACTATGTTTGGAAGAGCTGTTGCAGATTGAAAAGTTGCAGATCGAATAGAGATGCTTGAACATAGCTTTTTGAGAAGCAGTTTTAAAAAGCTGTTGACTGTTTGGTGGTCATTTTTGGTAGAATAGCTTTTTGAGAGCATACCGCCAAATTTTTTTTTTGGTTTATGGCCTCACGGCCATATCTGAACAGAGGGACATGGAGATTTGAGAGTTGGCTATACCCCTCAACGGCGTCCGCCTTGTTCGTCGTGAAATTATAAAGTACTGGTCGTCCTCTCTTTGCTTTGCTTGATAGCCGTGAAACTATAAAGTACTGGTCGTCCTCTCTTTGCTTTGTTTGATAGCTTCAACGACAACAGCCGTGCGACACTTGTCGTGGAGTTTCCTCATTGCTTCATTGATTCCCTCCCTAGATTCCGATCTCTTTCTACTTTTTCCGGCGATCATTTTTCCATCCGATCATCGACTTATCCGAAAGCCGCAACCCTAATTGCACCCCCTCCTTTACTCTAACACCCCAGGTTAGATATGCACGCTGTTGAAATCGAAAACTCGGTCTCCTGTGGAGTTCGCCCTCGGGGAAGGGGTGGTCGCGCGCCTACTTCGCTCCTGCAAGCAAAACAACGGAAGAAACAAGAGGAACCAACCCAAGGGCTCGGCGGGGAGGACCCACCACACACCCGGAACATCTGAGAGCGCTTCCTCTCCTTAGCCAGAGGCCGAGCTAAGGTACCCTCAGAAAGCACTTGAAAACTGGAGCAGGAGAGCACAGAAAGCCTGCCTTCTGGGGTACCCCTTGAGTCCTATTTATAGTTTTTAGAATCTGAACTGCCAATAACCAAACTGAACTGACCTGAAATTACCAGAAAACCCCTGGATGGGTCTGCCAACAGCCAAACTCCGCTGTTTTGAAGGGCTATAGGCAGACCAGCGGGGGCAAAACAGTAAAAAGTACCTCTTGTATCTGGGCGAGTTGGGGAGCCTGGCCACCTCGGCAGATCCTGCTCGCCTGCTGTTGCCGAGCTCCTCTGCGCGAGTGCGATTCGGGATGGCGAGCTCGCCCATCAGTCGACTCTCATTAGTCGACCCCAGCCCGACGGATCCTGGCCTAGCTCGGCGAATACCGAGCTCGCGGTTGACGAATGCCGAGCTCGGGTTCGGCTTCTCCTTGCCGAGCTCGCCCACAATCTTCAGTCCTTTGCGGGGCTTGCCTGCTGCTTGGACGATCTGGACCGCCCGGTGTGGTTCTTGGCGACCTCACTCGCCAGACACGGGGTTGTACATAATCCCCGCTCTTTTTGAGCTTGGCAAAGCTCGAAAAGAAACATACAACCCCAAGTGTTTGGCGAGTGTGCGGTGGGCTGGAGGGAATCTTCGGGTGGGGCCCACCTGCGGCTATATATATGCACCTGCTTACCTGCCTGACTCTTGCCATTCCCTTTGCTCTAACCCTGCCAAGATGCCGCTCCCCAAGGAGATTCAAGAGCGTCTAGACCGAGCTCGCCAGGCTTCTGCAGCTCGCGTAGCCGCCCTGACGGCGGTCCCTGCCGCTGTGCCGCAGGGTGGCTCTGCCGAGCCCAGCTCCAAGAGGATGAAACCGTTCCCCCACGCGGCCGAGCCCATCTACAACGACCTGAGGGCCACCTTGGAGCACGAGACCGGCTTCTCCACTCTGCCTGCCTCTGAAAGAGGGAGGAACGTCGTCGAGGTCTGCGACGGCCCAGACCGTCGCCCTGATGGTGCAGAAGACACCGCGCCGCGAGACGCCACCCCGCGGGCCAAGACCACTCTTGGGGACTCGCGGTTCATGACTCCGGAAAACCGCCACCGGGAGCCGTCCCCTCCCTTTGGGACCTTGGGGTTGAGCTCGCAGAGGCCGAGCTCGCCGGTGCGCTCCCCCTCTCCTCGGCGAACTGACGCGGACGCGGGGGCGGATCTGGGAACCATCCCCACCCCGGGATTCGAGCTTCTCTCGCCAGGGACTCGCGGCCCAGGTCGCGGGAAGGATCTGAAGTTCATTCCTCCCCGCATCTCCTTCGAGTTGCCGAGCTCGTCAGGTCAATTCTGCTTGGATTCTTGCCCCATGAGCTTTTCCTGCATTTCTCTTTTTGCTGACGTTTGACTCCACAGTTCCACCCAGCCAATCCGCTGCCGAGGAGTCTTCGCGGGCAGCCCACTACTCTCCACTCCCCTCTCCGAGCGCGCTGGACTCTTACCTGGGCCCCGAAGTGGATCAAGGCGAGCTGACGAGGAGGGAGGTTAAGCTTCTCAAGAAGCTGGTGTGCGGGCTGCGCGAGGTGCAGGGGTCAACGAGACGCTACAACGCGACTACGCGCGTCTTGCCGACGAGGTGCGAAGCGGCCAGGCTGGCGAGCTGATGTCTCCTTCCCGGCTTCTGGACGAGATAGACGATGGCCTCTCAGTGGCGCAGAGGAATTCGGGGAGGATCCGCGAGCTGCTCCGCGCGCTGCAGTCTGGGGGGCGGGAGCCGCGGGACCGGGGTAGATAAGAGGGCGGCTCTCTTGCCGAGCCGACCGGTACTCACATCCTGATGCTCCCCCTGCTCGCGCGCCCCGCTTTTTTATTCCTGAACTTGGTCTCTGTAATAAGTAGTTTTAGAATATTCTTGGACATGCGTTATTCAAATAATATATTGCGATGTTTGACTTAGCCTTGGTTGGGACGCGCCGGAAGTCGGCGAGCTGGGGTGGCGAGTTGGGGTGGCGAGCTGGGGCGGCGAGCTGAGCCGATTGGACGGCCTGACCCCAGATTTCTTTTTCTATAAATAGCCCCCCCACCAACCCCCGTACTGTGCTTTTATTGCTTTCTCTCTCTCTGCGCTTCTTTCTTCTTCTTACTCGCGCCTCGTCTTCCTTCGCGAGCACGGGCAAGACCAATCCCGACGCTGATGGCCGCAGCAAGTGCGCCCAGCACTTCACCGACTACTGCTTCTTCGAGGGGCATACCAGCGAGGAGGAGTTCGCAGAGTTCGAGACGGAATTCGTGCCGCCGGACTTCAAGGCGCGCCGGCCGAGGCAGGGGGAGGCCATCAACACCTTCTACGACGACGAGCTCGCCTTCCCCATTTCTCATTTTGAGGTGGGGTTGCGCCTCCCCCTGTGGCCGGAGGTCCGGCAAATTCTGAAGTACTACGGCGCGGTACCCGCGCAGCTGAACTCCAACGCCATCGCCATGATGGTGGCGTTCGCGAGCTACCTCCGGCGAGAGAGGATAGAGTTCAACCTGACAGTGTTCAGGAAGCTCTTCTCTTACAAGGCGACGCCGGATGGGGTCGCTTACTTCGGCGGCTCGTTGATCAAAGTTCGCGAGATCGCGAACAAGCACCACAACTGGATGACCAGGATCGCCTTTATCAAGGGTGATCTCGGCAACATCCCGTACTCGCCGCAGCAAAAAGGCGAGGAGATCTACCGTCCGCCGGCCGTATCCGGCAATGATGCCGAGCTCCACAAATACTTCCTCCACAAGGATTTCGAGGTCGCCTTCCTGCGAAGGGGCCTCGACGCGCTCCTCCCCGTTCTACCCGGCGAAGGTATTGTTCTCTCCACATTGCCGAACTCGCCAGACTGCCGAGCTCACCGTATTGCCTGTTGAAAACCCTCTAACTTTTTTCCAAGTTTTTTCTTGCAGGGGAGCGGTTGATTCCTGCGAACCCGCCGTTTGCGGACCCGGGGTCGCACCCGGACCCCCTTGCTCGCGAGAAGGCGGCGGCGGCGGCCTTCTCTCAACCCTCTTCCAGCAAGAGGCGGCCTGAGGATGCGGGGTCGAACCCGCCACACCGCCAGCCATTAGCAAAAAAGATGAAGAAGGCCGTGCTCGCTCCGCGGGGAAAACAACATCAACAACATCAATCCAGCCCCAAATACATAAGCTCAACTGAGACCCCCCCCCCCCCCCCCCCCCCCCCCCGACGCGTCGCCGGAGAGCCCGCTGAAGGAGACCACCAGCAAAGGCCGGAAGGGCAGCGAGGCTCCTTCTTCTAAGACGGCGATCTCCCCACCTCCTTCGGCGAAGAGGGCGGCTCGCGAGCGCGGGGCGCCGAAACAACATCCCCTCTTCAACTTCGGGGGGGGCGGTGGAAGGACTCGGCGGGGGAGCCTATGGTGCAGTGGGATGAGCTGGCTCATCGGGTCTCCATCTCCACTCTGCATCCGTCTTGGCATGACCGCGAGCCCGCCACTGGCCATGCTTACGCCCTCGGCTTCGGCCTTTATGGCCGCGAGGATGCCGAGGCCTACAAGAACATGACCCTACGACAGCTCGGCCATGAGGGTCTGCAGGCCCATCTGCGGACCATGGAGCTCCACCACATGCTGACTCGCTGCAGCTTTGCCCTCAGCAATCAACTCCTAAAAGCCGAGCAGGCTCGCAATGTCGCCAAGGACAAGGTCTCCGACCAGGCGAGGCAGCTCGACATCGCCGAGGGTCTCCTCGCCCAGGCCGCCGGCGGGTTGGTGAGTATCAGGCTCCTTCCTTCTTTTTACTTGAAATATTTTGCACTGTTAACGAGTTTCTCTCTTGCATCAGGATGCCAAGGCTGCCGGGGAGCTGCGGGCTCGCAATGCCGAGCAGGAGGAGGAGATCGGCCAGCTGCGCGCCCGGCTTGCCGAGCTGGAGGGGGCAAATGTGAGGCTGAAGGAGGAGAATCAGAACCTCAGCCGCGAGGCCCGCCGCCAGGCGGAGATCTTCTTCCCAGCCAGCGACGTCGACCCTACCCTCCCCTATAAGAGGCCGCGGGTCTTTGGCGAGGCCGACCTCGCCGAGAGGCTGCGGATCAACTCCATCCAAGCGGCCGAGTGCACCCTCCAAATGATGAAGGATACGGGGGTGCTGGTGCAGGGGTGAGAGGAGATCTCCGCCAAGGACCTGATGCCGAGCTTGTTCCCGGCGACGCCGCCCAGCGAGAAGGAGGATAGCCTGGACGCGATGTTCGGGAAGGGCTTCCAGGATCAATCGGGCGAGGGGGAGGACCGGTCCGGCGGGGGGGGGCGAGGCCTGAATTTGTATATTCTTCTTCTTTCTTTTTTGTTTACTCGCCGAGGCGAGCCCCTGTAAACACCTTTATTTAATGAAAAAGAATTTTTGATCATACCCGTGCCATTTCTTTTTTTTCCTTTTTGATGTGTCCTGCATATCCGCGAGTACTCCCCAGGCACCCTCGCATAGACAGGTACTGTGAGTAGGATAGTCATTAGTACGCGCCCTCGAGAGAGTATCTTGAGTACTCAGCAATTCCCAGGGCTTCGCCGCAGCTCGCTCGCGAGCTGTCCTTGGCCTTCTTAATCAGAAATAAAACTGAATTTTCCCAAGTAAAATAGAGCGGGGGCGGGGCCTTTCGGCGGGATCGGCCTCCCTTTGGCGAGATCCCAGGGCCTGGCTTGCCGATTCTCAGGATTCGCCCCAGCTTGCTCGCGAGCTGTCCGTCATCTCATCAATGTGAGACCAAGCTTTCTAAATCTTCCCAAGTAAAACATAGCGGGGGGACGAGGCGGCCCGGCGGGACCCGCCTCCTCTTGGCGAGGCCCAAGGCTCTGGCTTGTCGATCTTCTGCCGAGCCCGAGCTGGCACAGCGAGCTCGAACTCGCCCATGCCGAGCTCTCCTCTCTTGGAAAGGCCAGGTTTGTTAGGCACTACCTGGGGGGGGGAAGACTTCTTTGGGTGACCTTCAGCCCATCAGCTTGGTGAGAGCCTGACAGCGGTATCTGCTCGTGGCCCAAGGACGACACCGAGTGACTTCCAGCCCTGCCAGCTAGGTGAGAGCCTGACAGCGGGATCTGCTCGGGGGTCCCCTACTGATACCATCGAGTGACTTCCAGCCCTGCCAGCTAGGTGAGAGCCTGACAGCGGGATCTGCTCGAGGCCCAAGGATGACACCGAGTGACTTCCAACCCTGCCAGCTAGGTGAGAGCCTGACAGCGAGATCTGCTCGGGTGTCCCCTACTAATACCATCGAGTGACTTCCAGCCCTGCCAGCTAGGTGAGAGCCTGACAGCGGGATCTGCTCGAGGCCCAAGGATGACACCGAGTGACTTCCAGCCCTGCCAGCTAAGTGAGAGCCTGACAGCTGGATCTGCTCTGGGGTCCCCTACTAATACCGTCGAGTGACTTCCAGCCCTGCCAGCTAGGTGAGAGCCTGACAGCGGGATCTGCTCGAGGCCCAAGGATGACACCGAGTGACTTCCAGCCCTGCCAGCTAGGTGAGAGCCTGACAGCGGGATCTGCTCGGGGTCCATTACTAATACCATCGAGTGACTTCCAGCCCTGCCAGCTAGGTGAGAGCCTGACAGCGGGATCTGCTCGAGGCCCAAGGATGACACCGAGTGACTTCCAGCCCTGCCAGCTAGGTGAGAGCCTGACAACGGGATCTGTTCGGGGTCCATTACTAATACCATCGAGTGACTTCCAGCCCTGCCAGCTAGATGAGAGCCTGACAGCGGGATCTGCTCGAGGCCTAAGGATGACACCGAGTGACTTCCAGCCCTGCCAGCTAGGTGAGAGCCTGACAGCGGGATCTGCTCGGGGTCCACTACTAATACCATCGAGTGACTTCCAGCCCCGCCAGCTAGGTGAGAGCCTGACAGCGGGATCTGCTTGAGGCCCAAGGATGACACCGAGTGACTTCCAGCCCTGCCAGCTAGGTGAGAGCCTGACAGCGAGATCTGCTCGGGGTCCACTACTAATACCATCGAGTGACTTCCAGCCCTGCCAGCTAGGTGAGACCTGACAGCGGGATCTGCTCGAGGCCCAAGGATGACACCGAGTGACTTCCAGCCCTGCCAGCTAGGTGAGAGCCTGACAGCGGGATCTGCTCGGGGTCCAAATTCACTTCACTTCTTCATGCGAACTCATAGCGACAATATTGACATATTAAAGAATTTTCATTAAAAATCAAGGCATAACTTACAAGCTTCAAGGGAAAAAGCGTTTTAAGTCGTCACCACTCCAGGTGAGACTTAGGGTCTCGCCCTCCACATTTTGGAGCCGATACCCCCCTGATCTCAACGCCTCTTTTACAATAAATGGGCCTTCCCAGCTGGGGTTGAGCTTCCCCACGGTTGCCGATCTCCCTGCTGCATCCACCTTCCTCAGCACCAAGTCCCCCTCCACAAATAGTTTGACTCTGACGTGCTTGTCGAAGTACTTGGCCATCCGTCTCTTCACCTCTTCCTGCCGGAGGGCGGATAGATCCCGCAGTTCTTCCACCATGTCAAGGGAGAGCCGTAGCTCCTCCTCGTTCTCAGCTTGCCACTCTACCCTGCCTTCCTTGGCCGCAACAACTCGAGGTGTCTGAACTTCGAATTCCACGGGGAGCACTGCCTCGCACCCATGAGAGAGTTTGAAGGGGGTCTCTCCGGTAGCGGTGTTGGGGGTGGTCCTCAGGGCCCATAGAACCGCGGGGAGCTGCTCCACCCAGCTTCCCTTCAGATTTTCCACTTTCTTTTTCAGGAGGTTGACAATGATCTTGTTCGCGGCCTCCACCTGCCCGTTGCTCCTGGGGTGATGGACCGAGGCGAACCTGAGGTCGATTCCAAGCTGCTCGCAGAAACTGGTGAACTCAGCGCTGGCGAACTGGGGCCCGTTGTCCGTGACAATGGCCTGGGGCAGCCCATGGCGGCAGATGATCTCCCCCTAGACAAAGTTCCTGATAACCTGGGAGGTCACCTTGGCCAGCGCCTTCACTTCCAACCACTTGGAGAAGTAATCGATCATTACTAGGAGGAACCTCCTCTGCCCACTGGCCTGGGGGAACGACCCAACCAAATTCATTCCCCAAATGGCGAAGGGCCAGGGGGCCGTGATACTTTTGAGTCGCTGGGCCGGCTGTAGCTGGAGGGGGGCAAACAACTGGCATTTGTGACATCTTCTTGCGAACTCCGTTGCGTCATGGCCCAGGGTGGGCCAGAAGTACCCCTGTCTGACAATTCTCCCTTCCAGGGTCCGACTCCCGGAGTGACTCCCACACTCTCCGGAGTGGACTTCCTCCAAGATTCTTTGTACCTCCCCCTCGGCCACGCAACGAGCCAACATCCCCGAGAGTGTCTTCCTGTACAGCTGCCCGTCCTGGAGGAGGTAGTACGCTGACTTATGCCTTAACTTCTTCTTATCTGCCCCCTCCGGATACTCTCCCGTGGAAAGGAAAGTTACAACTGGGTCCATCCATGAAGTCCGTTGATCTATCTCCATGAGCTCCCCCTCTTCGATGGAGGGGAGGAATAGGTCGGTGATGGTACCTCCCACCCGAGGACCGTGCTTTGCGAGCTGATCGACCTGCTCATTTTCCTCCTGAGGCACGTGTTGGATGGCAAAAGTTTGGAACGTGCCGATAACCCCCTTTACCTTGGCTAAGTACAATCGCAGGGTAGGCTCTCTTGCTTCAAACTCCCAGTTGATCTGGGAAGCTACCACCATGGAGTCGGTAAGGACCTCCACGTCCAGCACCCCTAGCTCCCTGGCCAGGCGCAACCCTGCTATCACGGCCTCATACTCAGCTTGATTGTTGGTGATGGGAAAGTGAACCACCACCGTCTGCTCAATCCTAGTCCCCTGTGGGCTCTCCAAGATCACCCCCACTCCTAGGGAATGCCTCCCCGAGGCGCCATCCACCTTTACCTTCCAAGGAGTCGGACGAGTGAGCTCTTCCTCCGCCACCTCAATCACATAATCCGCCAAGAAGTCGGCCATTGCTTGAGCTTTGATCGAGAGGCGGGGAACGAAGGAAACGTCGAACTCACTCAACTCCACCGACCACTTGGCCAGCCTACCGGAATGCTCCACCCCCTCGAAGATGTTGCGGAGAGGATGGTCAGTCACCACTCGGATTGAGTGTGCCTGGAAATAAGGTTGCAACCTTCGAGCGGAGATGATCAGGGCGAAAGCCAGCCTCTCCAAAATTGGATACCGGAGCTCGGCCTTTCTCAAGACCCGGCTCACGTAATAAATAGGGAGCTGCTTCTTCCCCTCTTCCCGAACTAGGACGGAGCTCAAGGCCTCTGCCCCGACCCCGAGATACAAAAACAGGTCCTCCCCCTCCTTGGGCCCTTGGGCAGCGGAGCCTGGGTCAGCTGCATCTTGAGGGCTTGGAATGTCTCCTCGCACTCCTTGGTCCATTCGAACCTTTGTCCGCCCCTTAGCGTTTTGAAGAAGGGGGAGCACTTTTCCCCAGCCCGGGAGAGGAACCTACTTAGCCCTGCCAGTTTCCCTGTCAGGCGCTGTACCTCCTTGGTATTCCGTGGCGACCCTAGCTCCATGATAGCCTTGACCTTATCAGGATTCGGCTCGACCCCCGCGGGGGTGAGGAGATGCCCCAAGAACTTCCCCCGGCTATCCCCGAAAACACACTTCAGGGTGTTCAATCGCATCTTGTACTTGCGCAGGGTAGCAAAGGTCTCCTCTAGGTCCTGGAGGTGGGAGTCCACATCCCGACTCTTGATCATGAGGTCATCCACGTACACCTCCAGGTTCCTTCCCTTTTGCTCTTTGAAGACCCTATCCATCATCTTCTGGTAGGTCGCCCCTGCGTTATTTAGCCCGAAGTACATCATCTTGTAACAGTAGCATCCGTCCCCCGTGATGAACGAGACATCCTTGATGTCCGGGGGTGCATCCTGATTTGATGGTAATCTGAAAAAGCATCTAAAAAACTCATTACAGAAAAACCAACGGCTGAGTCAACCAGCGCGTCGATCCGAGGCAAAGGATAACAGTCCTTAGGACAAGCTTTATTAAGTAAAGAGAAATCGATACACATTCGCCACCGGCCGTCTCCCTTTTTGACCATGACCACATTGGAGACACAGCCGGGGTATTGGATCTCGGACACGAAGCCGACCTTGAGGAGCTTTGCCACCTCCTCTCTGATGGGCTCTGCCAGCTTGTCCGCGGTGGACCTCTTCTTTTGTTGGACGGGGCGTGTTCCCGGGTCCAGATTGAGGCGGTGGCAGGCCACATCCGCGTCAACCCCCGACATCTCCGCGGCGTTCCATGCGAAGATGTCTACATTCTTCTGGATGCACTCCAGCATCCTGCCTTGGTCCTCCGGGGTCAGCCCTCCGCTGACGCGGACCTTCTCCACCCTGCCTCCGCGGGTGAGGACCTCCAACTCCACCACTTCCTCTGCGGCCTCCAACCTGGACTGCTCCCCCCATCCTTCAGCATCCCTTTCTTCCGGAACGGGGACCTCCACCTCCACCTCTTCCTCCATGGCCATCACTTCGGCCGTCTCCTCCTGATCTCTTCCCGCCGCCTCCTTCTCAGCGCAGCTCTCCACCTCCAGCTCCTCCCTGCCAGCTTCCTGCTCAGCCTCCTCCATTCTTCGCCCCATCTCCTCGGCTCCCTCCTGCCAAGAGATGGAGTTCACAGCGGTGACATAGCATTCCCGTGTCACCTTGGGGTCCCCCCTGACCCTGACCTGAATCCCCTTAGCATTGAACTTCAAGCACTGATGGAATGATGAGGGGACGCAGCGGAAGGCGCTGATAAGGGGCCTCCCGAAGATGGCGCTGTAACTGCTGGGGGCGTCCACAATGACGAACCTACAGTTCCTGGACTGCCCCCCCAGGGTGACATGGAGACCGACTCCTCCCTCCACTTCCTCTCTCCCGAAAACCCAAACAAGGGTCCGTCCGAGGCCAGCACTCTCTTCGCCTCCACCTTCATCGCGTCAAACGCCTTCTTAAAGACGACGTTGACGGAGCTTCCGTTGTCAACGAGGATCCGAGAGACGGTAAAATTTTCGATGGCTGCCTTGATGACCAGCGCATCACAGAACGGATCCTCGTGATCCGGCATGTCGCTTCTGGATAAGGTGATCCTCTCTTCTGGGGGTGGGGCTTGGGATGTGGAGGCAACGCTCCGACGATACATGGTGTGGAGGCTCGCCTTTCGGGAAGCCTCGACCCCCACCCCCCCGTGGATCACTCCGATCCCTCCTCGGGTACCAACGTCCGCCCGGTCTTCGCAACGGTTCTCCTCTGCCCGAGGCAGGACCTCCTCGATCCTCACTTCCTGGCGCCCCTGCTGCTGCTGCCGCCGCTGCTGTTCCCTGTTCCCTCTCATTTCAAGGAACTCCGGGCACGTGGCCGTGGCGTGCCCCTCTTCCTGATGGAAGTCGCAATAGGGCAACTCCACCCTAACTTCTCTCCTCCTCCGCCTTGCTACTCTCCTCCTCTCCCCCAAGGCTATGACCATAACCTCTTCTTGATCGGGGAGTCGGGGCCTCTGGGCCTGCCTCCAGCCCGGGGGGTGGAATTGATCTTGCCCCCCTTGATGGCGATCCCTTCCTGGGTATCCTCTCTGTGGCCCCTGCCCTTGCCACTCAGGCCTCCAGCCCAGCCGTCGGTCGGGCTCCTGACGCCCCCACCTAGGCTGCTGCGGCCCCTGGAGCTGCCTCCGCTCCCTCTGCCGGGGCTCTCCTCTCCTCTCTTCCTGTCCCCTTCCTCCTCTCGATTCCTTCTCCTCCTCCGTGGCCCACCTGGCCAGTTTCCGCGCAAACTCCGGGTTTGACGCCTCCCCGTCAACTTCTCTCGCCGCCCTCTCCATCAACTCCTCGTAGGAGAGGGGGGAAACTCTCTTCAGCTCCATCCTGAAGAATCCCTGCTGCAGGCCCAGGGTAAAGGCCATCATCAAACTATGACCCGACATCTCCTGGACCTGGGTAACCTCCTCCTGGAACCGATCTACGTAGCTCCCCAGCGTCTCATTCACCCCCTGCTTGATGTGGAACAGAGATTCCGACTCCTTCTTCCTCCTCTTCGAGGTAGTGAACCTCAGCATGAACCCCCGGCGCAGGTCCTCGAAGCAGTAGATGGAGCTGGCCGGTAGCTGGTGGAACCACTCCCTTGCCTTCTCCTTGAGGGTGATAGCGAAGAGTCGACACTTGAACCCGTCCGACATCTGCCGGATTGAAACCACATCCTCGAACCATTGAACGTGCTGGACCGGATCTCCCTTCCCGGTGTAGTAGGACATTTCGGGTTCCCTGAACCCATCTGGAACTGGGGCAGAGGAAACCAAGTCACTGAAGGGGCTTCCTCCCCCCACTGGGCGAGCTGGCGAGTCTCGCGAGCCCAGCTCGCCAAACCGGCCTCGGCCTGCCGAGCCAGGGAAGAGCTCGCGCCCGGGGAGCTCGCACCCCCGGCCCTCCTCGGCCACCTCCTTCCCTGCTCGCCTGCCGGGGGCGTCCTCACCCAGAGAGGGGGCGGCTGCGATCTGGGCTGCTGGGGTCGAGCACTCGGCCCGCGTGCCGAGTGCGAACTTGACGAGGTTCAGCACCTCACTCCTGAAATCCTCGAACATCCTTACTGTGGCGAGAGGCGGGGGGGGGGGGGGGGGGGCGAGTCCGGCCTGTCAGATCCCTGTCCTCCTGTCATCGGGCTCGCTGAAGCTTTTCTGCACTGACCACGATCCACGCTCACCGCACCAAAATGTTGAAACCGAAAACTCAGTCTCCTGTGGAGTTCGCCCTCAGGGAAGGGGTGGTCGCGCGCCTACTTCGCTCCTGCAAGCAAAACAACGGAAGAAACAAGAGGAACCAACCCAAGGGCTCGGCGGGGAGGACCCACCACACACCCGGAAGATCTGAGAGCGCTTCCCCTCCTTAGCCAGAGGCCGAGCTAAGGTACCCTCAGAAAGCACTTGAAAACTGGAGCAGGAGAGCACATAAAGCCTGCTTTCTGGGGTACCCCTTGGGTCCTATTTATAGTTTTTAGAATCTGAACTGCCAATAACCAAACTGAACTGACCTGAAATTACCAGAAAACCCCTGGATGGGTCTGCCAACAGCCAAACTCCGCTGTTTTGAAGGGCTATAGGCAGACCAGCGGGGGCAAAACAGTAAAAAGTACTTCTTGTATCTGGGCGAGTTGGGGAGCCTGGCCACCTCGGCAGATCCTGCTCGCCTGCTGTTGCCGAGCTCCTCTGCGCGAGTGCGATTCGGGATGGCGAGCTCGCCCATCAGTCGGCTCTCATTAGTCGACCCCAGCTCGACGGATCCTGGCCTAGCTCGGCGAATACCGAGCTCGCGGTCGACAAATGCCGAGCTCGGGTTCGGCTTCTCCTTGCCGAGCTCGCCCACAATCTTCAGTCCTTTGCGGGGCTTGCCTGCTGCTTGGACGATCTGGACCTCCCGGTGTGGTTCTTGGCGACCTCACTCGCCAGACACGGGGTTGTACACACGCCGTCCGCAATCTCTCCGCATCCACAGATTCCGCGGGCATGCTTTGGGAAACCAACGATGTTCCTGCCACTCCGCCGCCGAGAGAAGCTCTCTTGACTTCTTCGCCCGCGGCGATCATTTTTTGTCCGAATCGGTTAGAGAAAATTCAAGACCTCGCTTCTTCTTTCTTCGCCGACGGCAATGCCTCCGGTGCCCTCCCCTTCGGAGCGGGAAATAAAGCGGCCAATGAGTCTAGTGACACCGACCCTGTAGTCTTGGAAGGCTCCCGGCGGCGGCCGCTTTCGTTATCCTCCGAGCATGATTGCTGCACAGTCGTGGGCGGGGGGGGGGGGGGGGATCGGGAGACACCAGGATGATTTTGGGAGATTTTCCAACCGCCAGAGCTCTTCCAAACAGAGCCTTAGGCTCCTTTAGTCCCACATCTAGATTCATTCTTGCGTTTTCTCCCTCTATCTATATAAGGAGCCTAATGGGGCGGCCGCCAGCCTCCCCCCTGTAAAAAAATAAATGTTTAGAGATTTTTTTAATAGCGGGTGTTCCGTTGGATTTAATCCAACAGCTACAGGACCCCCACATAAATTGTGTATATCAGCGGCCCGCTGATATACAGTACTCCCATATATGTATATATATATTGGAGAATATTTTATTTGTCCCTTTATTTATTTTCTAATTTCTGGTTTCTTACAATATATAATCTCTAAATTATCCATGGGAAAAGATTGATAAACTAGCACAGTGGTAAATTTCATTTTTTTAATCAGTGAAAAGAGTTTTGATTATGAAGGAATTATTTTGTATCAATTCCCTTCTCCAAGTTGTACTTTTCTTTAAAACTTATTTCAATTCCTTTCTTTTCTTAGTTATTAACACTTGTTTTGACCAAAGCCGTTATGCATACAACATTGCCAAATAATTATAATACTGTAGAATTTACATTAAGTCTCCATGATAATCTTGTATTGCAAAGGTAGTTTAATGGGATACTTCCTTTTAGATTCTCTGTATGACTTGTCTTTCAACTCATTTCCTGCAACTCGAGCTTAGTCCTTGCCAAAGTATTTGATCTTCATGTGATACTCGATCTACGAGATAAACTTTCAGCCCTACTCTTGTACTTATAGTCTAACAATTGTTTTTGTTCTTGTTTCCAATTTGAACAAACAATAACCCTTGTGAAGGAGGTGTAAAAATATATTCAGGTGGCTGGGAATGCAAAATAGATTCAGATCTAACCCTTGTTGTTACGTTCAAATACTGACAACAAGAGATCAGATGAGATATAGTAAATTTTTTGATTCTTTAAAGTAGTGCTAAGATTGAATTGTGAATGACTCCTTGTTTTTTCTCATGAAAATTTAAATTCTTGATTTCTTGAAGCAATTCTTCTCGTGGACAACACTGGATCTCTTCTTCTCTCTTGCACGTTTACTGGTGGTAGTAGGTATTAGTTGAATCAGATCAGCAGTGCTTTTTTATTTTTGTTCCTTATGAGGTGGTGGATCACCTTATATCTGAGGTGAATCAATTGGACTTGTCAACAACTATGGTATGAGGAATAACAATTGAAGGCAGGTGATGGCCACGAAAGTAATATGTGGAGGGGTCAGCAAGTTGGGGAAGTAGATCCAATGGCTAGGAGAATTCTCTCAGGGGTTTGAGGCGAGAATTAGAGTTTGACTTTTTTGGGGGGTGTGGAATATGAAAATTTTCTATTAATTGCTTGCCTTTGTAGAAGCAACACAAGAATCCTCAAGTCAAAATAACTACCTCTCTAAAAGAAGGGGATAAAAAAGGGGAGTCCGGTGCACAAAGCATCCCACACAGTGAGGGTCCAAGGAAGCTGTTTTCCCACCACAAGGGTGAAATGTAGGCAAACCTTACCCTTCATTTTAGCAAGAGGTTGCTTCCAGGACTCGAACCCGTGACCTCAAGGTCACATGACATTACCTCAACTAGTGTGCCAAGGCTCCTAAACGAAGGGGATACAAAAAATACAATACTTAACCAGACCCATCTATTAAAATTAATTTAAAAACTCAATAACATGGTTTGATTGACCCAGTAGATTTCTTCAGGCTAGTCAACCGATTGTTATCCCACGGTCTAGATTCCTTAGTTGTTTACTTTTACAATATGTATTTGTCGTATGGACTTATGATGATTTTCTCATCAATCTCAACAATACAATCGGAGAATCAACACCATTCATATTTTTTTTTCTTATGACTGGATCATATAACCACAATTCGATCTACAAATTACAAATCCTCATTTTAGAAGGATTTCACTTATGACAATCCTATGTTATTAAAGGCGTGCCTATGGCTCCAGGCTCAGAGGTTTGCGCCTCTGTGCGTGTTATTTGCGCCTTTAGAATATAAAATGCGCGTCTGAGTGAAATTTTTGTTGTAAATTTATTTCTTCAATTTTTTTTTAAATGTAAGGACTCAATAATTTTTTATTGATTTAATGTTTGTGAAAGATAAATGTGCGTTGAGGCTTAGATATGATATAAGTGATCGCATTAATTCTGTTTTTTAAGGGATATAAACGATAGTAATTAATGATTAATTAGTAGGCTAGATGAAGAATTTGATTGAGAAGCTGAAATAATGTTTGATGTTGATTATTTAAAATGGATGTGGTTGCGCCCTGCATTCGTCAGACGCGCGCCCGCCTCTTGATCCTTGTGCCTAGGCTCTAAGACCCATTTACGCCTTGCGCCTTTAATAACTAAGTGCCAATCATAACATCATCGTGCTTTCTTGTAGTACCATTTGGGTGCACATCACTCGTAACTATTCCTTCTTGCCAATGAGTTAGTCTCCTTTTGCTCATTCTTGTAGTACCATTTGGATTTCTTATCAACTACCTTTATCTGGCGCTATATTGCGGTCAGATTTCCTAGAATATGAAATATCAGCAAATGAGAGAACATCTGATGTTATCAGTGTAATATCGTTATGTAGGCAGCCTTATGGAAATGATTCCCTAAATATATTGTTAATAGTATTTGAATTTTTGAGTAAGCGTCAAAGAAAGGCAATGATATACTAGCAAATTAGTTGAGTTGTATTGCATTTGTACTCCTATTTGGAGGTTAGAGATTCAAACCTGTACAATGCACACGCAAAATATTGTTTGCATTCAGGTGATCGGAAAGGAATACTTGTCTAGTTTTAATGTTAATTTTTTCCCTGTTGGGAGATTTTCATAGAGGAAAAGTTCCAATTTTATAACGAGGACATTCAAGGTCTTTAGATACTTCGTTGCTTACTCTGTACATCTTCTTCTTGTTTAAGAAACCAAGGGAAGAGTGTAATAGAAGAAAATAGTAAGTTGACTATTGCTTAATCTAATAGCTCTCAAACTCTAATACCTTATTCCATTACCTTCTAGCGTCTCAAGGTACAAAGCTATCTTTTGTGAGTTCCTTTATCAAGTTAAATGTGATGGGGGATCATGACAAGACCCGGAAGGGTCTACACGCGTCGACCGAGGAATCAACAATGACGATCAAGACTGTTTATTTCGAGCGGATCGTCGATCTAGGAATTTTAGTATTTTATTTGTATTTTATTTGATATGTTGTTGAGGCCATCATGATCGGATAATGATGTCCGTTCATGACTCTTCCTTAGATTATATACAGAGGTAGAATGCTCATTTGATGAGTATTGAAAATTTGAGAAAAATCACTCATTTTGATCATCGGTGCCAATACCAGAAATTCGAGTGCGACGCTCGCAAAAACCTTCCCCCCTTTATAGCTTCCTTCCTTACCTATAGTCAGCCTCCACCACTTCCTCTTCCACACATAAAGATTCAGAGTTTGTTTACAATCGACGTCGTGGTCTTGCCTTAGCCCGACCACTACCCCCTCAGAATGAGCGTGCCAGCCGTGCCCATCTATAGTTCCCTTATCGTAGAGATCTTGTTGCCCCTGTGGCAAGATTTGATTACAGTAGAGATGTTTTGATGATGATCTTGAGCCTCAAAGAGGTCATCAAACTGACGATGATATCACTCATAGGTTCTGCATTAATGGCACTTCATTCAATGGTTAGTTAGACCCTAAAGCATTTAGTGACTGGATCTTAGACATGGATTACTATTTTGAGTGATTCGACATAACCAATAAGAGTAGGGTTCACTTTGCCCAGTTGAAATTGCATGGTCAAGAAAGATTTATTGGACGAGCTTAGAGAGATTGTTCGAGCGAGAGGGTTGCCATTCCATCTCTCGGTGGGCACCTATGAAGCATAGACTTAATGAAAAATATATCTCCGCTTCATATAGGAGTTAGTGCCTAGACTAGCTCTATGCTTTACGCCAAGGCACACTCTTTGTAGTCGATTATATGACACATTTCGATGAGTTAGTTGTTTGGTGTGATATTAAAGAGAGGTCCATTGCTATTGCGTCTCACTTTTGAGAGAGATTACGTCTTGAGATTTGTAGAGATCTCATCCCGCATCATCTGGAGGCTGCCGAACATATATTTCAACTCGCTCTAAAATACAAGCATTACTTACAATTTACAAATCTCTGATCCTAGACGAGTGAGCACGGAGTCAGAGAGTTCTTCTTTTAGGAAACCACCATTGACATATGCCCCCACTCCTATAACTAGTTGCGCCCTCACTAACAAAAAAGGCAAAGCTATTGCCTCAAGGCCCCCCAAAATATGGGGGAATCTAGTGCTATCGGTGCCAAGGTATAGGACATATAGCGTATCGGTGCCTTATATGTAATCTACTCATAGAAGAGTGCTCTGACCCCAAAACAGTCGTAGTTGAGTCTACCGAGGAAGAAATTGTCGTTACTACCGAAGAATGGTGGGCTAGTGATGTAGATAGAGCTTTAAAGTTGGGTGTTTTTAGGTGTTTATTGTCGATCCCCATTCTAGGAGAAGATTGGAGACGCATTTCTATCTTATACACCTACTTTCATAGCACATGAAATTCTTGCATGCTGGTCATCGACAACGATACTTGTATCAATGTTGTTACTGCAAATGGCGTTGAGCGTATGAAACTTACAACCAAATCTCACCCATATCCTTATCAAGTAGTTTGGATTGACTGACGACGTTGTGATCGCCCAACTGTATCTTGTGGCGATTAGTCTTGTGGATTCTGAGGACCATATTTGGTGTAACTTTCTCCCCATGAACGTCACCCACATATTATTAGGACGTTATCATGATGTCACCAGCTTTAGGCGACAAACTGTTGCATGTCCTCAAGAGCAAAATTCCTTAGCCACTACATCTTATATGTCCTGGGCTGAAGGCTGATTCTTTCACACACACCTGCCATTAGATGAGAGAACCTCTACGCCCAGTGACATTCACATAGAGGGACACCCAACAATGATCCATTCCTTGAGGAATCACCCCTTCTTAGGAATGTATCTATTGTTAGCGAGTTATACATCAGGAGTTCTTTTACCACTCTTAACATCCCTCAAAGCATTTTTCTTTTTATTGAGCCTCATCTCATACTATTGATTTCTTTGATGATCTTGAGAGTGACCATTACAATTGCGATGAGTATTTATGTACTCCATCCTCTAAGCCTCTTGACCACGCACATTTTAGCAGAGTGATATGAGACATTATTGCACCACTTCGTAGGAGGCCCGCTTAATATGTCTGCCATGGTTTACTTTTGTTGCATGTCATGTATGAGTCTGTTAGGCATAAGATTACTTGCAATAATAAAATTTATAAATCTTATGTTGATAACCACAACTGAGCACAAAGCTTTAAAGAAAATGAACAAATGATTATTCGTATACTTACTGAGAGATTTCCTCAGGAAATAGCTAGAAAATTAAATGTGAGCCAAATGAGTCCTTATATAGTTAGAGATAACTGCTTCCGAACTCAATATTCCTAACAGTATGAGAATTTTACATGTATGCAACATTTAAGATTTGATACATTCTATGAACCACATGATTACATGCACCCATTGCCTCCCACCACCCCAGAGCCTCAACCCCACATACCCCCACCCCCTCTCCAATTAGCCACCTTCAGCCTCTTGGTACTGCTCAAACACCAAAAATCATACCAACACCTCCTTCAACACTGGCATTACTTCTAGCTCCATTTCCAGTTTCCTCTGTAGCAACATCATCATCGACACCGACGACATCATCTCCTTTCGCAGTAGTACCTCTTTCAGCATCTTCGACAGAAGCAACACCACGTTCGACGCTATTGACAAGATCTTTAGCAGCCACAGTACCTTCGACTCCTTTCGACAACATCACAGAGATCGTGGCCCACAAGAGCCTACTGACATCAGTGGGATCCATCGGCAGGGCCGATCATTCATTGACGACGCATGCATTTCTACAACAGAGCTTGAGAGACCTTGCTCGCCCTCCGACGAGAGTACGATCATCTCCATTCATCGTAGATGAGTACTTTTGAGGTGATGAGAGTTGACGGGGATCACGTCATACGACCCATAGGGGTCTACACGTGCCAACCAAAGAATCGACAGTGACTATCGAGACCGTTTTTTTCGAGTGGATTGTCTATCTAGGTATTTTAGCATTTTATTTGTATTTTTTATTTTTATTTGGTATGCTTTGGAGTCTTTCATGATCGAAGAATCATGATCATTCACGGTACTTTGTTAGTCTATATAGAGAGATAAATGGTTCATTTGATTGGTATTGGAAGTGTAAGATAAGTCACCGATGTTTGGAAAGTTCTCCCCCTCCCCTCCTTGGCCGGTCCCTTATAGCCCCCCTCCATACCCATAGTTGGCCTCTGCTTAGAACCTACCTTACTTCATTATGTACAGACACGCTCCTGCACACATATATGCTAGATATTATCGGCTCTGATATCCCATCGAATTTGTGAGTGCTAGCGATAAAGCATTTTAACTTTCACCAAAATCTTTTATCTTTTAAACTCCTTAATTTTGTTGAA
Organism: Platanthera guangdongensis; assembly: GCA_039583875.1. Classification (NCBI taxonomy): domain Eukaryota; kingdom Viridiplantae; phylum Streptophyta; class Magnoliopsida; order Asparagales; family Orchidaceae; genus Platanthera; species Platanthera guangdongensis. The sequence continues at coordinate 164,424,423 of CM077159.1, forward strand.
TATATATTTTTTTTGCTGAGAAGGGAAGCCTTGGCGCACCAGACATATCCAACAAGCAATACCTTGGTGTTTATTGTTTGCGGATGATATCGTTTTGGTTGATGAGACACTCGAGGGTGTAAATGCAAAACTTGAATCTTGGCGAGGTACTTTAAAAAGAAGGGTTTTAGGTTGAGCATGACAGACAGAGTATATGGAGCTCAAATTTAGCAGTACAAGAAGGATGGATGACTTCGTTATTAAGTTGGGTGATCAAGATATTTCCCGTATTGAGTGTTTTAAATATCTTGGATCGATAGTTCAAAAGGACGGAGGTATTGATAAAGATGTGACAAATAGAATCCAAGCGGGTTGGTTGAAGTGGAGAGGCGCGTCAGGGATCTTATGTGATCGTAAAGTACCACTAAAACTTAAAGGCAAGTTTTACCGTACTGCAATTAGACCCGCGATGCTCTATGGTTTTGAGTGTTGGGCAGTGAATTGTGTACATGAGCAAAAATGAGAGTTGCGGAGATGAGAATGCTTAGGTGGATGTGTGGACACACACGAGATTGGATAGAATTAGGAATGAATGTATCAGGGATAAGACATTAGGAGCACCAATTGTAGAGAAGATGCGAGAAGCTCATCTAAGATGGTTTGGACATGTACAAAGGAGACCATTAGATGCATCTGTTAGGCGTTGTGAGAGTCTAGTCACTAAGCATGTTAAACGAGGGAGGGGTAGACCAATAAAGATTTGGAATGTAAGTATAAGGAAAAACATGATGTACTTAGGCATTAGTGAGATTATAACAAAAGATAGGGCACAATGGCGACAAAGGATCCATATAGCCGACCCCACTATAGTGGGATAAAGGCTTGAGTGTTGTTGTTGTTGTTGAAGGGGAGCCTTGGCGCACCAGTTAAGGTGTTGCAGTGTGACCTTGAGGTCATGGGTTCGAGTCCTGGAAGCAGCCTCTTGCAAAAATGCCGGGTAAGAGTTGCCTACATTTCACCCTTGTGGTGGGACCCTTCCCGGACCCTCGCTGCGCGGGGATGCTTTGTGCACCGGGCTACCCTTTTTATATATTTTTTGCTGAAAAGTAAGAAAACCAAAACTATGAAGTATCAATTGCTTTTCTCTTAACTTATGTTTTTTATGGCAATTTCTGTTTTGCAAAATTTTCATTCTTATATATTCAAGTGTTTTTTAACCTTAATCCTCATATACAATTAAGACCTGCTGATAATATTCATACATTACACCTATTCATGATTGATTTAATTATATTTCCTTTTAGATGTTATAACACTCTCATCAGAAGGGAGTATTTTGAGGGCGTGGAACCTTCCAGATGGGCAGTTGGTTTGGGAATCTGTCCTACAATTCTCAGCACCCTCGAGGTCTTTGTTGTATGTTCCGGTAAGCATTATTATCTTTGGATGGTTCTTCTGTAATCTTGTGTTTTTCCTCTTTTGGCTTGCTGTTTCGGAGATTAATTTGTAGTGATGATCTTACAGACAAATATTGGAATGGAGAAAGATAGCCTGATTTTTGCTTTTGGCGGTGGATGGCTTCACGCAGTATCAAGCATTGATGGAGAGAAAGTTTGGAAGAAAGAATTTCCTGCAGAAAGGTATTAAATAAGCATATTTTGATTTTTTTGTCATCTTTGTTTTTCCTCTTTTGGATTGCTTCACGCAGTATCAAACATTGATGCAGCCTCTTGCAAAAATGCACGGTAAGGTTTGCCTACATTTCACCATTGTGGTGGGACCCTTTCCCGGACCCTCGGTGCGTGGGGATGCCTTTGTGCACCGGGCTACCCCCCTTAGGTATTACATATTACAGCTAGCATTGTAATTTCTTTTTTGAATACCTTGCAGCTTGGACATACAACAAGTTTTTCAACAAGATCACAGTGATATCATATATGCTGTTGGATTCCTTGATTCTTCACATTTTGTTGTATATCACATTAGTGTTAAAAGCGGCGATGTCTTAAAAGATAGCATGTCATCCTTACCTAATGGTTTTTATGGCAGCATGGTACTTGTTTCTGGGGGCATCCTAGTTGCATTAGATGCCAGCCGATCAACCCTATTCTCAATAAACTTTGCTGGGAGCTCTATGAGTATCCATGAGAAATATATTGCAGATATTGTTCCAAAATGTTCTGGAACGGCTGAAATTGTGCCTTCAAAACTCACTGGCCTCTTCACCTTGAGAATTGGTGCATGCATGGTGTTATTTAAAGTCAATAATGGAGGACATATCGAGATTGCAAATACATTTAGCTATCCAACTATTATTAGTGACTCCATTTCTACTACAGAGGGAAATCAAGCTTTTGTGGTTGTGCAGCATGCAAAAAAGAGTGTCCAAATTACAGTGAAGTTTGTTAATGACTTGATAAATGATGCTCTTAAAGAAATTGTTGAACTGGAACCCCATAGAGGAAATGTGCAGAAAGTTTTCATCAATAATTATGTTAGAACAGACAGGTCCAACGGATTCAGGGTTCTTTTAGTAATGGAAGATCACTCCTTGATTTTGGTTCAACAAGGCAAGATCGTTTGGAATAGGGAGGATGGACTTGCTTCAATTATTGATTCAACAACATCTGAATTGCCTATTGAGAAAGATGGCGTGTCAGTTGCAAAGGTGGAGCATAGCCTTTTTGAATGGTTGAAGGTAGACTGTTTCGTTGTGAAGTCTTCTGCTGATAGAACTTTTGTTGAAGTCTATTCATTTATCAAAATTTATATAGTGCCTCTTATTCCCTCTGATGTTTTATTCATTGGGTACTGTCATACTATTCACTAATATATTCATTTCTTATTGATTTATACTGAAAAATACTATACTTCTCAATTACATTATGTAAAACAAATTTTGGTTCTTTCTGTTAGAAGTTGGCACCCCTGTAAAGATTTTCCGGTAACTACACTCAGTAAAATTTTTTGGTACTCGTTAGCTTGCTACTGCAATGCCAGAAAAACCTAGATAATGCCCTCCACCTTTTGACGTAGGATAAAGTGAAGGTCGTGAGGTGAATATGCCCTAGTAGAACTCTAATGAATGTATGTACGGTAGTACGGGTAGCGGTGTAGGGAAATCTATATGGATGCCATGTACATGCATCATGGTTGTCAAGATTGCGATCCGGATCATAGGATCGTACAATCCTACGATTCTGATTTTGTAAATCGATCCAAATTTTGTAAAGCAATCTTCGATCCAATCCTACCATCCAATCCGATCCAATCTCAAAACGATCTTATCTAGGATCTCAATTCTGATAACCTTGACATGCAGTAGTACAACATTTATTTGCAATGATTCTGAAATTATAAAAAGAATTTATAGGCATGCACAATTAAGATTAAGGTTTAGGTTATATAAGCAAGTTCTAGCTAGAATTAAAGTAAGATTGTTATTAAGTAGAATTTACAACAAAATATTTATTACTGTCAGAAGAAAATCCTGTAAAGGCCCAAAAGAAAGGCCCATCTTAGACCCTTTTCCTCCTTATATTTTAGTCCCACATTTTGAATGAGGATCTTTCTCTCTCTTTCTCTTTCTATATAAGTGTACAAATGCTTGTATTTAGTAATTGGAAAAGGATTAATAAAATTTCAAGATTATTCCTCAATATTTTGGGCATTTTTCCACATGGTATCAGAGCAATCGTTCCTACGACAGTTTTTCTCCACGTTCTGCTCTGCGCCGATAGTTTTTTGCTAAGCCGCGGCCTCTGTTTCTCTAACCGCATTGCTCCCTGGCTTCTGTTCCTGCGGTCTCCGTTTTTTTATCCGTTGCTATCTTCCTCCTGTGGATCCACCCCTCTCCTTCCCCTTCTCTTGCTTTTATAGATTTTCCTCCACTTATCTGTGAGTCCCTCTATCTTCTACGTTGCGGCCTGTTCGCTGTTTCCAACTCGTCGCTGCTCGCCGGGTCCAACTACTGTTCTGGTCGACCTTGTGTGCTCGCCGCGGCCTGTTCACAGGCGTCTGCTTGCCGGATCCTTCGTCTCGGGTTGCTGTCTGGCCACACGCACTGCCCTGGTTTGCTCGCTGCGATCTTCTTTTCCGTTTGCTAGCCGAGTTTCACTGTTGGTCAGCTCGCGGTCTTTGGCTTTGTTTGATTTGGTGTTTTGCTTAGGCAGCGGGAGGAGACAGAGGGCTTTTGGAACCGGAGGGAGGAGGCTGCAGTTGGAATCCCTCCGTTTCCTCCATTTCCCATGGCGCGGCGAGTGCAAACAGTGCAAATGCCTCCGACGACCATTTGGTTACCCGCCGTGCGGTGACGTTTGCCCCAAACGGAGAGCTCCAAACGCTGCGCTAAACAAAACCTTTATCTCAGGTCGCTAGCCGCTGACTGCCTGCCGCTGGTCTCGTTTCTTCACTCAGGTCGCTAGCCTCTAGCCGCCTACCGTTGGTCGTATTTTTTCTCTCAGGTCGCTTGCTCTAGCCGCTGACTGCTGGTCTTTCTCTGCTCGTCTACTCGCGGCCTCTCAGGCCGCCACAGCTTGCTCCCCTCTCAGGCCGCCACAACGTGGTCTCTCCGCTGCTCTTCTCTCAGGTCGCTTTCTCTCCTATCAGGCCGCCACTACGTGCTCTCCTGCTGCCGCTGCTCCTCAGGTCGCCGCTCTCAGACCACGGCCCCTCAGCTCGCGTCTGCCGCAGATTGCTCTCAGCCCTCCGCTGCTGTTCTTAGACCGCCGCTATTGCTCTCAGACCGTTGCTATTGTACCCAGGCCGCCCTTCTCCTCAGGCCGCAGTTCTTGTTCTCCTGGGCTGTCCCATCTCCAGGTCGCCCAAAGTTACTTTGCTTGCCTCTTCTTCCTTTTCATGGATTCGACAACTGCCTCCTTGCTTCCCGCTCGTGCTAATGCTCCTCTTCCTGAAGTTCGTGATGAGTTGCGAATCACCAGCATTTCTCTTAGTGGGAAGAAGAATTTTGTTGAGTGAGTGCACTCTATCCGCCAGGTTCTTCAGACTTAGGGTCTCCTGCATGATTTGACTAAAGACAACCCTTTTGCACCCACTGATGACTGGTTTCGTGACGATCGCCGTGTTCAGAATTGGCTCCTCAACTCCCTGGATGGAGAACCCTACCGTATGACCATGTATCATAAGACAACCACGACAAGTGGATGAGCTCCATTTCCTTTACTCCGACAAGGACAGTCTCCAACACTTGTTTAACATCATCACCGATCTTCAAACTCTTGACTCAGGCGGTGCGGTTGACTTAACCTCCTTGGTTGCGCGTTCCAAGACTCTGGTTGAGTCCTGGATTCAACATCAACCCCCCACTACTGATCTGGCTGCTCAACGCGCTTAAAAGGAAGCTGTTGGTATTGCCATAATGATGACTCACGTTTCACCTCATCTTCACAGTATTTGGGCTCAGATACTCTCTTCCTCTACCATTCCCTCATTCTCTGATGTTTGCTCTATGCTGTTAAAGGTTACACCACCTCCTGAAGCTCTCGTCCCTCCCTCACCGGCTCTTCTCCAACAATCTGTTGCCCCACCCCCCTCTCCTCCCTCCATCCGAGGAGGTCGCTCAGGCTCCCGCGGGAGGTGTCTAGATATCCGACAGAGGTCTAAGTGTACCTATTGTGGTAAGGATGAACATCTTGAGGCAACTTGCTACTGCAAACATGGTCTGCTTCCTCGTTCTAATGCCTCTATTGTTGCCAACACCTCTTCTGCCACTCGGGCTGATCTTAATGCAGTGCACCTCCAGCTCCAGCAACTTCAAGGGTTGCTCAACTGCCCGCCCGCCTGCTGACACCTCTTCTTGTATCACTTGTCTCGGGCTCCTCTCAATCTCCACAGTGTTCGGTCCTGCATCCTCTCGCCTCCTACTATCCCCACACTCTCCGATGTCTGCTCAATGCTACTCAAAGTGACGTTGTCTACTGCTCTTCCGCCGCTGTCTCCAGTCTTCCTACATTGCGGCTCGAATCACAGGACACCGCAACCCCCGCCTTGTGGTGGTCGCTCTAGTTCCCGAGGTGGTGGGTGTGATGACTGTCATCGCCCTAAGGGACAGATCTCCCGGCCCTGTTCTTTCTGTGGTCGGTACGGCAACACAGAAGCGGTCTACTTTAGTAAACATAACTTTCCTCTGCCAAACTGCCACATACTTCTTTTATGTTGCATGCCTCACCTGTCAAAGAACTCCAACTTCGTCACGAACTACCTCCCGTCCCTCTTTCTTTGGTGCCTCCGTCTCCCATGAAAGTATCTCTTGTCTCTCCTATAGTGCTTCTTGGATTCAGGACTCCGGTATTACCAACCACATCAATCCCCATAAGCCCTCTCAGTATTTGGACTCCCCGTGTCCCAAGTTCATCACCGTTGCCAATGGTGACACTACTCCTGTTACTGGCTTTGGCTATATGATGCTCACTCCATCTCTCTCGCTGAGATATGTTCTTCATGTTCTTGACTCTCACTTTAATCTGCTTACTGTTAGCCGTCTAGCCCACGATCATGATTGTCTAATCACGTTCTCATCTTCCTATTTTGTTGTGTAGGATTAGCAGACGCGAAATATCATTGATAATGGACGGCTGTCTAACGAGATCTACATCTGGATCTCCTTGCTCCTGCCCTCTCTTCCGTCAACTCTGTTGATTGGCACCGACCTTTTGGTCATGCCCCTCTCCCAATACTCCAGACGGCTCTTTTAGATTTCTGTTTTTCTTCTTTTGATTGTGAATCATGTATTTATGGAAAACAATATCGCTCTGTTTGTTCTCATAGTTATACTTGGAGCATTGTTCCCTTTGATTTAGTTCATTATGATATCTGAGGTCTCTACAAAACAACAAGTATCTCTGACTATCACTATTTTGTTACCTTTATTGATGATTTCTCTCGCATGACTTGACTATATATGATGTGTGATCGCTCTTAGCTTCTGTTTATTTTCCGCTCTTTTATTGTCGAAACCCAAACACAGTTTACCTGCACCATCAAAATTCTTCGCACTGACAATGTGCGTGAATACACCGGTCATGCCTTTCAATTATTCTTCAACTCCTTGGGCATTATCCATCAAACCTCATTTGCATATGCACCTCAACAAAATGGCATCGTTGAGCGGAAGAATCGTTAGCTTCTCAAAGTGGCTTGGTCTCTCCTCTTCCAGATGCAGATCCCTACATCCTATTGGAATTTTGTTGTCTCCACTGCGTCCTATCTCATCAACCGCATGCCCTTATCAGTACTCAATTGTGTTAGTCCCTTTTCTCTCTTATTTTCTGAGCGAACTCGTTCCCTTAATACTGCGGGTCTTTGACTGCGTCTGCTTCCTTCGTCATCTGATCCCCCCTGTTGACAAATTGGCCCATCTCGCCACTTGTTACATGTTCGCTGGTTATTCACGTACCCAAAATGGCTATGTTTGCTATTCCCCCTCTCCTCGAAAGATGATCACGTCTGTTGATGTTACTTTCCTGGAACATCAGTCTTTCCATCCCTCCGTCACCACGACGACACCCTCTACGGATCTCCCACATCCTCTTGTTCCTACCACATCCCATTTACCACCGTTACTCCCAACACCATCACATGCTCCGGCTCCTCCCCTTTGTGTCTACTCTCGCCGCTATCCTCGATCTGGTGCCCCGCAACAGCCCCTGTTTGCCACTGATCCTTCGCCGAATGTTGATTTGACCACACCCTCCACCGCGCACTCTCTCTCCAACTACGTATCCTTGCACCTACTCTCCTTTGATGTGCGCAGGTTTGCGGTCTCCTTGTTTTCTATTTCCCCTCCCTCTTCTGTGCAAGAAGCTCTTAAACATCCCAGTTTCCAGGCAGCCACTGATGAGGAAATGGTTGTACTCTGGGCAAATCACACATGAGACTTTGTTCCCCTTCCCCCTAACCATTTAATGGTTAACTGTAAGTGCATTTTCACCGTGAAGGATCATCCCGATGGGCAGATCAAATGCCTCAAAGCCCGCCTTGTTGCGCGCGGATTCACTCAACAATATGACATTGATTATGAGAAGACCTTCTCTTCTATTGCCAAGCTCAACACCGTTCGTCTCCTAATCTCTCTTGTCGTCCATTGCCATTGGCCGCAAAACCAGTTCAATATCAAAAATGTCTTCCTTAATGACGACCTTATAGAGACTGTTTATATGCAACAACCTCCTAGTTATGACCACAAGGGAGTCCCTAGTCTTTCATCTGAAGAAATCTCTATACGGACTCAAACAGTCTCCACGGGCGTGGCTTGATAAGTTTAGCTGGGAGGTTCGTGAGTGTGGCTTTACTCAGAGCTCGGTAGACTTCTCCCTGTTTATCCGTCGACATCCTTCGAGCACTGTTATTCTTTTGGTCTATGATGATGATATTCTTGTCACGTGTGATTATCTATCTGACATTGCTCAGATCAAGAAACATCTTGCCTCTCAATTACACACGAAATACCTGATATGACTTCGATATTTCTTAGGGATTGAGGTCGCCCGATGACCTGATGGTCTTGTTCTATCTTAGCGAAAATACTGCCCTTGATCTACTTCATGTTGTCAGATACTCCAGGTGTAAGCATGTGGATACACCTATGAATGGAAATCAACTGTATGCTCATGACTCGGACTCTGACCTAATTCAAAATATTATCGATGCCTCGTTGGTAAGCTTATCTATCTTTCTGTCACACGACCCTACATATCCATTGCGGTCGGTGTGGTCAATCGCTTCATACATACTCCTTAGATCTCCCATCTTCAGACAGTCGAACAAATTCTTAGATATTTGAAGAAAGCTCCAGGACAAGAACTGATATACAAGTCTTCCACTTCTCTGTCTCTCATTGCATACTGTGATGTTGATTATGCCGGGTCCTTCGATGATCGTCGATCCACCAGCGGTTACTGCACTTATTTTACGAAAATCTGGTTACCCGACGAAGCAAAAAAGCAAACTGTGGTCGCTCACTTCTCCGTTGAAGCCGAATATCATTCCATGGCTACTGCCGTTTCAAAACTCACCTGGCTAGAAAGTCTCCTTACCGATTTAGGAGTCAAACTTTCATTTCCGGTCGTTCTCTTTTGTGATAGTCAAGATGCTATCCATATTGCCGAAAACCCTGTGTTTCATGAGCGCACCAAACATATCGAAGTTGATTGTCACTTTGTTTGGGAAAAGTTCAAATTTGAAAATTGAGTTTACGCCATGTATCGGCTGCATATCAAGTATCTGTTGTTCTAACTAAAGCCTTACCTTGCTCGCTATACCGACATTGTCTTTCCAAGCTTGGTGCCTACAATTTTTATGCTCCAGCTTGCGGTGGAGTGTTAGAACAATAATAGCCCATATATAAATGACCCATTTGGACCCTTCTCTCTTAGGCTTCTTTATTCTCATGTTGCTACTTTCATTCTTGCTCCTCCTCCCTTGCTCTATATAAAGAGTCTCTTGTACATGCATTCTATGAGATTAGAAATAATATTATTTTTAATATTTAATTATAAATGAATTACTTCACGACAGATTTTTATTGGACTCCCATCCCTTGAAATACCAAGTGATGAATTAATCCTTCAAAATGATCTTTATATATTATTGAAAGTTTTCTTGAACATTGCAGAAGCTTCACTTCTTTTGTCTCGATGTTATTGGTTCTGCAATTTTGTTTCTCCTCAAAGGAGGGAAGAAATCTTTTCTATTGTATACATGTTCTTGATTCTATATTACTAAAGCCATCTAATTCGGAGTATAAAAGGAAAGGAAGTAAAATGAGAATTAAGGATTATATATCTTCAAAATTATCACTATAATCATTGCTGTATTTGTCATATTGACCTTTAGATGATATGTTCCTGCAGTAAATGTACTCTTTGTTATAGGGTCATATGTTGAAACTCAAAGGATCTCTTCTGCTTGCTACTCCTGATGACATAGCTACCATACAAGAGATGAGATTGAAGAGTTCAGAGAAAACTAAAATGATAAGGGACCATAATGGATTTAGGATGTTAATTATAGTGCTAACTAAAGCTGGAAAGGTTTTTGCACTTCATACCGGAGACGGCCGAGTTGTTTGGTCTCTTCTTCTTCCTTCACTTTGTATATCCAAAGGTTGTGAATATCCCTCTGTTCTAAAGCTAAAACTGTGGAAGGTTCCTCATCATCATGCAATGGACGAGAGCCCTTCTGTTCTTGCGGTAATCAAATGTGGACATGGTTTTCATGAGTCAGGTGTTTTCTTTATAATTGATTCCCATACTGGGAAGGTGCGAATCTCTCAAAAGCTTTCTCATTCCATTCTTCAAGTCATCCCACTACCTTTTACGGACTCAACCGAACAACGACTCCATCTCGTGATAGATTCGAATTTTGATGCACATTTGTATCCAAGAACTGCTGGCACTATTGACATTTTTTCCCGGGAGATTTCAAATATTTACTGGTACTCCGTGGATTCTGTAGAAGGCATTATCAAGGGTCATTCTTTACAAAGCAAATGCAAATCTGATATGGAGGATGGATATTGCTTTAATACCAAAGAGTTGTGGTCAATCATCTTTCCAGCTCACTCTGAGAAGCTTGCAGCCATCGCTACAAGAAAGTCGAATGAGGTTTGTTGCACTTTCGATATGGTGGATTTTCTTGCATTTTTGCATGCATGTTACCTATTTGAAGAAAATTGTGCAAGTTTATTCTTTTATTTAATCTTGATTCTACCTTGTAACGTGGTTCTTGTATTTTGTGACCTTCAAATGTTTCTACTGAGCTCATTATAGTGTAAATCTGTTCCTCAGGAACTAAATTCACACCACCCTTATCTCTTTATAGATTATCTTAGATCTAATACTTGATGTGATTATGACTTTAAGATCATGTTGTGCTGTTTGATTGACTTATGTCTTTGCTAAAATTCCTTCTATTGTTTGAACATTGTTGTAATTTTTTCCCCAGCATTGTCGATTGGCAGGTCTTATCATCTTCTATAATAATATTTTAAATAATATCAGTTTTGGCTGTCCTACATGTTTAAGTTGAGAAAATGGAGAGATGACTATTTCCAAATATCTCACTATTTACTATTACATGAAGCCTCTATATACACACATAAAAGGAGGAGAACCTAAACCAAGATTAGAGGTGTGAGACTAATAGAAACAATGAATAAGAGTATGGGCCTTTATAGTGGGCCTTTACGATGAGCTTAATTTATTTACTAATTCAACTCTCCGCTTTAACATGAGAGTATATATTGATCATTCCTAGCTTGAAGATATTTTCAATGAAGGTGCACAACTCAAATCCTTGGTGAAGATGTCTGTCAACTGATCTTGAGATTGAACAAATGAAGAGAAAATGTTGCCTTTCTCCAGGTGGTCCTTGATGAAATGTCTATCAATTTCAACATGTTTTATTCGATCACGTTGAACGAGATTATGAGCAATGTTGATAGCAGCTTTGTTGTTGCAGTACAATAATATAGGCTTTTCATCTTGTAGTCCTGAATCCTGCATTATAGATTCAAGTTAGAGTCCTTCGCATATCTTTTGTGACATTGCTTTGTATCTTGCTTTTGCGCTGGACCTTGCTACCACGTTTTGTTTATTATTTCGTTAGGTCATGAGGTTCCTCCAACAAAGGAGCAGTATTCTATGGTAGATTTTCAATCATTTTGTCCTTCAACCCAATCAACATGTATGTATACTTCAACATTCAAATGGTTGTTCGAAGAATAGAGGATTCCAAATTCAGGAGACTTCTTCATATACCGTAGCACTCGCATAACAGCTTCCTGATATCTAAATCTTGGAGAATGCATGTATCTGCGATGGATCCTAACCTTCATGTATGATATCAGAACGAGTGTGTGTGAGGTAAATTAGCCTTCCCACCAATATTTTATAGCTAGTGGAGTTCACCTTCTCACCACCCTTGTCTTCATTGATTTTACAACTTACTTCTATAGGGGTATCTGGCGGCGCACAACAATGCATCATTGTTTCTTCTAGAAAGGCTGAGACATATTTCCTCTGAGAAATGAAGATTCCACGGTCCAATAGCCGAACTTCAATTCCTACGATATATTTCAACTTTGATAGATCTTTGACTTCAAACTCCTTGGACAGATGTGCTTTAAGCTACTCGATTTCTTCCAAATCATTTCCTTTGATATGGTATCGTTGACATAAATAATGCGAATAACCACTTTATTTGCTTTCTTATTAACAAAGAGGATATGATCAGAGTGTTCCTGCTTGTATCCTAATAGGGTCATGGCTTTTTGGAAATTTTCAAACCAACCTCTGGGAGATTGCTTCAAACCATAGAGGGATTTTTTAAGTTGACAAACTTACTCTTTTGATCCTAAATTTAAGAAACCCAGCGAAAACATCATGTATACTTCATCAAGGTCATCATGTAAAAAACATTTGTAACATCCAGTTGTTGCAGATACCATCCCAGACATGCATCACATGATAAAATAATGCGGATAGAGTCCATTTTAGCAACTGATGCAAAAGTATCATGATAGTTCATGCCAGAAGTTTGAGTATATCCCTGAGCGACTAATCATATTTTGTATCTCTCTATGATCCCTTCTTGATTTTGTTTAACAGAAAATACCTATTTAGAGCCAACAATTTTTTTTTCTAACGAGGAGATGGGATTGTTTCCAAGTCTGATTCTTCTCCAATGCAAACATCTCTTCTTTCATTGCCTTTCTCCATTATGGTATATCTATCATTTCCTACCGAGTGTTAGGAATATGAACATAGGCCAAAGAAGAGATGAAGGCATTATGTGCCTTTGTTTGATTGTGATATGAGATATAATTGGCAATTGGGTATTTAGAAGAGGTCGTCTTACTCTTCAGATGTGTTAGATTATTCTTTATGTTTTAATTTTGTTGTCTATGATTGTATTCACTTCTATATATAGAGGTGGGCTTCTTGTAATAGATTTATCCCCAATATTTTAACCCGGTTCAACATGGTATCAGAGCCACGGTGTTCCACGTGCCCTAGCCTCCGCCTGCCGTGCGTTCGCCCGATCTCGCTCACCTCTCGCTGTGCGCTCGATCCCGCTCACCTCTCGCTGCCGTGCGCTCGATCCCGCTCACCTCTTCTTCCAGCCGGGTCTCTAATGGAATTGATCTTTTCGTTTTCCCCTCCGGTTTTTTGACGACTCCAATTATCTCTCGTGGTCTCCCTCTATCACTCTGGCGCTCAAAAGCCGACGTCTCTTTGGCTATGTCATTGGCAAAATGAAGGAGCCCGACATGAATTCGTCTGAATGGCCGCAGTGGGAGTCAGAGAACTCCTTGGTCATGTCCTGACTTACTAACTCAATGCAGGAGTCCATTTCCCGGAACTACCTATTCCTCGACAACGCTGCCGACATTTGGCGCCGTGCAGAGTCTACCTACTCTCGTCGCGGCAATGCTGCTCAGATTTTTCAGTTGCTCCGGAAGATCTCGTTACTTCGACAGGGTGTGTGGAAACCCTTTCGCAAGTTTCCTCCGTTCGTCACAGGGTGACCGTCCGCCGTCTGCATACTACTTGTAGTTCACGCAGCTGTATCAGGAATATGATCACTTTGATTCTCTTACCTTTGTGAGCCCCATTGATGAGACAATGGTTCGGGCCCGGGATGACCGCAATCGTATATTTGAGTTTCTTCATGGACTGCATCGCGATTTCAATCAGATCAGTGTTCAGATTTTGGGCCGACCGCACATACCATCACTTCCTGAGGTCTACAGTATTGTGCAGCAGGAATACGATCGTCGCCTGACTCTTCTTCCAAACCCGATGCCTGAGGGGTCAGCTTTGGTGGCTACTGCCCCCTCTCTTCATGGTACTCGTCCATCTCGGGACTCCAGGTTGAAGGGCTCTGATAAGGATCATCTGATATGTGATTATTGTGGCAAGAACCGTCACACTCGAGATACTTGTTTCCGGCTTCATGGGTTTCTAACCCCAGAGGGGGTGCTCCGCCTCGTGGAGGTCGTGGTTCTGGGCGCTCCTCTGGTCGTATTGCTGCTCCACGTTCTTCTCATCTTACTGATGCTTCTGCCGCGGTCTCTCCTGGTTATTCCAGTTCTGATGGCTCTGCCCCTCCTGGTGCCCTCACGCAGGAACGAATTACGAACCTTCAGTTTACAACAGATGAAATGTTGGCTCTTCGACGCATGATGCAGGGCCTTTCTACAGAGCCTTCTGCCTCATCCTCCTACGCTCACATGGGTCTCCCAGGTGCTCACTCTGCTGCTTCTCATCCTTCTACCCAGTGGATTATTGACTCTAGGGCCACAGATCATATGACTGGGTCCTCTACAGGTTTTATATCCTATACTCCTCTTTCTGGCCGTGATAAGGTGAGCATTGCCGATGGTTCCCTTTCCTCCATTGCCGGCAAGGGTTCCATCTTCTGCTCCTCCCTCACCTTATTTTCTGTCCTCCATGTTCCTAATTTTACTCACAATCTTCTTTCCATCAGTCATCTAACTAACTCCATGCACTGCTCTGTGACATTTCTTCCGTCTTCTTGTGTTTTTCAGGACCTGACGACGAGGAAGGTGATTGACTCTAGTAGCATGGTAAATGGACTCTATGTGCTCAACTCCGGCCATGCTACATCTCCTCTGGCTCTTCATTCCAGCACTGCCCATCCTTTGTACTCCTGGCACTGTCGCCCGGGACACCCTTCTGTTTCTGTTATGAAATTGTTATTTCCCGCTGTGTCTACTATTGTCTTTGACTCTTTTGTCTGTAATGTATGTAGCTTAAACAAACATCATCGTACCCAGTTTACGCATGTTTCATTGCCAAGTTCTATTCCTTTTGCTGTTATTCATACTGATATCTGGGGTCCTTACCCGACATCTTCTATTTCTGGATGTGTGTGGTTTGTTACTTTTATTGATTGTTTCTCTCGTACTACATGGTTGTATTTGATGCGTAACAAAAACGATGTTTTCTCGATTTTTCGACGGTTTCATTGCATGATCTCCACTCAATTTCACTCCGAAATTAAAATTCTTCGTAGTGATAATGATCGCGAATACATCGATTCGCAGTTTGAGCAGTATCTTGCTGATCGTGGTATCCTCCACCAGACTACCTGCGCGTATTCTCCCGCACAAAATGGTGTGGCTGAGCGGAAGAATCGTCATCTCCTGGAAGTCGCTCGTTGTCTTTTGTCCACTATGCATCTTCCGAAATTCTACTGGGGTGATGCCGTTCTTACTGCGGCATACCTCATCAATCGTATGCCCACTCGCGTTCTTGGGAATGCTACACCCCTTGACACTCTTCAGGTGCCCCCTTCTCGGCTTCCCATTAGGGTGTTTGGATGTGTTTGCTTCGTTCATATCCACCACCCCCGCCCTTCCAAACTCGATCCTCGGGCACTAAAATGTGTCTTCATTGATTACTCTCCAACGCAAAAGGGGTATAAATGTTTCCACCCTCCTACTAAGAAAGTATTTGTCACTATGGACGTTACGTTCCGTGAATCCGAGGCATATTATCCTGTTCCAGATGCCTCTCCCTCGCATACTCCCATTTCTCTTCCCTCGGTTCCTCTGCCCATACCACCACCGTATTCCTCACTTCAGTGGGGCCTCTATCTCTGCCAGTGGAAGTGAGTCCTCCTCCCGTGCCTCCTCTACCAGTGGAAGTGATCTCTCCTCCCGTGCCTCCTCTACCAGTGGAAGTGATCTCTCCTCCCGTGCCTCCTCTACCAGCGGACATACGTCCTCCGCCCGGGCCTCCTCCTCCGAGCTTGCAGGTTTATACCCGGCGTACAAAGCGGACGAGCACGCAAGATCCGACTATGCTACCAGGACAGTCAGTGGAACCTGACTCAGGGCCTTCCGATCAACCGATCTCCCTCAGGAAAGGTATCCGGTCTTGCACTGGCCATTCTTTATCACATTATGTATCGTATGATTCTCTTTCTACTACCTACAAGGCCTTTGTTTCTTCCCTTGCTATTTCTTCCATACCTGAATCTTGGCAGCAGGCTTTGGAGGTCCCTATGTGGCGTGAGGCGATGGTTGAGGAAATGAATGCTCTTGAGAAAAACCATACATGGGATTTGGTTCCCCTTCCCTATGGAAAGAAGACGGTTGGTTGTAAATGGGTGTTCACTGTGAAACATAACTCACAAGGGATTGTTGAAAGATGCAAGGCTAGGTTGGTGGCAAGGGGTTATACGCAAACCCTTGGTATTGACTATCTGGAGACATTTGCCCCGGTGGCAAAGATGAATACTATCAGAGACTTGTTATCCTGTGCTGCTTGTAAAAGCTGGGAGCTCTTGCAACTTGGTGTGAAAATGCCTTCCTCCACGGTGATCTAGATGAGGAGGTTTACATGTCTATTCCTCCGAGCCTCATTCCTACAGGTGCTGCAGGGAAAGTCTGCAGATTGAGAATGTCTTTATATGGGCTGAAGTAGTCTCCAAGAGCGTGGTTTGGGCGGTTTCTCAAGGCCATGCTATCTTTTGGTTTCCATCAAAGCAATGTTGATCATACTTTGTTTATTAAACGAAGGATTGGAAAGCTCACTGCACTTATTGTGTATGTTGATGATATAGTCATAACAGAGGATGATATCGAAGAAATCCAGAGGTTGAAACAGAAGTTGGCTAGAGAATTTGAGGTCAAAGATCTGGGTAAACTCAGGTATTTCTTGGGTATTGAAGTTGCTCGATCCAAGCAGGGGATTTTCATCTCCTAGAGTATGTACACTTTAGATCTCCTTGAGAAGGTGGGGATGAGTGGATGTAGACCAGCTGACACCCCGATTGAAGCAAACCACCGATTGGGGCGCGATGATGGAGAGAAAATTGCTGATATCTCTGAGTTCCAAAGATTAGTGGGGAGATTGATATACCTGTCCCACACTCGTCCAGATATTTCCTATGCGGTGAGCGTCGTTAGCCAGTTCATGCATGCTCCTAAAACTCGTCATGTGGATGTTACTCACAGAATCCTTCGGTACCTCAAGTTTACACCAGGAAGGGGTATCCTGTTTGCTCCCAATACCGGTCTAAATATTGAAGTCTATACTGACGCTGATTGGGCCGGATCTGTTGATGATAGGCGATCAACCTCAGGATATTGTACCCTAGTTGGGGGTAATCTTGTTACTTGGAGGAGTAAGAAGCAACAAGTTGTGGCAAGATCTAGTGCTGAGGCAGAGTTTAGAGCTATGGCTCACGGGGTCTGTGAAGGGTTATGGCTTCGCTCTGTGATGAGTGACCTTGGTCTTATTGAAGCAGGACCCATCCGACTGTATTGTGTTAATAAGTCAGCCATCAGTATTGCGCACAACCCTGTGCAACATGACCAGACTAAACACATCGAGGTGGATCGACACTTTATCAAGAAGAATATTGAGAGAGGAATCATGTGCACACCTTTTGTGACCTCCGACCGGCAGCTAGCTGACATTCTCACCAAAGGATTGAGTGGGAACGTATTTAACAATATTGTGGACAAGTTGGGCATGGTTAACATCACACACCCAACTTGAGGGGGAGTGTTAGATTATCCTTTATGTTTTAATTTTGTTGCCTATGATTGTATTCACCTCTATATATAGAGGTGAGCTTCTTGTAATAAGATTTATCCCGAATATTTTCACCCGGTTCAACAAGATGTATGAGAGGTTGATGAAGATCTTCGTCAAGTTTTGGTTCAAAAGAGTGTATATGTTGTGGTGGAATGACAGAGGTTTGTAACATCTCAACATTAGTTTTGTGTCGTCTATAGATTTGAGGAAGGGGAGAAATAAGTCTCCTGTCAACATGCATTGAGGAGAGGACGGGAGTTGATGTGGTAGTAGTGGACATGGTATTTGGATAAGTGGAGGGAGGAGACTATGAGGCCAAATGGAAAGGGAATATTGGGAGTGTCAACATCATTGTCCCTCTCTCCCTGACAAGAGCCAAAAAATTGTTCCCCTTCACGGAAAGTCATGCCCATGGTACAAAAGAAATATCGAGAGGAAAAGTGATAACAACGATATCCTTTCGTAGTGGAGTAGCCAGCGAAGACACATTTATGGGAACAAGCATCCAATTTATCATGACGGTGTTGATGAATGTGGACAAAGAAGACACACCCGAACACTCATAGAGGGAAATGAGATGTGCATAAAACACATTTGGTGGACAAACGAAAGACAGGGGAGACATACTTGTAAGGTACTGGATGGAGGATAATTAATGAGATAAGTCGCAGTGATGACCGCTTCACCCCAATAGGGTTTGGGGAGATTCATTGTAATGAGGATGCATTTTGGGTAGGATTTGGTGACTTCAAGTGGGTGTTTATTTTCCCGTTTAACAACACCATTTTGGGTTGAAGTATGAACATTGTGATTTGATACAAGATATCATGATCAACAAGATAAGTCCCAAAAATACCACGATTATCATACTCCATTGTTAATGAAGGATACAAATCTTATTGCCAAACTGTATGGCCACCATTTTGTGGAATGTTTAAAGCAGTTAAAAACATAACTTCCATTTTAATAAGTACACCCATGTAGTGCGAGAAAAACAGTCAATAAATGTTACAAATCAACAAGAATTGTAACAAGAGAAGGTCCCCAAACATCCGTATGAATAATATCAACAAGAATTTTACTTGGAGATGATAACTTGGTCAAACTATATTGCACATGTTTAGAGAAAGTTCAAACATCACAAATAAAATTGTTCATACACTTTGAAAAATATGAAACATTTTAAGAAGATAATTGGGAGATGGATGTCCTAGACGTTGATACACCATCATACATCCACGGAAGTGGGAGCGGGACTACCAAAGAGATGTGCACTCCCACGCAGTTCTTACCACTGCCACTACATTTGCTTCGTTGCCGTGTCTTGAAGAACACAATAATCAGGAAGAAATGTTAGAGAGCAATTTAATGATGTAATCAAGCTACTAATAGGCCGTGTTGTGGATATCCTCCGACATGACCGACATGTCGGCCGACATAAAAGTTTTATGGACAAAACGACACGTTTCCGATATTATTTTGCAAAATATCCTTTTGAAATATATCCTCTGATATGTCTATTATTGACCGATATATTCGCTGATATATCGGCCGATATATCCCGATTTTTTATCGATTGGTTTTTTCAATTTATTTTAATTAGTGTCTATGGTCCAATAGATAATAGACCAAAATTATTTCATTGTTTAGGTTGTTTTTTTCCCTTTGGCTTTCTTCCTTGCCCAAGTGCATCATCGACGTCAATTATGCATGGTTTTCGAATTATGGACTAAAGATTTTTTATCTTCCATTGTTACGGACAACTTCCTGACATTCTAATTTCTCTTGTTTTATTTCATGCATTATACCGTTATTACTTGTATAACACAAAATGCTTATATTTGTTTAATAAATTTAGAATTTCAATAAATATCAAATTATTAATATATTAATATATATAAATAAAAAAATGATTAAATTTATAAATAATTACACATATAAATAATTAAATATTGAAACCCGATATATGAAATATCCCCGATATATCTCCCGACATAGTAAAACTGACATGAAAAACCTAAACCGACGTGTCCCCGATATCCGATATCTACAACTTTACTAATAGGTAATAAATTTCTATAAAATGTAGGAACATGTAAAACATAGGTGAGGGATATTGGTGAGGAACATAAGACAATCCCTTTACCAACTACGCCCCTATCATATGATCAGTTCTACCAGAGTCGATGATCCACTCGGATGGGAGAGCGGATGCAGATTTGGCACTTGGAGTTCCGAAGGTGTCCAAGGCAGCGGTGGATGAGGAGCTCCTAGAACAAAGTAAACATTGCAGAGTATCAAGATCTTTAGTTGAAAAACCATCAGAGGAAAGCTTTTCAGTAGTAGCATTAGTGGTATGGGCATCAATATGGTGATTATGCTGGCGAGGACCATCACGTCCATGACTACTATTATTCTTCCGTACAGGAGCAAGATGAGGATGTAGGCGAAAACATGAGTCACGGGCATGTCCTTGTTTGTTGCAGTGATCACATATCCTAATAGAGGTACCAAAGGAGGTATGGCTGTGGTCAATGCCAGCAAGCGCGAGATGATCTGGTACTCCGTTAGAATTAAATGAGCGTTGATGACCCTCATCTTCCAAGAACATGCTGAATGCTTCCCGAAGAGAGGGAAGAGGGTGGTAGTTCATGACATGAATGCGAACCATGTCAAAGTCCATGTTGAGATACATAAGGAATACATGTAGACGATAGCAGTCCCCCTTCATTGCTAATACCCGGGCATCGAGGGTGCATGCGGGAGTGAAATCCTCAAAGTTGTCGAGCTCTTGGTAAAGACGTTTGAATTCGAAGAAGTATATTCAATTTTATTACTATGCACAAAGCTCATTGCGAGTCATTGATGCCCTGCATATAAACTAGTGTTTCAGTTTCCTGACTCATCAATTTCCCATCTAGACACCGGCGTGTCTTTTTAGTAGGTTTTTATTCCAATTTATGCCTTTCACGGTCATCAGTTTCATGTATTATGCATGTATAGTGGTGCGCCTCCACCATAGTTGGAACACCTAATGGACCCCATTGAATACACTCTAATGTGTCATTTGCACGGTCATTCATTTTTTGTGACTCCACCAAATTAAACTATCAAGCAAACTCTTTAATAAGGAATCTGTGTTTAGTGTCTAAATTCCAAAATATATTTTCACTACAAGATATAGGATATATGCTCATACTTCATAAGCTGATTTCAACTTGAGTTTGAGCAATTTAGATTCGATTAGAAATCAAATTTTGGAATCAAACTCGTTCGTACTGGGTTGAAATATTTTTTTTTTTTGCCAATTTTACCCCCTTTTGCCCTTTTTTGTTTTTTCCTGCAGTTTTTGCTAGTAAGGTTAAAAATTGTGTTAAGGGCAGCCCGGTACACAGGCATCCTCGCGCAGCGAGGGCCCGGGAAGGGTCCCACCACAAGGGTGAAATGTAGGCAAACCTTACCTTGCATTTTTGCAAGAGGCTGCTTCCAGGACTCGAACCCATGATCTCAAGGTCACGCGACAACACCTCAACCAGTGCGCCAATGCTCCCCTTCAAGGTTAAAAATTGTGTTATACCAATAAATTATCTACTCATGAGTAATTAAAAGTTTGCTTGAAATTTTAATTTTTAAACAGGCCCATTTTATAAAAAATAGGTACATTTAATTCTTGATGCTATATTAATTGTTTTTTGTCTAAAGTATATGTAAAAATTTACACATTGATATACCATTATAAATTGAGTACATATTTACATATTAATACAAATATAAAACATTGAATAGAAATCTCCAAGCTTTAAGGTTTGAATTTTAAGTCTTCAATACTACATAGTGTATGTTGTTAGTACTCTATAGTATAGTGATTTAAGCCTTTAAGTCCATAGTCTGTAAACTCTTGGTTTAAAAATAGGTTATAAAAAATAATTACATTTAATTCTTGATGCAGTATTAATTGTTTATAGTCTAAAGTCCATGTAAAAGTTTACACATTGATATACCATGATAAATTGAGAGCACATTTACATATTAATACAAATATAAAACATTGCATAGAAGGCTCCAAGCTTTAAAGTTTGAACTTCAAGTATTCAATACTACGTAGCGTATGTTGTTAGTGCTCTATAGTGCTTTAAGCCTTTAACTCCATAGTCTGTAGACTCTGTACTCCATTGTGGTGTTTGCACCTTCTCCATTGACTCTGTTAATGTCCATACTTCACAGTCTATAATATTTCTCTTGTTTCATATTCCATACTCCATAGTCCAATGATTGAATCATCTAGTTTTAAACTCAATGAAATTTATTATAGTCATTCGATTCAGACATAATTGTCTCTTACATTGAGGTTCAAATGTATAAAGAATAAAGATAAGGATCAATATATAAACTAATGAAGGCCTCAATTATCATTGGACCTTATAATATATGATCATCTGATGTAATATATGATCATAATTGTCTCATACACTTGATCAAGGTTGTAGATGTCGGGTTCATGTCGGCTTGAGTTTGAAATGTCGTATGTTGGATTGCGAGGGATATATCGGAGATATTTTACAATATCGGATTTTAATATTTAAATAAAGATAGCAGTATTTATAAACATATTTTTTTGCAAATAAGTAAAAATGTACAGACAATATATGTTTATAAACTTTGCATTAAACATGTAATAATATTATTATAATGAAGTATTAAACACAATAAACACAAATTTTCATATTAATAAATGGTAAAGATTGAATAAAGCAACTTGTCTTTATTGTTATGATTGTTTCTGGATTAGTGATTCACCAATTCGTCATCCAATAGTTCCATGACATGAAGGCTTCTAGGTGCCATAAAAACTGACATGAACCAAAAGTCATCCACCTTATCAGCGAAGCTTTTGTAATAATTGCTGAAAATTTATTCTAAAAAGAAGTAATTATATATTAACATGATTAAATGAATAAATAGATTGCAACATAATTCAATTTGAATGATTAAAAAATAAGAAAGCACCTGAACTTCAGACGTATCCACCTTATCAACAAATTGAGATTCAGTGATTTTCGAAACATTTTCTGCCAGCTCACCAGACTGTATTTCATACAAACAAAATAACTTCCTCTACACTTCTTTACAGAAGGAAGCGTATAGACTTCATACTTTTCAGAGTATAAACAGTCCAACACAATATCCAACACAAGATCAGTATCCAAAAATAACTCTTAGCAGTAGTTGAAATCAGTCCCAAATAGTAACTAAACTAACACGCCAAATAACAATCGATTTATACAATAGTAAGAGAATAATAATACAAGTGCCGGAAAGGAAGACATGAGAAAATAAGAGGAAACATCATCAATCACACTGAAGGTCAAAAGTTCAAAAATCAAAAGTCATAAGTCACACTGAAGGTCAAAAGTTCAAAAATCAAAATTCTCAATGCATAACTTCCATATGTATGTCTGCATCGAAAGGAACAACATGTATAGATTAATTATTAATGAGTAAAGTCTTATTAAGTAAATTGATTTATAATTTATTTTATAGTAAAAACTTACCTTTCATATCTGCTCTTCTGTTTCGTAGTCTTCTAACATTGTGTCTGTAGAGAAGGAAAAACCAACCTTGTATATATGTTCACTTGGTACAAATACAAAGAATGAGTACAAATATATAGATGAGAGAAAGAGAGAGGAAAGTCCTATACACAATGTGGGACTAAAGAGAGGAGAGAAAAACAATAAATGCTATAAAATGGGCCTAGTTTAAATGAGCTTTTCTAACACTCCCCCGCAAGCTGGAGCGTATAGGTCATATGCACCCAGCTTGGACAAACACTGGTAGAACAGGGTACTTGATAAGGCCTTTGTGAGGATGTCGGCAACTTGATCAGTTCCTGGAACATGCTTCAATTCAAGTTTCTTCAATTGTACCTTCTCACGAACAAAGTGACAGTCAACTTCAATATGTTTTGTGCGCTCATGAAACACCAGATTCTTTGCTATGTGTATTGCGGCTTGACTATCACAAAATAGAACAACAGAGGAGGGGAGTTTTACTCCCAGGTCAGTAAGGAGACTTTCAAGCCATGTGAGTTCTGAGACAACCGAGGACATCGATCGGTATTCAGCTTCTGCAGAGGAACGGGCTACAACAGCTTGTTTCTTACTTTTCCATGTAATAAGATGACCACCAAAATAAGTACAGAACCCACTTGTTGACCTCCGATCGTCCAGGGAACCCGCATAATCGGCATCAGAATAGGCAACCAACGCGGGAGCAGAGTCGGAGGTTTTGTAAACCAGCCCTTGACCCGGAGCTCCCTTAAGGTATCGGAGAATCCGTTCAACCGCCTGGAGATGAGAAGCCCGGGGGGCATGCATGAACCGGCTGACAACCCCAACTGCAAACGATATATCCGGCCTCGTGACCGTTAGATAGATCAACTTTCCCACAAGGCGTCGATAGTATTCCGGATTCGGAAGCAGCAAATCGTCATCCGAAGCATGAGCGCACAGTTTGTGATTTGCCTCCATCGGGGTACAAGCTGGCTTGCAACCAGACTGACCAGCATCTTTGAGAAGATCGAGACAGTACTTTCGTTGGGAGAGCACCAACCCGTCCGGCCGCCGTGCGATCTCGAGACCAAGGAAGTAGCGAAGTTGCCCCAGGTCTTTAGTCTGAAATACAGTGCTCAGATGTTGTTTGACCTCTTGAATCCCCTTTGAGTCATCCCCAGTGAGAAGGATGTCATCAACATAAACCAACAGAAGGACGGTGCCAGTGGCCCGTTGTCGGGTAAAAAGGGAGAAATCTGCAGAACTCCGAGTGAACCCCATGTCCCGAACCACCTTGCTGAACTTGTCAAACCACGCCCGAGGGGACTGTTTGAGACCATAAATGGATTTTTTGAGAAGACATACCCGAGACTCCCCCGTGGTCTCAAACCCGGGCGGTTGGC
This sequence comes from Platanthera guangdongensis, assembly GCA_039583875.1. NCBI lineage: Eukaryota > Viridiplantae > Streptophyta > Magnoliopsida > Asparagales > Orchidaceae > Platanthera > Platanthera guangdongensis. Next base: position 164,448,948 of record CM077159.1, read on the forward strand.
GCATGTAGACGGTTTCCTGAAGGTCGCCATTCAAAAAGGCGTTCTTGATATCGAGCTGATGAAGGGGCCAGTGGCGGTGCACCGCGACGGAGAGAAGAACACGGACAGTGGTGAGCTTGGCCACCGGAGAGAAGGTTTCCTCGTAGTCGAGGCCCTCCTGTTGGGTGAAGCCACGGGACACAAGACGGGCCTTCAGACGGGCAATAGTGCCATTCAGAGCATGCTTGATGACGAACACCCATTTACACCCAACAGGGTGCTGACCAGGAGGTAAGGGAACCAAGACCCAGGTCTGGTTGGCCTAGAGGGCCGTCATTTCTTCGTCCATGACAGCCCGCCAGCCAGGATGGTGAAGCGCCTCCTGCACAGAGTTAGGGACCGAAACAGAGGATAATGAGGTGGCAAAGTGAAGAAGAGAGGGAGAGAGGCGATGGAGAGAGACGTAATTCGCCATTGGATGTGCGGTAGAGGCGGGAGCCGGAGCAACAGGTAGCGGAGCACCAGAGGTCGAAACCGACTGCAGAGGGGCAACGGGATGAGGAGAGCGACGAGAATAGACCCGGATCACCGGTGGTGGTGGACGGACAGGAGGTTGGGAAGGAGGACAGGATGAGGAGGGAGGAGCAGGAATGACAGGACGAACGACGGGATCTGGACTCGGAGCGACATCCAGATCAGGGAAGAATGGAATATCTTCACGGAAAGTCACGTCAGCCGAGACAGTAACCTTGCGGGTAGCAAGTGAATAACATACATAACCCTTTTGAGTGCGCGAGTAGCCCACAAAGATATGCTTGGCTGCACGAGGATCCAACTTGTCCGTGGAGGGACCAAGGTGGTGAACGTAGCAGGTACACCCAAACACCCGTGGAGGAACGGGAAAAGGCGGAGTAGTGGGAAAGAGGAGGCTGAAGAGAGTAGCATACTGGAGGACGGAAGAAGGGAGGCGGTTGATGAGAAAGCAAGCCGTGGAGAGCGCGTAGTTCCAGTATGGTTTGGGAAACCGCATTTGAAGCATAAGAGAGCGAGCGACATCAAGAAGGTGACGATTCTTGTGCTCGGCGACACCATTCTGTTGGGGAGTGTACGAACACGAGGTTTGGTGAAGAATGCCGAACTCAGAGCAGAGAGTGGCGAAGGTATGACTGGTGTACTCCCGCGCATTGTCAGTACGAATAGTACGAATGGGCGCAGAGAACTGAGTGCGAGTCTCAAGTATGAAAGCCCGAAAGACGCGGGGAAGTTCAGAGCGATCCCGGAGGAGATATAACCACGTCATTCGAGAGTAATCATCAATAAAAGTAAGAAAATACCGATAGCCAGAAATACTAGTAAATTTGTACGGACCCCATATATCGGAGTGTACCAAAATAAAAGGAGCGGAGCTCCGAGTACAATGAGGAGGGAACGATGAACGGGGCTGTTTGCCCAAAATACATGTGTCACAGCGAAAAGCAGGAAGAGAAACATCTGGAAGAGCCTTCCGGAGGACTGGAAGAGGAGCATGACCCAGACGGCGATGCCAATCCGAAGAGGAGATAGAGGCGAGGATAGTGGGAGAGTCGTCAAGAAGATAGAGCCCATTCTGCAGCCGTCCTCTACCAATGATAGTCCGCGTCTGCTGATCCTGTATGAGAAAAGAAGAAGAAGTAAATGTCACTGAGTAATTAGAATCAGTAGTAAGGCGACCAACAGACAGTAAATTGAAAGGAGAGCCCGGAACATGTAGAGCCGAGCGCAGAAGGAGAGAAGAAGTGAGTGAAATATCAGCACATCCAGCGACGGGAACTGATGCCCCATTAGCGACAGTAATGTACTTCGGGTGAGGTGAAGACAAGTACTGAGGCGGCCTAACAGAGGTGATATGATGAGTGGCACCAGAATCAAGGATCCAGCGCGGGCCAGAGGACAGGCATGCGATACCTTCATTGGAGATGGAGGCAGCAGAGGCAACCGAGGCAGGCGGGCGGCTAAGCAGGCCATGAAGATGCTGGAGCTGAAGACGAACCTCGTCGAGATCAGTACGAGGGGAAGTGGAGTCGGTAGTAGCAACAGAGGCCTGCGGACGAGGAGTTGCCCATGTTTGCGATAGCACGTGGCTTCAAGATGTCCATCTTTACCGCAGAACGAGCACTTAGGCCGAGACCGGCCACCCGACCCCGGCCGCGAGAATCAGAGCGGCCTCCATGGGCAGAAGATGGAAGAGGCAATAAGGGAGCGGGTGCCTGTTGAACAAGGGCCGGAGAAGGAAGTCCGGGCACATCCGGAGGCGGGGAGACTCTGAGAAGCATCGAGCACACATCGGAGAAAGATGGTGTAACGGTAGAGGAGAGGATGTGAGCCCGGACACTGTGAAGATGAGGCGGTACCCGGGCCATCATCATAGCGATACCCACAGCTTCCTTTTGGGCACGTTGAGCAGCAAGATCTAAAGTAGGAGGCTGATGGTGGAGCCAAGCCTCAACCAGAGACCGAGCCTGAGCAACAAAGGATATCAGGTCGGTCGCGTCACTGCTATCAAGGGCCTGGAGAGCAGTGATGATGTCATACAGATGGTGGAGACTATCCTTGCCAGAGTAGAGAGTGTGGAGCTCATCCCACATGCCTTTGGCCGTCTCATGGTACATGGCCAGGCGATAAGATTCGCCATCAAGAGAGTTAAGAAGCCAAGTCTGCACGCGACCATCATTGCGTAACCATTCCTCAGTAGGGGTACCGATAACGGCCTGAGTCAAGTGATGAAGGAACCCCTTTGACTGCAGGACACGGCGAACCGAGTGTGCCCATTCCATGAAGTTTTTCTTGCCAGTTAGAGAAATTGTAGTAATCCGAAGCTCGTCGCGGACTTCCTGGAGAGAGGCCGGGCGGTCAGGAGGAGGAACATCTGTGCCAACAGAGTCCGCAGAGGAAGTCATGGAGACCGCGAGAAACGGCTAGGAGAACAGACCGGGCACCAGCTGAAGAAGAGGCCGCACGACCAGACCAGAGACCGGCCGGTCAAGAGGAGAGTAGTCGCTGGGAGAGAGAACAGGTCGCAGCGGACAGAGACAGCCGCGAGAGAAAAGAGAGAGGAGGAGACCGCAACCTGGAAAATGAGGTCGGGCGAAGGCTGGAAGAGTCGTTGCGCTGGGTCACGGTCGGGCGGTCTGAGCAGGCAACAGCGGTCCAAGAGACAGGTCAGGCCGCAGGCGGGTACAGAAGCTGAGAAGAGAAGCCGCGAGGCGAGCAGGGGGCTGGCTGGCGGGCGACTGGCGAGACTCGAGCGGAAAGAGAGAAGAGACCGGCAGCGACTAAGGATCAACCAGCTGGAGAGGCAGGCCGCTGCGAGCTGGAGCAGGCCGCAAGAGAGGCAGGCCGCTGCGAGCTGGAGCAGGCCGCAGGAGAGGCGAACTGGCCGCTGCGAGCTGAAGAGCAGGCCAAGCAGGAAAGGCAGGCGAGCTGCGAGCTGGCGAGCAGGCCGCAGGAGAGGCAGGCTGCTGCTGCGAGAGAGAAGCGAAGGCAGACCGCACGAGACAGCGGTCTGGAGGAGAGAGAAGAGAGGTGGACCCGACGAGAGAGAAAGAGAAGGGGACGGCTATAAATGCCGGAGGGGAGGGGTGGAACCACGGAGAGGAAGAGGAAGCGGGAGAAGAAGAGGGAAGCGACCAGGACAGCAGGCTGCAGGAAGCCGGTCGGGTAGCGGACAAAGATCAAACCGCGCGGGCAAGAAGGAGAAGCCGCGCTAGGAAGACCGTTGGCTCTGATACCATGTAGAGAAGGAAAAGCCAACCTTGTATATATGTTCACTTGGTACAAATACAAATAATGAGTACAAATATATAGATGAGAGAAAGAGAGAGGAAAGTCCTATACACAATGTGGGACTAAGGAGAGGAGAGAAAAACAATAAATGCTATAAAATGGGCCTAGTTTAAATGAGCTTTTCTAACAGTGTCTAATAGTGTTGCTTGCATTTCCTCTTCCGATAGCCCCACATCTTCATCATCTTTCTCCAATGCATGTGTTACAATGCGCTTTCACTTTAAACTTTCATTTTGTGATTGTTGGTTAGCATGTTTGGTGCTCCTTCTTGGTCCCAAATCAGCTTCCACAATGTCTCCAAGTTATTGCCAAGTCAATCCTTCTCCAGGAAACACTTCCTCATTTTTATTATCACCTTCACTTGAACCAACGAGCCACTCTACCGTTTTTTCTTCATCCAAATTTTTTGCAGATATTGGATCTCGATAGATATTAACATGCTTAGAATTCAGCATAGCATTAAACTTCACGAAGACAAGATCATTTAAACGTTTGCTCTCAAGTCTATTCTGCTTTTTTGAGTGGATTTACAAATTGAAACATTTAAAATATTTAATATATCTTTATTACTTAAAATTAATTGCATGCATGTAGAACTAGTGTACTATCATTTCGAGCGTGCTCCAATTTCTTTCACATCCAGATGAACTTGTGGTCAAACTCAATATCCTCACGACCATCTCCCTCAAATTCGGAGTCTCAAATCCTTGTAATTTTCACCAGGGTACTAATTAAAAATTTTTTTAGCAATGTACATAAATTTTCGTGAACTTAGAATTTTGACTACTTGGATTAAAAGAAGGAACTAGCAATTGCCTCTTTACAAGATCCTTTCCAAATAGTCCTTGCCCGAACTGATATATATCAAGCTCACTAGTGATATGATCTTGCATCATTTGAATACATTTTTGTAAGAAAATCAAAAAATCCTTTCATAAACTTAGTATCCCCGTCCAACTCCCTATTGGGGTAATAAAAGAAAAGATTTTAAAAAAATACAGATAAATGTAAAGGGTTGCTCATTTTGCTATCCACTATACTATCAATCAACTTCCATATAGGAAGATACCTGTTTTCTTTATTTTTGAGTGCTATAGCAACTTGCTCCTTGACCTTCTTCATATCTCCATACAACCACCCCATTGACGGTATATCTCCATCTGTTCTTCATAGAACTTTAACCAGTGGGGTAAATATAAGGAGTGCCAACTCAACATTACTCCGAAATATGGCACTCAATGCAATTTTTGTGGCCTACATACAATGATACAACAACAAAATATTAAAATGATGCAGTGTAATTGCAAAAAATAATGTTAAAAATATTAGATGAAAACATTACTTGTTTTCCATGTGCGGTACTTAGACAACTTTGTTGCCTTCCATTTAGCAGATGTGAACAATTTCCTCAAATGTCTTCTCTTATCCTGGAGGCTCTGCAAAGATAAAAAAGCTGTAGCAAATTTTGTCACACCAGACCTAACGAGATCATGGGACTCCATGTCTTTAGTCGTCTCTCTGAACATAGCAAGAGCAATGGTGTGTGCATATTAAATACAGTAAGTTGTCGGCCCATACATATTGCACTTTTAATTTGCTTCAGTTTTGAAATATCTTGGAGAAGAAGATTTATGGTGTGAGCGGAACAAGAAGTCCAAAAAATCTTTGGTCTCTTTACCGCTAACAATCGTGATGCAGACATATTGTTGGACGCATTATCCGTCACAACCTGTACTATGTTTGCTTCTCCTGGGCCATCCGGGCTACTGATTGCCTCATCAACAAACTCATATATGAACTTACCATCATGTGTAGATGATGATACATTCTTCGATTACCAAAATGCTACTCCAACAATTGTGTGCACAACAATAGTCATGACACTTCTGCCCTTGCGATCTATCCAAGCGTCAATCAAAATATTACACCCATGCAACCTACATGTTTGAGTGAAGCTGCTTAACATTTCCTTGGTCCGTTGAACTTCCATCTGTAAGAACTTCTCCCTCATCTCATACGACGTTGGTACTTTCATCCCATGGCCACATAGGCCTACAACATGCAGCATTTGTTGGAAGGATATGCTATATAGAGCATTGAAAGGAATTCTCATCTCGTATGCCCACCTAGCAATATATAAAGCCACGTCATCTCTGGCTTTCTTCTTAACCTCGCTCTCAATCGTGCTTTGTGAACTTTTTTCTGACTCAATAAATTGATCCATTGGACCTTTATTTCCAATACTTGTAAACAAAGTCCTTTGTGAACTTTCGGGATCTGCATTCTCTCCAACAACGACCTCATTCAAGCTACTTTGTAACCTACTACTTCTCAACAACGTACTAGTTTGTGTTGCTGCAAGGGTTGCTTGGGATTTTTCCTGACATCAGTTGGCACATGAAGGCATGACTTTACATTGCCCTTAGTCCCAGCCAAATGATGTTTGAACCGTGTGATGCCCCCATTTATGACTTGCTTGCAATAATTGCAACAAATTCTATTGGTATTCGCTGCAACCACTTTCTCTCCAACTGCCCCAAAAGCATCTCTACCACCGGAAACTGGCGCACTTACGTCTTTCGTAGAAGACTGAGAGAAATCTATTCTACAACAACAAAATAATGTGAATGAACAAAATAATAAATTAAAACATGCCTCAAAATTCCAAGGCTGAAGCCTATTATATTAACTATTTTGTGAAATTTACACATGAAACAAAATAGTGAAAGCCGGTCTGTCGGCCTAGGTGTAATATTGAAACAAAATAGGCTGAACCCTATAGAGTATTGAATGGAATGTGCATTTGTTTGCATAATGGAAACCATATGCTATGGATAATAGAGCCGTAAAAATTAACTAGCAAAGCAAATTACCCATACTATAACGTCAAGTTCCTTTTCATTAATAGTGAAAGCCGGTCTACCGGCCTAGGTGTAATATTTATGAAGACTGAAGAGTAAAACTTCAATTAGTATTCATAGTTCAGTTGAGCATATTAATGTAGAGTTTACTAAATAGTTATATCATAAATGTTATATTAAGCAAGTTTGCAAATGCTGTCAATAGAAATGGCATGTCAGTACAAATTCCACTAGCCTCTCATTTCAATTTACATGGAGGTGGTTGCTTTTATGCACCAATGAATGGCAGGGAAGTGTTGGTGCACAATGAAAACATGGACATGTACAAATAAGCATCCAACTGATAGTGAATGGCAAGGAAGTGTTGATACAAATAAGCATCCACCATGCACATGTACAAATAAGCATTCAACATCCCCCAAAAATCAACGATAATAAACAAGCTATACCTTGCTTTGGCAGAGAACCAAAAATCAACTGATAGTGAAGTGATAAAAACTCTAAAAATCACCGTGGAGTCGAAGAAAGAAGAATATAAGAGTGAGGCTTACAGTGGAGTGAAGAAAGAAGAAGAAGAAAATCAAAACCATTGCCAAAAAAGAAGAAGAAAATAGAAGGGGATGTAGATTCGTTGCCGTGAGTACGAAAAAGAAGAAAATATAAGAATAAGAGGTTTACAGTGGAGTGAAGTACGAAAAAGAAGAAGAACGAAATCGATTCGTCGCCGAAGATGCCAATTTGTCGCCGGAAGAGGTCGATTCCGCAGAGCTATCGACCCGCCGCTGTGAAGAGAAATTAGGGCAGAAGCGTAATGCGAGACTCTCGTGAAATGGAACATAAGCCCCATAAAAACAAATTTAAAAATAAAAAACAGTGTACGCCGCATTATATCGGCAAGCGATATATCGATATATCGCCCGTTTTTTACAAAACGTTATATTGCTCAAACAAATCGATTTCGTTGCGGTTTACCCCCAAAAACTTTATGTCGGCCGACATGTCCGACACGTCGGCCGACATCTACAACACTGCACTTGATTATCATTGCCTTCAATCAAGTGCAATATATGTTTAATAAAAAATAAAAAAATGATTGAAATAACAAGGTAATGTATGCCTTAACTGTAATATTTGATCATCTCACAATCTCACGTATAAATCTACAAGATGAAGACTATGAAGTTAATGTAATTTTCATCATCAGACAATTTCTAATTTTATTAGCTCATCCTTGGAAAAAATTTGAAGCAAAGTTAGAAAACAAGTGTAATATCTGCTTAACTGTTCACGTAAACTACGTTCTCCAATGGGAAAAGGTGCACTCTTTGTTCAATTAAAAAAAATGCAAAGGCACAAAGTCCAGAGACTCCATACTCCAAAGAAGCCCAAAGGGACATAACCTAGGTGATTCAATGGCTCAATGCCAATTGCCCATCACGGAAAAACAATAAAATATGCAAACGATAGCTCAACCCTCTAGGCAATACCAAAATTCATGGATGCAGTCACCATGCACAATGTCACAGTTCCACAACTCACAAACTCAGTCATAATAATGGAGATCTTGATCAACTACTCATTCAGACGATCTGAATCCACGAATGCGTCCGAATGGTTTCAAGTCGATTTTATGTATTTATTTTATATTTTCGAGTTGTTTTGACACCCGATCGGTTCAGAGATTCCGAGTCGTCTGATCTTGGTGCCCTATTTCAAGTACGATGTATTTAAGCATGCAGGGGGCTGGCTGAGGGCATCGAAGGTTAGTCTCTAACTTGTGAAAACTGTCGGTCATCCTCTTCCCCGGTGTGATGCCAGGTCTCTCCTCCTTGGTGTGAATCCAAAGTAACTCGCCCCTCCATTGCCGCCCAGCTACCGTAATCCATTCTTCCCCGCCCTAATCTCCTCCTTCATTGCTTCCTACAAGTATCATAGTCTTCCCTAACGTAAACCTTTAGGCTTTCTCCTAAGGAAATCACGACTGCAGTCTCCCTTTCACTTCTCTCGATTCCTGATCTGTAAATTCCGTAAGAAATCTGTAGGCTTGAGTTCCATAAGCATCCCCTCAGTTTCCCCTTCAGCCCCACCCATGAAGCCACCTTCTCGTCTGTTTACAACCACCAAAAGCCCTCATTTTCCTACCTATGAAACTCCAATTTCAGCCCACTCAACCACTTCCCTTCCCAGGACCCACACACAATCCCCTCCACTAAAGCCTTCTTTTCCCCTCCAAGGAGAATTCCCGCCATAGCCCTTCATCCATAAATCTCCTCCCAACACACCCTCCTGGCAATATTCATAAACCATAGCACCCCTCCCTCACATACGTCAGCATTGTACCCCCTTATCCACGCCAAGTCCTTCGCTGAATCCCCCATTCCACCCCAAACATCCAGCAATACAGCCCATCTCCGACCATTCCAGCAGCTCGGAATCACCTTCGCTTCTTCATTCACCCCGGCCTGCATGTGTAACTTATTAGTTTAGAGTTATGTTTTCTAGCATTGTGTATTCAGACTATATTCTGTTAGATGTGATATTATATGTTTTGTTATTGTGAAATCGTTGGATTTGCAGGACTTATTCTGCGGCCACTTGGAAGTATTTGCTCCTCTATTGTTTTGTGAATTAAAATTTGCTTCCAAATTCATTTCATGTGAACAAATGTGTCTCTGAATAAGTTTAATTTTGATTAATTATTTATTACTAATTGAAGTCTTAATTACATCTACACCTGCATTAAATTGGCACTTTATTGAATTGTGTGTATGCACTCATTTCATTTTAAGGTTGGTCGTAGCTTCATTTGTGTTGTCATGTGTTTGTTCGCATTGCATTAGGGTTAGGGCATCATTTGCCTGCCACCTATAAATTCGTCCTGGGTCACATAACCTCACAACCACATGCATTTTATACTTTATATTCACAAACTCATACTCTGAATTAGAAGTGGAATCATGCATTTATACTTTGAGGGTTTAAAGCAATGCTGGTAATGTCATTTGGAAACTCCTATTTTTCATTTTTTCAATCTTGAAGTGCTCCCGCACTTCACTTCTTTTAATTTTTTCTTTATTATCCATCTCAAATTCACTAGATTGTTGTGCTAAAGAAGGATCCATGGGAGTGGATCAGGGGGTGCTATGGCTGTAGCATTTGTATCAAGAATGATGATATTTGATTTGCCTCAGGAATTGCAAGTTCATCACCCTCTTAGACTGAGGTTGAGCCACTTGTGTTTTCTAATAATTCAATAGGATTCATTGTTGGAGAGCAGAGATTGAGAATAAATAGAAGAAATGTGGCATGGTCGCATTTCAATTTAGAAATTGTATTCTAAGATGAGCAATGAACTTACATAATTCAACTGTCAAATAGAATCTGCCACATAAATATCATAGTAGAGGCATGTTATTATCATATTAGCAACTAACTAAATTGTCAACTAAGGCTCGATGGTTAACATGGCAATTTGGATTCTATTATTCTAGCACATACTAATTCAACTAAACCTCAACGAAACGTTTATATATGAAGCATCATGAGAAGTAAAAAAGCAATATCATGTCATATGTTGAATTAGAAATGAAGGGCAACATGAATAATCGATCAATGTCTCAGTAGTATATTCTTCAATAATATCATTTGAGATCTATATATTGTGTAGGACTAAAATCACATACATTGACATACATACGCTTCTGAAATACCGAAATGAACAAAGTTTTCCCCCCAATTTCTGATTCCCTTATTCCTTCTGTATGCAAGTCCAACAGCCAACAACCCAAGGTTCCATTCCTATTATTATACTCAATGATACGATCACAGACAAATTCCAGGAGGAATCCGACAAGGGAAAGGGCCAGCGGAGCAAGGGAGAGACAAAACCCTAGAAGAGAGGGGGCAAGAATGGAAGAACTAGAGAGAGAGAGGGAGAGATAGAAATTTCCACTAATATTTTCTTCCATGCCATTACAAGACCCCAAAGGCCCTATATATAGGCGTCAATGACATAATTGTAAATAACACAAACATAAAACAAATATTAAAACACTTAAACGTTACGACACGACTCAATCCAACCGACTTGATACAACCTGACTCCAGATTTAAATAATAAAATTAATGCAAGATAACTGATGGCGGATCCACTGCAAGATAACTGGTGGCAGATCCGTAACACTCCATTCGTCCTTCAAAATGAGCTTGCCCTCAAGCTCGTGTACCAAACAGGTGGCCAGATCATCTGGTGCCTTGACCTCCCTCCAAAACCGGGCCATGTAGCACGTAGCAGTGGTGGCGGTGTTGGAGAGTAGTAGCGGTGCCATTGGAAAGTCGGGCGGCGGAAGCAGTGGCTCCCGCAAGGTTGGTGGAGCGGTGGTGAGCAACAACCACAAGGATGTCGGAGACGCGACGACCGACAACAGGAACGGATTCGTCAGAAACAACGAGGCACGAGGAGGCAGAATAGACGACGATGCGGCCGGTGGAGGCGGCAAGGCAGAGGCCGGGGAAGCAAGAGCCAGAAGAGGAGGCAGCGAGATGGCCGAAGGAGGCGGCAGACCGGGTGACCGGAGAGGTAGCGGAAGCGGTGGAGGTACGACCACCGTGAAGAGCTGTGGTACATCGGCAGTCGATGCGCTTTCAACGGGGGATATCGACTACGACGCAGAGGAGGGGGTTTGTGTTGTAGAGGAATGTTGGGGGCATCATGGCATAGAAGCTTTCACGTGGTGTAAGAGGCAACCATGGTGGAGACTGCTTAGGGTAGGAAACCTCGTGGGAGGTTGCAGAAGCCCGTCTGTGGTACACGAGAAGACAATCGACTTTGGTGTGGAGGGAGGCCCATGTGGCCTGAATTTGTGTAGCTAGGGCAGAGAAATCTAGCCGAGGGTTGGTGATCGGCGACGGCTAGAACAGCGGCCCGGGAGCGGTGGATTGGGCGGCGGCCATGGTGCCCCAGATGTAGGCTGGATGTGATGTCGACGATGTCTGTGGCGGCACGACAGGTCGGCACAGCGGAACCGAGGGCCGGACGACGGCCTTCCTGAAGCATAAGCGGAAGGGGAAGCAGATCCGGCAGATAGAAGCCCTGCGACACAACGATGGGCGGTCGATGCCTGGAGTGACGCGGGATTGGCGCAAAAACGAGGCGCGTATTGGCGGATCGAGGTGGTGCAGAGACGACAGATGGGGGCCGACACTGTCCCGGGCGCGAAAATGGCGGATGGGGGTCAATGCTGACCCGGGCGCGGGATCAATGCGATAACGAGGCGCGTCGTTGGCGTCGTTCGGTGGAGGCGAGACTGATCGGGCTGGTGCGGAGTCGAAATGGATCGGTGCAGAACGCGGAGAGCGCGAGTCGACATGATTCAACATAACAGGGGTTGCTGCTGGCTATGGTAACAAAATCAGTACACCGGCGGCCAGATGGCAGGCGGCGTGGCAGGTCGAACCAATTGATATGGTCATGGACAAATTTCAGTAGGAATCCGTCAAGGGAAAGAGCCGGCGGAGCAATGGAGAGACGAAATCCCAGAAGAGGGGGAAAGAAGGGAAGAACTAGAGAGAGAGAGAATTTCACTAATATTTTCTTCCATGCCATTACAAGACCTCAAAGGCCCTATATATAGGCGCCGATGACATAATTGTAATTAACACAGATATAAAGCAAATATTAAAACACTTGAACGCTACGACACGACTCGATCCAACCGACTCGATACAACCCGACTCCACATTTAAATAATAAAATTAATGCAAGATAATTGATGTCGGATCCACTGCAAGATAACTGACGGAGGATCCTTAACACTCAACCTAACAATTATGCACATACCTACAGTCCCATGCACATCTGAAAGACTAATGTGAACAAAAAATACTTCCAGTCAAATTAGGAACTTAGGATGAGAGATCCTAAAAATTGAAGAATGGGGACAGGAGAGTATCAGATTTACAAAATGATAAAATAGAATTATAGAGAGATGAAGTGAAAAACCTGATTAGGTCTTCTAAAAAGTAAAAAAATTGTCAACAGTCAACATTATATAAATTCTTAAAAGACAGACATAAGTACATTACTGGATAAGCAAATCTATTCTCCAGTACTCTAGATTCTAGAAGGTCCAAAGTCCAGAAAAACAACAGTAAAGGAAAGGGGGGGAAGAAATGAAGAATTGAAAATGTAAAACCCGAACTTATATATATATATATATAGGGCCATTTACCGGGACCTCCCCTCTAACTTTGCTAAATTACTGACAACACCCCTCTTATTTTCGAAATTACAAAAACTTTCCCTAAAGTTTTCATTTCATTACAAAAACCTCCCCTGAAGTTTTAATTTCATAACATCCATGCACAAAAACACCCCCCTGGGTGAACAGTGTCCAGGGGGGTATTTTTCTTCATGGATGCAATGAAATGAAAAGATCAGGAGAGGTTTTGGTAATGAAATGAAAACTTAAGGGAGTTTTTTGTAATTTCGAAAATAAGAGGGGTGCTCTCACTAATTATGCTAGTTTACAGGGGAGATTTGGGTAATTATTTCTCTATATATATATATATATTCGCAATATAAAAACTATGTAAATAATCCCCGATGATGAAAATATGATTTCAGTGCCGATTCGACGTCGCATGTTAATATTGATGTTCGGGTTTTCCGATTGGTTTTGCGATAGTCGTTTCGTTTTCGTTTAATTTTGAATGGCTTGAGTTGGCCGAATTTTATATGAGCTTAATGGATATTGGGCTTGGTTTGGATTGGGATTTATGTATGAATGGTGGTTGGACCGGCTGGGTGTGTGTGGCTGTGGCTGTGTACGGTTTATTGTGAGAAACCGGGTGAATCGGTTGTATCGACCGGCTGCCTGGGTTAAGCGGTGGAGCCTCTCGTGATATAATAATATGCTGTATTCTTTCTTCTTCATTTTCGACGGAACGAACCCGACGGAAGCCGCTGCCGCGCCGATCACTCTAGCCGCCTCAAATCTCCTCCGTTTCGTACGATTTCTTCTTCTTTAGGAAGGTAATCTCTTTCTCTTCAATCCTCTCTCTTCTTTTATGAAGTTATGGCATAGATTGAAGAGGGCTTGAAACCTAGGGTTAGGATTTTTGAGTTTTGTGTTAATGAAATGCATATGAAACGTTCCTATACAGCTTTCTTGTGCCCTAATCTTTGATTTTGAGTTAATTTGAGAACCAAATCATTAGGGTTTCAGATTTGTAGTTTTGTTTTTGCTTTCCTTGTAAGCTGCTGACCGACTGTTGTTGTTGGGGGTTGTTTGTGCTGACCGGTTGTTGTTGTTGGGGGTTGTTTGGGCTGGCCGACTGCTGTTGTTGGGGGTTGTGTGTGTGTGCTGGCCGATTGTAGTTGATGGGGGCTGTCTTATGCTGGTCGACTGCTGTTTGTTTGGGTGTTACTTAGACTGGCCGACTTCTATATATGTATTTTCATTTGGACAATGTATATATTCTGTATGACATGTGGTTTTATGTTTTCACCTGGTACACCTTTTTATTATAACTGTTGCGCATTTACTTGTGAGAAACCTGCTCGAAATGAAAATTTAAATTGTGGCGGATTTTGTCCTTTACAGACAAGTCCACAATAATGCCCAAAAATCTCAAGCAACTAGTTGCTATCCATGGGCACAGGGATCACTCGAGTTGTCGATTTAGTAGAGTAAATAGTAAGGGAGGAAAGAACTCAAGAATGTGAAAACCCGAAGAAATGAAAAACTAAAGTGATGGCGCGCAACGCCTGACACAGGAGTATTCCTGCAGGACGCGGTGACCCGATACCCAGTCGGATGATCTGTGTCCGTGGTTGCGTCCGGATGGTCGCTCCGAGTCAAGTTCATATATTACTTTTATTATTTTGAGTTTTATTTGACGTCTGATTGACCCGAACAGTATGAGACGTCCGATTCAGGTGCTGATGTATCTATCAGTTATGCAGCAGTTTTGATTTTAGAATTATAAAAAGTGGCAGCCGGCGGTTCATACGGGATTGAAGGTTTTGCAGTTGCAGAAACCGCTCGGTCCTTTACTCCTTCTGGTGCGACGCCGAAAAGAGTCTCCTAGTGCGACTCCAGGACCAGCCCCCTTCTGTCCATCCCCCGCATCCCAACCCGCCACCCCCGTTTGCCGTTGAAGCCTACCGAGGATCCCCGAGGTGTTACACCTCCTCCTGCGAGACGTGGTAGAGATATCCCTCGCCGAGACCCCCCTCCTTCTGAGAGAGATCTTCATCGTGGTTACGAGTATCAGCAAGATCCAGGGAGGAATCACCGTCTTGATGTACCACATCCACCGCCCCCATCTAGTCGTAGATATCGAGCCCCACCTGCATGGTACGACTATGACTATGATGATGAGTGCAGTGACTATCGTGAGCCACTCCGTGGGCTGATTCCAGAGGAGGATGACATCACTCGGTGTATCCGCTTCGACGCTCCCTTCTTCGATGGTCACCTAGACCCAAAGGCGTTTAGTGATTGACTCATGGACATGGATCACTATTTTGACTAATTTGAGAGGAGCGGCGAGAGACGTGTACGGTTCGCTAAGATGAAGTTGATCGGCCAAACAAAAATTTATTGGTCGAGTCTGGAGAGGTCTCTTGAGCCTGACGGTTATTACCCCATCACCCGATGGTACGAGATGAAGCAGCACTTGAGAGATAAGTACCTTCCAACCTCATATTGTGATCAGCTTTTAGATTAGCTTTACCCCCTGTGTCAGGGGACCCTCTCCGTTGCTGATTACATGTCATGATTTGACGAGTTTGTGGTTCGCGGTGTTATTTAGGAGGAGCCCATCGCCACTGCACCTCGCTTCCGGAAGGGACTTACAGTTGACATCCGAAGGGAGTTGATTCCCCACAGGAAAAAGACAATAGGGCAGGTTTTTCAGCTTGCGCTGGAGTCCGAGCATTATTTGCGCACTGCGGGCCCGAGGCAGGTCACCTCTCGACCTGATACCACCCCAGTTAGGAGACCCACTCCTGCCACAACGACTACCACCCCTCGCTCTCCCGCAGGCGCGACGGGATAGGCTATTGTGTCTGGAGGCCCAAAATCTGGGGGTGTCCAATGTTATCGATGTTCTGGCAGAGAGCACTTCGCGACACAATGCCCGACTAAGAATTTAATGATTGAGGAGTCGGGCGACTCCATCACTAAAGCTGAGGACGTCGCCGTTGATGATATTACAGCCATCTTAGAGGACGGATGGGAGAGCGATACTGAGAGAACGCTAGAGTTAGGAATCCTCCGCCGCATCCTCCACACCCCACGTGCCGAGGATGATTGGCGCCGCACCACTTTCTTCTTCACATATTTCCCAAGCGCAGGACGTCCCTTCAAGCTCGCTATTGATAGTGGTCGCTGCGTATCCGTATTGTGTTCTATGGGTGGACAAGTCCACCATACAGGTTACACGCGGATGCCTGGTGTGGATTCACTTAACGACCACTGAGGACCGGGTTTAGTGTGACGTTATCCCCATGGACGTCGCACACGTTCTACTCGGGCGACCTTGATTATATGATCGTGATGCCACGTGTTATGGTTGGTCCAACACATGTGTATTCTTCGAAAAGGGTCAAAAAATTACCCTTACCCCGACCCAACTCAGGGATCCTCCAAAGGGCAAGATCGAGTCATCAGTTAGTGCTCGATCTCCGAGACCCCCCCATGTCTTGAGGAAGAGTGATTTCTTGAGAGAGAGTTTAGAAGCAGGGGATATGTTTATTATGGCGGTCACGATGACGATTAAGACCCCTAGCGAGATTGAGATTACTGATCCAGATGTTCGCCAACTGATGGATGATTTCATAGACATTATGCCCGAGGAGCTTCCTGATAAGCTTCCCCCGTTGAGGGACATCCAACGTGCCATCGATCTGATCCCAGGTGCATTTTTGCCCAATCTCTCACATTATCGCTTGAATCCGACTGAGCATGCCGAGCTAAAACAACAAGTTGATGATCTTCTGCGGAACACGTTTATATGGGAGAGTCTGAGTTCCTGTGTCGTACCAACCCTTCTTACTTCATACAAGTACGGGAGTTGGTGCATGTGCATTGATAGCCATGGTGAATTCTCGTTTTCCGATTCCCCGCCTCGATGATCTCCTAGGCTCGATGGCCGGTGCCCAAATCTTCTCAAAGATCGACCTTCGTAGTGGGTACTATCAGATTAGAGTTAGAGATGAGGATGAGTGGAAGATGACCTTCAAAATGAACGACGACTTGTATGAGTGTCTAGTTATGCCGTTAGGACTATCGAACGCGCCCAACACGTTCACGAGAGTGATGACACAGGTTTTGCTGCCCTACATAGGCAAATTCTTGGTTGTATATTTTGATAATATTTTAATATACAGTCAGGGCCGCACCGAGCACTTGCTCCATATTCGTCTGGTGCTCGAGCTCCTACAGAAGGAACATCTTTACATCAACTTGAAAAAGTGCTCGTTTCTATCTACATCCGTCCACTTCTAGGTATGTAGTTTCGACATGTAGTATGCCAGTTGACCCTGACAAGGTCAAAGCAATTTGTGAGTGGCCCGTTTCGATGAACATTCATGAGGCCCGTAGCTTTCATGGACGAAGACCGACACTCAAGCCTTCGAGGAGATTAAGGGGTTATTATCTACTGCTCCTGTTCTATGCTTATCAGATTTCTCCAAGGCCTTTGAAGTATCCTGTGATGCATCAGGAGTTAGCATCGACGCGGTACTTAGCCAGGAAGGTCATCTTGTTGCCTACTTCAGCGAGAAGCTGAATGATACCAGACAGAAGTATTCGAACTATGATCGAGAGTTCTATGCCATTGTACAGACACTGAAATATTGACGTCAGTACCTCCTGCACAAGGAGTTTGTTCTGTCCTCTGACCATCAGGCATTGAGGTACCTCTGCAAAATGAGTGGAGTATATGCATGAGTTTTATTATGTTCTCAAACACCGAGCAGGTGTTGAGAACAAACCAGTTGATGCCTTGAGTCGCCAAGTCAGTATTATTCATACTATGAGCACCCAAGTAGTGGGCTTCGAGCGACTAGCTTACGAGTATCCAGAATGCCCAGATTTCGGGGACATTTACGCTGCACTATCGAGGGACCCACCTGATCTTCGTGAGTGTTATTTGATTTCAGTCTGGTACTTATTCATGGGTTCATATATTACTTTTGTTTTTTTGAGTTGTATTTGATGTTCGATCGGCCCAAACAGTACGAGCTGTCTGATTCAGATGTTGATGTGTCTATCGGTTATGCATCGGTTTATATTTTAGGGTTATAAAAAGTGGCAGCTGGCGGTTGATACGAGGTCGAAGGTTTTGTTGTTGCAGGAACCACTCGGTCCTTTCCTCCTTTTGGTGCGACGCCAAAAAGAGTCTCCTGGTGCAACTCCAGGACCAGTCCCTTCCGTCCATCCTCCACATCCCATCCCGCCACCCCTGTTAGTCGTTGAAGCCACTTCCGCCTTCCGCAACAACCCGCCATCTCCGCTCCTGGTCCATCAACTCCAGTAGCTGCTGACCTTTCCCTGCCCCATGCTCCTCATCCCTCCAGTCGTCTCCCCACCTTAATCCAGCGCCGGTGAACCCCTCCGCCTGCCGCCTCCATCCTGTCGACTCCCGCCTCCGCCACTTCCTAAACCAGTAATTTTCTCGTTATCCTTTCCTCCCTGTAGTCGGCTGACCAATCCCACCCCTATGTCCCTTCAACCGTCTTTCCAACCCCTCTCTCCACCCCTTGCTCCCCCGTCGTGGATTCCACTTCAATTCAGCCACCCCCTTTCCCAAGACCTCCCTCCACAACCTTGACCAAGCCAATTTAGTCCATATCTCCACTTCCAATACCCCGATATTGCAGCAACCTTGGATGCCCTCCAATAATCGTCATTATCGCCGCCTGCACGTGCGAATTGCGATATAAAGTTATGTTCTTTACTGTTGTTTATTTTGGCTCCCCTTCTATTGTGGATGATATTTTATCTGCTATTAGTCCAGTCGTCGTGCGATTTGCAGGGTGTATTTTGCGCTCGCTTGAAATAGTTGCACGTCATTCAATTTGCGAACACGCTTGCTTCCTCTTTAATTAAAGAACTTTGTGAATTCTTGTGTCTCTGTTGTATTTATAATAATAAATTATTCGCTACAATTTTCTTAGCTGACCAACCCTCGCATCGTCAACATTTCATCACATTTTGGTTTGCATTTAGTGAGTCCACCCCGCGTCGTCCCTCCACTGCATCATAAAGGAGAGAATGTTTTCATATAGTCGTGGTGTCTCACTGAGGAGCTATGAACCCATGAGTCTGGTAGCACCGCATGTAGAGTCGATGAGCTGCAAGGTAGCAAGTGAAACTGCAAGAGACAAGATAGTTAGGCTATTTAGGGCAAGATTCGAAATCAGAATTATAAGAGAATGTGAGGAATATTTGTAGCCGGCCCATAATTCCAATAGAGGTAGACCGTAATTTTGTGTATGGTGGACGATAGATGAATAACCTATTCGTATATATTAATTTCAATAATCAGGCAGTCTTCGAGCCGACTCAAATGATATTTCGAGCGAGTTAGATCTGACTTGAAACCGGCCCTAGAATGGAGAAGATGGTGGTATGCTAATCCTCTTCTATGGTTGGGGATCAGTCCTTTCTCACCCCCTTCCACTTAAAATGTATCGTTAACCCTAGTTGAAATGCCTAGATTTTCTAATTACAGTTTTCTAATATATGCCATACACATGCCAAATTTTAGGCATAAAAGGTGCATCCAACGAGGAAAAAAAATTTACGTCTCTTTCACGCATTTTGGAAGATCATGATCATTACAACATGTCTAGATGAGAATTCTAACAAAAGAATTGAATTGAGCTGATGAGGAAAGGAAATCTTATATTGTTATTCCTTCACGTGGATGGATTGAGGCGACATTGTTCCTCTTCTTTGCTTTAACACATCAACTCCGAGGTCCCCATCCAAATACCCCCAACCAATTTCTGATTCTCATACGGTTAGGCTATCTCCTGTCCAGAAAATTTTGAAAAAGGAACTATAGGAAATGGGAGACGACAAATGGAAAAAGAAGAGTCGTACATGACCTACCTATGTCAACGAGTAAAGGCGAACAAACACTGTTGTTGCGAGATAGGGGGAGAAAGTGAAGGTGTCAGCTGAATTTGGTGAGCAAATATTGAGCAGTTTGGTTTTCAGGACTTGCAGCATGAATGCGAGGTAAAGCGTGTGATCTTTGGGGGGGGGGGGGTTGTTATATGTGTATTAAGGGTAAAAAGCTTAAAAAAAATACCCCGTGTTCTAAAAAATTCAAATCTAAGGTTATTTTTTCCAAATAGTATAAAACCCTATATAATTGGGTCTAATTTTTTGTAGATAAAATTACCCAAATTAGATTTTAGAGTAATAATAATTAAAATAAAAATAGTTTTATTATTACCTCCGTGGAGCGTCTATCAATATTGATCTTGACCAGACCCTGATTTAAATAAAATAATAACCTTATCAATCTTATCAATAATTTTTTTGGCTAGATAAAATAAAGTAATTGATTTCACCAGGGGTGTTTACACATCGAGCGTAGGTATTTAATTCAGTTATAATTTAGTAAAGGACAATTCATATACCTAACTCAAATATTTTGTTTAAGGCTAATAGCCACGACTGTGATATTTGTAAAACTTAGCATTTGAATAAATCGATAATTTAATGGCTGCATTTTTTTTTGCAAATATCATTCGAAGCTGGTTTACCTTCAATTCTATGAGGAAGGTTAGTTTATGAAGATGTCTTTTTTTGGCTTTTACTTCTTTGTTACCACTGGTCTACAACAATTTTCTTGCAACATTGTGTTTTCATTTTAGGTGGTGCATACACAAGCGAAGGTCATCGCAGATCAGGATGTAATGTATAAGTACATATCAAAAAACTTGCTCTTTGTTGCTACCGTTGCTCCAAAAGCTGCTGGTGAGATTGGCTCGGTGACGCCAGAAGAAGCCCGGTTAGTAGCATACCTTATTGATACTGTAACTGGACGCATATTGCACCGTGTGACCCACCAGGGTGCACAAGGCCCTGTGAATGCTGTAAGTAGCTTAATCCCTCTCTTTTCTTCATTACCTATCAACAATGTCAAGAAACTTTAGGGGAAGTCATCTTATAGTGACCTATATCTTATTTTTCCTTCAAAGGTTGTAAGCGAGAACTGGGTTGTATATCACTACTTCAATTTGAGAGCACACAGATATGAAATGTCAGTTATTGAGATCTATGATCAGTCTCGGGCGGTTAGTATCTAAGGCATAAAAGCACTTCTATCTATATAATTTGAAAATAGTACAGGTGCTGAGAAATGATACTGTTTTCTTACAGGGTAACAAAGATATCATGAAGCTTGTCCTGGGTAACCACAATTTGACATCACCTATCTCATCCTATTCTCGGCCCGAGGTAGCGGTGAAATCCCAGTCATACTTCTTTACCCATTCTGTAAAAGTAATGACAGTAACTACAACTGCTAGGGGGATTACTTCTAAGCAACTTCTCATTGGAACTATTGCTGATCAGGTTAGCTAGAACATATTGAAACAAAACCTTTGATAATGAAGATGTTATTACCTTGATCTGTCACTAAATGGCAATGTTAAATGTGTGCACTGTAAATTTAGTATTTACATGAAGGTGAAATTCTTCCTTAGAACATTTTTGGCAACTTTTGAGAAGTATTCAACACAACCATAATTATACTATCTAATTTCAGATACTCGCACTTGATAAGCGCTATCTTGATCCAAGACGTACGGCTACCCCTACACAGTCAGAGAGGGAAGAGGGTATTATACCATTAACAGATTCTCTGCCAATCATACCCCAGGTATTTTACTTTCTTCTCTACTAGTCAATGAGGTTCAGTTATCTTAATATCTAGATTCTAAGATGTGGTAGAGCAGTTTGTATTTGTTTAATCTATATTTCCTACATTTGCATGTAGCATATGCATGAATACGACCTACCTTCGTTTTACAATTTTACATGTATAAAATTTTAATTTATGTTACAAAATTCTTGATTTGTTTGACATGTTTTTCACTGCTAAATACTTTTTTTACCAACTTCTCTCTAGATGTTTGCATCAAGGTATTCATGGAAAAACAAATATTGTACCGAGGTGCTTAATATAAACTGCTCTATTTCTAAAATTATAAGAAAATGTTATTTACATTAGTACGAGACAGGCTGGATCATCCTTTGATGGTGCCATCTTTGCTCCTTTTCTATCCATAGCAAGAGTGTAAATAATGTTACTTTATCTGAAGCCAAGCCAATTTCTACCCTCGAGTCCACACTTAAAAAAAGTCCTTTTGTTTTAGCAAACATAATTGTTTCTTATGAAGGAGACTCTATTTGTATGTACTTCACTGCATGCATGAATAAACTGTACTTACATGCTGATTATCCCAATTCAATCCGCAGTCATATGTGACGCACTCGCTCCAAGTGGAAGGCCTGCGAGGCATAACAACGATCCCCGCCAAACTTGAGTCCACCACCCTCGTCTTTGCCTATGGGCTCGATCTATTTTTCACCAGAATCGCCCCATCGAGGACCTACGATTCCCTCACAGAAGATTTCAACTACGTGCTACTTCTCATCACCATCGTGGCCCTGGTAGTCGCCATCCTGGTGACATGGGTCCTGTCGGAGAAGAAAGAATTGAGGGATAAATGGAGGTAACTCAGTTTCTCGCCCCTCCGCTCCAGTTTTCCGCATTTTTTCTCTCAAAATTATCTAATTCCGGCGCCTAAAACCATGCAAATTCAACATTTGTAGTATTTTCCCCCTTTCAATAGACCCTTTTACAGCATGACAAAAAAATGTAGCTCAATGATCTTTTGAAAATTTCAAATTGATTTGTCGCTGGAGCCTACTTTGAGGCTATTTTCCGACCCATCTTTCGCGTCTTTTCAACAACGGAGACTGGGACCACACCGAGCGGGTGCTATGTCACGATGCGCACGAGTGGACAGGATGGCGGTGTCTCCCAAATCTTGTCCCTGTGGAATTGGATGAGCTGCCATCAAAAATTAAAGGTGCCAACCAACCAGTTGCCTGCTGCTGTACTGCCCATTAACCTTGTGTGGTTGGCCCATTTTCCTTCTCCCCCCTTCTCTTATTTCTCTTCTGACGCAGTGGAACCTACACTCCATACTTAAAAGTTAATGCTCCCAGCATTTGAAAGCAATGCTGGAGAACAACCTTCTGTGTACATGCTTATCATTTTTTTGTTTCTTTTTTTTGTACCAAAAAATATATGATTTATTCGCTTGATGCGGTATGCGCAACTGCTTGGTCGCGATCCAGATCTATTTCACATGCTTAGATGGAATTTAAAGTCATTCGATCCGACCGAAATCTATTTTCGGATTCGCTCATTATGGCACACTTTCTCCAATTAATTGAAGAGAAATTATTGGGTCTGCTGTTTTAGATATTGTTTTTTTAATGTAATAATTATATGAAATTGTTTTGCACAGCCAAATTTTCTATTCCCAAATCAAATATCCCTTCTAAGTTTACTAAATTATAGGAGGGAGACATTTTTGTGCATGAATGTTATGAACTGTAAATTTCAGCGGAGGTTCATGTTATGGAATTTCATGGGAGGTTTATGTAAAATTTTAAAAGACGGGTGCAACTTGTAATTTCACAAACAGAGGGGAGGTCCTGGTAAACAGCCCTTCAATAAAATTATGGGAGTTGTTAAGGACACCGCAGTTTTGGCTAGGTGCACCGTAATTTCTCCTAATTTTTCCGCATCTTTTGGAAATACGCGTTGTACATGTTTTTATTCTCTCTAACCAGGAGATGGATTTATAAAAGCATGCGTACAAGTGATCAAAAAAAAAGAAGATAACCCTTTTTTCTCTCGTTTTGCCATTCACAAATAACCAAAACAAGGGGAAAAAAAATCTTTTTCCCCTTGATTCCATCTCCGTCCAAACCAAAAAAGCAACACCCCGCACCACTAGCAGTTAACACGACCAACTTCAGAGACTGCCAAGGACCGCTCAACTATAGTCATACTTACACTGCACTCAGTATTCTCAATGCTCTAAACTCAGCAACAAGCGTACCAGTTGACTACAAGTCAACCACTCCAGATTCTTCTAAGTGCAACAAGAGACAAGTCACAGAGGATAAGACGTGCAGAGCGCGCCACCGGAGCGTCCAAGCCCCATACACGTGATTGTTCACATATTTGAAGAGTTTTCAATGTTAATTTTTTTCTTTTCCAGCTTTCCATTTTCTGTGACTGTTTGCGCCCTCGATTGCTTCCGGGCTAAGACAATTCAATTTAGTCTGATCTATCAGGGGCCTTGAGCGATCTGCAACAATAATATTCGTGCACAAAAATGTCTCTTGGTATACATTTTTAAGAGAATTTTCGTATGCGTATCTTATAAAATGTAAATTTAGATCAGAGATTTTTAGAATAATTTGAAAAATTAAAAAGCTTAATAGCTTGTACATAATCTTAGGATATTCAATACCCTTGTTTTTCGGTTGACTCAAGTCCTTATCGAAGTCAAAACCTTGGTCCCTCCACAATAACTTCAACCCCATCAACTCTCCTGATCAAAGTTTTGAAAACCGAACCGGTGAAGCGAAAGGTTCAAGATTCAACCGGTTCAACCGGGGTTGAACCGGTATATATAAATATATATATTATTTCAAATATATTTTAAGTATGAATATGTATATTATATATTTGAAGAGTATATATAATTTTATACGGTATATATATTCTTTATTGCATATATTTTTGAATATATTTGAATGGTATATATTATATATTTATTCATATATTTACAAATATATTTTAAATACATCATAATTTTTTTTAAAATTTATCATAAAATTACAAATATATTTAAATTTATCATAAAATTATTTTAATGAAATTAAATATTTAATTTCATATTAGTATGTATATTTATATAATATATTCCGCAAAATTTCATCAAAATTCAAATGCTCTAGTGGTCTTCAACATTGCTTGAGCTGGGGGGGGGGGGGGGGGGGGGGGGAGGGCTGAGGTCTTCTCTCACAGGCGGCCTCCACAATGCTCCAGGCGGTTCTCCCATAAAATCCTTCAGGCGGTGGTTCTTTTCACGGGCTGTTATCATTCTCTCTAACCAGGAGATGGATTTATAAAAGCATGCGTACAAGTGATACAAAAAAAAGGAGAACCCTTTTTTCTCTCGTTTTGCCATTCACAAATAACCAAAACAAGGGAAAAATATTTTTTTCCCCTTGATTCCATCTCCTTTGTCCAAACCAAAAAAGCAACACCCCGCACCACTAGCAGTTCACACGACCAACTTCAGAGACTGCCAAGGACCGCTCAATTATAGTCGTACTTACACTGCACTCAGTATTCTCAATGCTCTCAACTCAGCAACAAGCGTACCAGTCGACTACAAGTCAACCACTCCAGATTCTTCTAAGTGCAACAGGAGACAAGTCACAGAGGATAAGACGTGCAGAGCGCGCCACCGGAGTGTCCAAGCCCCATACACGTGATTGTTCACATATTTGAAGAGTTTTCAATGTTAATTTTTTTCTTTTCCAGCTTTCCATTTTCTGTGACTGTTTGCGCCCTCGATTGCTTCCGGTCTAAGACGATTCAATTTAGTCTGATCTATCAGGGGCCTTGAGCGATCTGCAACAATAATATTCGTGCACAAAAATGTCTCTTGGTATACATTTTTAAGAGAATTTTCGTATGCGTATCTTATGAAATGTAAATTTAGATCAGAGATTTTTAGAATAATTTGAAAAATTAAAAAGCTTAATAGCTTGTACATAATCTTAGGATATTCAATACCCTTGTTTTTCGGTTGACTCAAGTCCTTATCGAAGTCAAAACCTTGGTCCCTCCACAATAACTTCAACCCCATCAACTCTCCTGATCAAAGTTTTGAAAACCGAACCGATCATCGAACCGGTGAAGCGAAAGGTTCAAGATTCAACCGGTTCAACCGGGATCGAACCGGTATATATAAATATATATATTATTTCAAATATATTTTAAGTATGAATATGTATATTATATATTTGAAGAGTATATATAATTTTATACGGTATATATATTCTTTATTGCATATATTTTTGAATATATTTGAATGTATATATTATATATTTATTCATATATTTTATATTTACAAATATATTTTAAATGCATCATAAGTTTTTTTAAAATTTATCATAAAATTACAAATATATTTAAATTTATCATAAAATTATTTTAATGAAATTAAATATTTAATTTCATATTAGTATGTATATTTATATAATATATTCCGCAAAATTTCATCAAAATTCAAATGCTCTAGTGGTCTTCAACATTGCTTGAGCTGGAGGTGGTCCGTGTTCAAATCCTTGTCAATTCATTTTTTACATGCATTATTAATTGGGCTTGTGGCCCGCCCAGTTCCACAAAACCGTGCCCAGTTTTCGGTTACCCGGTCTGCTCGCCCGGTTTACCGGTTCTTGGGCGGTACGCTGCCATACCGGGTTTTCACCCTTGATCGGACCGGCCGGGGGTCCGGTCGGCGGTCCGGCCGGTCCGATCCGGGTTTTAAAAGCTTGCTCCTGATCTTGTTTTTCACCTTTGCTGATTGTGACCCAGACTCCGACCACACTTTCGGCCTCTCTCTCCATAAGCCATTCTCTCGGTCCAGTAACTCTCTAATTATATTTAATGTCAGATTGTGTTTTTAAATATCAAATATTAAGATATGTTAGAACTTCATTTTGTATTTCCCCTACACACATCATTCATTAAAATTTTGTGCACCATACAAAGTAATTTTATTAATTTCCATACATAATGAGGGAGGGATGAACAAGAACTAGGCCAATGACGGAAGTTAAGACATTGATGTTAGGTAGTTAATCCGTAAAGTTTAAAATTATTTATATTCTCCATAGTCCTTTGAGCTTGAGCCTTGTCATTTTGAATCATATTTTACATGTATAATTTCCCTATATTTCTGCTAGTTATTCTTAATAAGTTTTCCAATTATGAGTGTTTCTAAAAAAACTGAGGAAAACATTTAAAAAAGTCTTAGTGATATGCGGCCTAAGTGTGTGTACACTTAATTAGAATGATCTATATTATGATTATAAAAAATGAAAGGATAAAAAAGTGTCATAGTGATATGAAGTCTAGGTATGTGTATTCATATATAGAATGATCCCAACTATGATTTAAAAGTCTAAATAATTGCACAAATATCATATTGATATGTGACATAAGTGTGTGTACACCTACTTAAAATGATCCAAACTATGAACTTTAAAAAATTTTATAATGATTGTGAAAGCCATCCTCTCCAACCATAAGCCATCCTCTCCGTCCAGAACTCTCTAATTATATTTAATGTCAGTGATATATCAGATTATATTTTTAAATATCAAATATTAAAAATCCAAGACATGTAAAAAGGTGTTTTATAATATTGGATTTCATATCTTATAAATCATTTTTTTATTCATATTTCATAGCTTTTTTTTTTGTTTTTGCACTTTTCTTTAAAATAAATTACAAGCATTGTTTCTTAATTTTGGATCTATTTGTAGATTTTTTTTTGAAAACAGGAACCACCAAAATTTTCATTTATGATCAGAAGATATTAGGTCTAATACCGCAATCGGGAGACAAACAAGCTCAGAAAAAGATAATGCAACAATCGCATGAGCCACAACATTAGCGTCCCTACGCACGAACGAGAAGGAAATGGACGCCAAGCCACAAACACCAACGAGAATATCCCGCACAATCGGTCTAATTAACGTAGAAGATACCACTCTCGCCGCAAGGGTTTCGATAAGAGAGGCGTTGTCACCCTCAAACATAACTGACCCCAACCCCGCGCGACAGCGAGGTCAACCGCAAGCCGAGCTGCCAGAGCCTCAGCCACGGCCGGGCACCCAAAGTGAGGCACCCAATCAGCCCGCCAGACAATCAAAACACCCCGGGAGTCTCGAGCAACCACCCCTAGACCCACGCGGTTAGGGTCCCTGCGAACAACCCCATCAAAGTAGGGCTTCACACAAGAGGCACCAGGAGGCAACCAACGTGGCGCTGTCATCATCCCCAATGACTCAAGGAACGTAGTAGTCGCAACACGAGCAAAAATCACGGAGAGGAGCACAGGATGTACGAATCCCTCCCAGACTAAGCGATTCTGACGCCACCACAAGGCCTAGAATATAGTAGCAAAGAAAGCAAAATCCTCCCACGAAAGGGCCCCATGAGCCCCCCTGACCCAACATTCAGGCGAGCCCACCCTCCACCATGAGCCAAGATCCCCGAAGCCAGCAGTCCCAAGCGGCACACACACTCGGACAAGTGAAGAGAGCATGCCGAACATCCTCATCCGGGCTCCCACAAAAAGGACAAGCAATCAAGCCAGCGGAATGTCGAAGTCGAAGGCCCACGCCCGTAGGCAAAATGTCACTGGCAAGATGCCATAGAAAAACATGGATGTGCGGCGGAACAGCAGCCTTCCAAATAAAATTCCAGCCAAGAGGCCCCCCAGACGCCAACGACCCATCAGATAAGTGAATAAAGTGATATGCACTTCGAACCGAAAAAAGTCCAGAGTTAGAGTAGTGCCAAACCCACTGTCACAAATATGGGCTTGGCATGACAGCTACTGTCATGACCGCCTTCAAGGAAAAAAAACTATTTTTAATATAAAAATGAATGAAATTCGTTAGGTGAGATCGAATAACCAATTTATTGAAAACTTACCCTTCGCAAGCCTGGACCTGACGAGCTGGCTAATGGCTGACGGGTGATGCCTATGGGATTCAGGTGCAGGATCCATGATGATGGATACAGTCAGTGGCGGATGCAAGAAATTTTTCCTGTGTGTGCGGACCTAAAAACTTGAAGAAAAATTTTTGCAATACAGAGAATAATCAAACCTAACTTACTAGACATATCTACAATTAATACATATCTAAAACATGATGCACATATCAATAAGAACATGTACTTCAGTAATTTACAGTAACAACATATAAGACAAAAATAAAAGAAAATACACCAATAGATAAGAAATGCAACAAAAAAAGACTGAAACATCATACACAAAAGAAGTGCGGTTTGTAGTCTGCAGAATAACCTTGCTTATAAATTCCTCTACGAGCTTTCATGTTTTGAAAGCATTTCATTATCATCTCATTGTTGATAGTAGAAAATACATCTTTTTCAATATATGTCACTAAACATGCATTCATTCATTCATCTCTCATTCAATTATGTAGTGATTACTTGATAATCTTCATTGCCGAAAAAACTCTTTCTACAGTTGCAGTTGCAATAAGTAATAATAATGCGAGCTTCACAAGCAAAAATACCAATGGATAAAGAACATCCTTCTTCAATTCAACTACTCACATAGCTAATCCTCCAAGACCAATCACCTCTGCAAAATCATCATTTGAGCTAATATCCAAAATATAATTTTCAAGCTGATTATCGAGCACCATTAATTCAACTGGAGAAAAGTCCATGGGATAATGCCCAACAAATCGAATCAGTTTGTTCTTATGAAATGTAAAAAATCCATTACTTGGATCCAAACTTGCCATACATAAAAGCAATTCGGTATTCACTTCATCAAATCAATTATTTAACTCGACAAGTTGTAGATCTATGACCGCATAAAATAATTGCACACGATAAAGATGAAAGTTTGAAGTATCTTCAGTTTTACGTCTTGATCTTCCACGTGCAACAAATTTATCTTTCATATTTGGAATAACAATTTTATGTTTGTTGCAGAAAAGAGTTACCTCATGAAGTAAAGAATCTCATCCATTGTCCATCAATGTTTGTAACCGTAACTTGAAAATTTTGACAAGAGTCATGACATTTACAAGGTCTTGACCGCTCCTTTGTAATGCTTGTGATAAATCATTAGTGATCCCTAAGATAGTTCTCATTAAGTGGTGTTGGAATATAAATTCAAAACAGTGCATAACATTCAATAATTCACTCACTTCAGCTTTTTTGCTCTGAAAGTGTGTCATCCTCTTCAATAATCTCAAGCACATCAATAACTGATGAGAATAAGCAAATTAAACTCAAAAGAGTTCTATAATGCGAGTTCCATCTTGTGTTTCATGCTCTTTTCAAAGTTTTTTCTTGATTCAAACCTCTCTCCGTTACAACTTCACCACTAGATATTTCTTCAACAACGTTTATAAATTGCTTCTCTTGGAGAATGTCTCTACGTTTTCAAGATGCCACAATAATATTTTTTATAATTGCGACCATGCTAAAAAAAAAAAAAAATCTTTTTGTATTTTTTTGCGACTGCAACAAGTGTCAACTGAAGTTGATGAGCAAAGCAATGAACATAATAGGCGGATTGATTTTCTTCCATAATCAATGATTTTAGACCATTGAATTCACCTTACATATTACTAGCTTCATCGTATCCTTGTCCCCGTAAGCTTGATAGACTCAACCCATTTTTAGCAAAAAAATGTTGAATCACTAGCTTAAGTGATGAATCACTTGTATTTTCAACATGGATAATGCCCAGAAAGCGCTCAATTATCCTTCCATTCTTGTCAACGTAACATAAAACTATAGTCATTTGTTCTTTAATAGGGGAATCACGAGCTTCGTCAACTAAAATAGAAAACAACTCAGCTTGTACAATTTCTTTAATGATGATATTTAAAGTCTCTGTTGCTTCAGCTTGGACAATATCTCTTTGGATACTTGGTGCTACTAATTTAAGATTTTTGGGAGCATTCCGTAGTACAACTTTATTGATGTTTTCATTATGATCTGCAAGAAATTGAAGAAGTTCTAGAAAATTTCCTCGATTGCCTAATTCTTCAGATTCATCATGACCACTAAATGCTAATCCTTACTTTAAAAGAAATCTAATACAATCCACTGAAGCTTCCAGGCGAGTGCGATAATCATTTTGAGCTTGTTCAAATTTAGTGCACAAGGCAACTTCAATGTGTTGTTTTTGGTTCATCAAGTCAAGAGAAGCCCTCAAACATTTGTTATGGATACTACTATGATTTCCAACATGAATATCCAACCTATCTTATGTTTCCAATTTGTGAAACCACCAATAACAAAAGCATCTCCTCCTCCTTGGTCACCATGCTCGGGCTTGAATAGATAACAACATAAGCAAAATGCAGCATCTTTTACTATGCTACTCCAACCAATAACTGTATTTCTCAAACCAAGAACGAATAAATCTGTGTGGATCGTTTCCAATAAGTCTAATTGAGAAATTATGATATTAGGTTGGAAAGCTTTTTTCTGTAGATATCACCTTCAAACCTTCTCTCTATCATTTGGATCATAATCATAAATATTCTTTCGTAATCCCGAGTTTAGCAGGAAGCTCGTCTACATTAAGTTCTAATCGTGGACAAACAACTCTACTGGAAGAAACAACTGATTCTAAGCTTGTTTTTCTCTTAAATTTTTTTTCCATGAGTACATAAAATAAAGTTTAAAGATCAGTCCTACCTCAATTGTCACTCTTCAAAGATCAGCCAACAATAATAAAAAACTATAATAGTAAAATGGATAAAGGCCAAGATCAAGTTTGCATATATTTTTGACAAAATAGTATAAAGCTTTAAGATCGGTGAACGGTGAACACCAAATTGTTCAAAATTAAAAAGAAAATAAGAAATAATAGAGTGATCAATGAACACCAAATAATATAAAGATTTAAGATCAAGTTTTGATGCCAAAATAAGGAATAAAAGAGTGATAATGTGATACCTTCTTGAAGCCTGTCGACTCACGACTGTCAGACTGTCGGAGAAGAAGGCCAGAAGGGAGATGTCGGTCGAGTCACCAGTCGAGGCGCCTGTTGGAGAAGGAGTTGGTCGTCGCTAAAAAAGGAGATGACAGTTTATATATACTCTGAACCCTAGAATAGACAACGGTTTATATATAAACAGCTGTCTATTTCGAGTATAGACATCGGTTTATATATAAACCACTGCACTTTTTATTGTAACGTCCCCATGCCCCAGCGTGTACTCTAATTTCCACCTGCACCGGTTCCAGTTACCGGGCTGCAGCCCAAGCACCCCAACCCTTCTCCAGCACTTTGGCGGGTTATTGGTGGCCACATCCTCCCTTTAATGAGCGAACTCGACAGTTAAGTTGGGCCGTACGGGGACTTCCTTGGAGGTCACCCATCCCAGTACTACTCTCGCCCAAGTACGCTTAACTATGAAGTTCCTTCACTTCTCATCACCAATTGAGCTGTCAAATTGTAAAACCTCCCCTATAATGACCGTATAATATGAGTCCGACCGGGGCCACACAACATACAGACTTCACAGCTTTAGCACTATGATATGATATAAAACTACCAAACTCAAAACTCAGACTAAAATCAGCGGAAACAAACAACCAAACTAGAAGTTATCCATGACTACAGGAGTATCCAACGGCCTTAAGGCCTTACAACATTCACAAGTCCAAATATTGAAATAATACATCAACGTATCAACGTGATTTAGTACACCTAAGCTACCTCGACAAGCAAGCCGGATCACAGTTCATGAAACAAAGCATTCAACAAAATATAAGTAAAAAAACAAGAGAGTTCAATTCATGAGGCTTAGGTCTTTTTGGCCGGCGAACTTGCTCCCGCTTGCGATCCCTGCCCTGTAAAAATTGGGGGTAATGTGGGTCAGCAAAGACTGACCTCAACTGTGTAACCAACACATATCCTCCCGGCCATCCCTAGTGGACCTCGGGTCACTCAATCACCCTGCAGGTTAGTGTACAACCCCGTGTTCGTCGAGCGGATCTAGCCCCGCGACCCGCACCCAAGCAGCGAGCAGACATGCGGTAGGGGGCTGGTCCGCTCCCGCTCATTTCGGCCGAGCGTGCCGGGCGAGACGGCTCCCCTACTCTCCCGCTCGCTCAGAGAATCGCCGACCAGAGCGGGGGGGGGGGGGGGGGGGGGGTGCCCTTCGTCGCACCAGTACTAGCTGATGGGCTCGGCAACCCGCGACCTACGAGCTGATCAGAGGGTTGCGATGGCCACCAACCCGCCCCCTGCACGCGACCTGGTCGCCTGTCCGCCCCGGCAGAGGACTGGCGGGTCGCGGCGGTCCGGCTCGCGTTCGCCCAGGAAGAATAGGTGGGCCGCTGGAGCAAGGTCGAGCCCGCCTCCCGCAGAGGGGGATTGGAGGCGAGCTGACTCCCCATGGGTGCGAATAGCCTCTCAGAACAGCGGAGCCATGCTGTTGGCAGACCAGGTTGGACTGCGCATAGCCGTTCAGGACAGCGGAGTTGGGCTGTTAGCAGACCCAACCCAGGGCTTTTTGGTATTTTCAGGTCAGTTCTTCTGGTTATTGGCAGTTCAGATTCCAAAAGACTATAAATAAGACCCAAGGGGTACCTCAGAAGGCACGCTTGGAGTGCCTCCCTGCTCCTGTTTTCAAGTGCTTTTTGAGGGTACCTTAGCTCGGCTTCTGGCTAAGGAGGGGAAGCGCTCAGAGATCTTCCGGGTTTGTGGTGGGACCTCCCTGCCGAGCCCTTCGGTCTGTTTCTTCTTGCCTTCTTTGTTGTTTTTCTTGCAGGAGCAAAGTAGGCACGAGACCACCCCTTCCCCAAGGGTCGAACTCCACAAGAGACCGAATTCCGGTTTCAACATTTTGGTGCGGTGAGCGTGAATCGTGGTCAGCGCAGAAAAGCTTCGGCGAGCTCAAATGATGGGAGGAAAAGGATCTGACAGGCAGAACTCGCCGCCCCCCGCCTCTCGCAACGGTGGGGATGTTGGAAGACTTCAGGAACGAGGTGCTGGGCCTCGTCAAGTTCGCACTCGGCGCGCGGGCCGAGTGCTCGACTCCGGCAGCCCAGATCGCGGCCGCCCCCTCTTTGGGCGAGGACGCTCCCGGCCGGCGAGCTGGGAAGGAAGTGGCCGAGGAAGGCCGAGGGTGCGAACTCCTCGGGCGCGAGCTCTTCCCCGGCTCGGCAGGACGAGGCTGGTTCGGCGAGCTGGGCTCGCGAGACTCGCCGGCTCTCCCAGTGGGGGGAGGCAGTCCTTTCAGCGAGCTGGTCTCCTCAGCTCCAGTCCCAGATGGGTTCAGGGAACCCGAGATGTCTTACTACACCGGGAAGGGAGACCCGGTCCAGCATGTCCAATGGTTCGAGGATGTGGTCTCCATCCGTCAGATGTCGGACGGATTCAAATGCCGACTCTTTGCTATCACCCTCCGAGAGAAGTCAAGGGAGTGGTTCCATCAGCTCCCAGCCAGCTCCATCTAATGCTTCGAGGACCTGCGCCGAGGGTTCATGCTGAGATTCACCACCTCGAAGAAGAGAAGGAGTCCGAGTCTTTGTTCCACATTAAGCAGGGGGTGAACGAGACGTTGAGGAGCTATGTGGACCGATTCCATGAGGAAGTTACTCAAGTCCAGGAGATGCCGGGCCATAGTCTGATGATGGCTTTTACCCTGGGCTTGCAGCAGGGTTTCTTCCGAATGGAGCTGAAGAGAGTTCCCCCCTCTCCTACGAGGAGCTGATGGAGAGGGCGGCGAGAGAGGTCGACGGGGAGGCGTCGAACCCGGAGTTTACAAGGAAGCTGGCCAGGTGGGCCACGGAGGAAGAGAAAGAGTCGAGAGGAGGAAAGACACAGGAGGAGAGAAGAGGAGAGCCTAGGCAGAGGGAGCAAAGACAGCTCCAGTGGCAGCAGCAGCCGAGGTGGGGGCACCAGGAGCCCGACCGTCGGTTGGGCTGAAGACCTTAGTGGCAGGGGCAGGGGCCACCGAGAGGATACTACGGAAGGGGTCACCACCAGGGGAGGCAAGATCAGTTCCACCCTCCGGGATGGAGGCAGGGCCAGAGGCCCCGGCTCCCCGATCAGGAGGAGGCCATGGCCATAGCCTTGGGATCAAGGAGGGGGATCATGAGGAGGAGGAGAAGGGAGGTCAGGGTGGAGCTGCCCTATTGCGACTTCCATCAGGAAGAGGGGCATGCCACAACCACCTGCCCGGAGTTCCTTGAAGTGAGAGGGAATCGGGAACAACAGCAGCAGCAACAGCAGGGAGGACAGCAAGAAGTGAGGATCGAGGAGGTCCTGCCTCGGGCGGAGGAGGATCGTTGCGAAGACCGGGTGGATGTCGGGACCCGAGGAGGGATCGGAGTGATCCACGGGGGAGTGGGGATCGAGGCTTCCCGCAAGGCAAGTCTCCACACCATGTACCGGCAGAGCGTCGCCTCTACGTCCCAGACCCCGCCACCGAAGGAGAGGATCACCTTCTCCAGGAGTGATATGCCAGACCACGAGGATCCGTTCTGTGATGCGCTGGTCATCAAGGCTACCATCGAGAATTTCACTGTCTCTCGGATCCTCGTGGACAACGAGAGCTCCGTCAACGTCGTCTTCAAAAAGGCATTTGACGTGATGAAAGTGGATGCTAAGAGGGTGCTGGCCTCAGACGGGCCCTTGTTCGGGTTCTCAGGAGAAAGTAAGGAAGTAGAGGGAGGAGTTGGCCTCCATGTCACCTTGGGGGGGCAGTCCCGAAACTGCAAGTTCGTCATTGTGGATGCCCCCAGCAGCTACAGCGCCATCTTCGGGAGGCCCCTAATCAGCGCCTTCCACTGCGTCCCCTCATCTTTCCATCAGTGTTTGAAGTTCAACGCTGAGGGGGTCCAGGTCAGGGTCAGGGGGGACCCAAAGGTGGCGCGGGAGTGTTATGTCACTGCGGTGAACACCATCTCCTGGCAGGAGGGAGCCGAGGAGATGGGGCGAAGGATGGAGGAGGTCGAGCAGGAAGCAGGAGAGGAGGAGCTGTAAGTGAAGGACTGCGCAGAAGATGCGGCGGGAGGAGATCTGGAGGAGGTGGCCGAAGTGAGGGGCGTGGGAGAGGAGATGGAGGTAGAGGTCCCCGTTCCAGAGGAGGGGGATGCCGAGGGATGGGGGGAGCAAGCCAGGATGGAGGCAACAGAAGAAGTGGTGGAGATGGAAGTGTTCACCAGAGGAGGCAGGATGGAGAAGATCCGCGTCAGCGGGGGGCTGACCCCGGAGGACCAGGGCAGGATGCTGGAGTGCATCCAGAAGAACGTGGACATCTTTGCTTGGAACGCCGCGGAGATGCCGGGGGTTGACGCGGATGTGGCTTGCCACCGCCTCAACCTAGACCCGGGAACACGCCCCGTTCAACAGAAGAAGAGGTCCACTGCGGACAAGCTGGCGGAACCCATCAGGGAGGAGGTGGCGAAACTTCTCAAGGCCGGTTTCGTGTCTGAGATTCAGTACCCCGGCTGGGTCTCCAACGTGGTTATGGTTAAAAAAGGAGACGACCGATGGAGGATGTGTATCGATTTTTCCTTACTTAATAAAGCTTGTCCTAAGGACTGTTATCCTTTGCCTCGAATCGACACGCTGGTTGACTCAGCCGTCGGTTATTCTGTAATGAGTTTTTTAGATGCTTTTTCAGGTTATCATCAAATCAGGATGCACCCCCAGACATCAAGGATGTCTCGTTCATCACAGGGGACGGATGCTACTGCTACAAGATGATGCCCTTCGGGCTGAAGAATGCTGGGGCAACCTACCAGAAAATGATGGATAGGGTCTTCAAGGAACAGAGGGGGAGGAATTTGGAGGTGTATGTGGATGACCTCATGATCAAAAGTCGGGATGTGGACTCCCACCTCCGGGACCTGGAGGAGACCTTCACCACCCTGCGCAAATACAAGATGCGGCTAAATCCACTAAAATGTGTCTTTGGGGCCAGCAGGGGGAAGTTCTTGGGGCACCTCCTCACCCCCATGGGGGTCGAGCCGAATCCAGATAAGGTCAGTGCCATCTTGGAGCTGGGGTCCCCGCGGAATGCTAAGAAGGTCCAAAGGCTGACGGGGAAGCTAGCAGGGCTGAGTCGATTCCTTTCTCGGGCGGGGAGAAGTGCTCCCCCTTCTTCAAAACGCTGAGGGGTGGTCAGAGGTTTGAATGGACTAAGGAGTGCGAGGAGGAGTTCCAGGCCCTCAAGGTGCAGTTGACACAGGCTCCGCTGCTCCAAGGACCGAAGGAGGGGGAGGACCTGTTCCTATATCTCGGGGTCGGGGAGGAGGCCCTGAGCTCGGTTTTGGTTCACGAAGAGGGGAAGAGGCAGCTCCCTGTTTATTACGTGAGCCGGGTCCTGAGGAAGGCCGAGCTCCGGTATCCGATTTTGGAGAAACTAGCCTTCGCACTGATCATCTCGGCTCGGAGGCTGCGACCTTACTTCCAAGCACACTCAATCCGAGTGGTGACCGACCATCCTCTCCGCAACATCTTCGAGGGAGTGGAGCATTCAGGCAGGCTGGCTAAATGGTCGGTGGAGCTGAGCGAGTTCGATGTCTCCTTCGTTCCGCGGCTCTCGATCAAAGCTCAGGCGATGGCCGACTTCCTGGCCGACTACGTGGTTGAAGTGGCGGAAGAAGAGCTCACCCGCCCGATTCCTTGGAAGGTGAGGGTGGATGGCGCCTCGGGAAGGCATTCCCTAGGGGTAGGGGTGATCCTGGAAAGCCCTCAGGGGACTCGAATTGAGCAGACGGTGGTGGTGCACTTTCCCATTACCAACAACCAGGCTGAGTACGAGGCCGTGATAGCGGGGTTATGCCTGGCCAGGGAGCTGGGGGTGTCGGATGTGGAAGTCCTTACTGACTCCATGTTAGTAGCTTCCCAGATCAACGGGGAGTTCGAGGCAAGGGAGCCCACCTTGCGATCGTACTTGGCCAAGGTGAAGGGGGTCATTGGCACTTTTCAAACTTTCACCATCCGACACGTGCCCAGGGAAGAGAATAAACAAGCAGATCAGCTAGCGAAGCATGGTCCCCAGGTGGGGGGGGGGCACCATCACCGACCTGTTCCGCCCCTCCATCGAAGAAGGGGAGCTCATGAAAATCGATCAACAAGCTTCGTAGATGGATCCAGTTGTAATTTTCCTCTCCACGGGAGAGTATCCGGAAGGAGTAGATAAGAAGAAACTAAGGCACAAGTCAGCCTATTACCTCCTCCAGGACGGGAAGCTATACAGGAAGACCCTCGCGGGGATGCTGGCTCGCTGCGTGGCCGAGGGCGAAATACAGAGGATCTTGGAGGAAGTCCACTCCGGGGAATGTGGGAGTCACTCCGGGAGTCGGACCCTGGAGGGAAGGATAGTCAGGAAAGGGTATTTCTGGCCCACCCTGGGCCGAGACGCTGCAGAGTTCGCAAGAAGATGTCATAAGTGCCAGTTGTTCGCCCCTCTTCAGCTACAGCCGGCCCAACGACTCAAGAGTATCACGGCCCCCTGGCCCTTCGCAATCTGGGGAATGGATTTGGTTGGACCATTTCCCCAAGCCAGCGGCCAGAGAAGGTTCCTCCTAGTGATGATTGACTACTTCTCCAAGTGGATGGAGGTGAAGGCACTGACTAAGGTGACCTCCCTGGCGATCAGGAACTTTGTTTGGGGGGAGATCATCTGTCGCCATGGGCTGCCCCAGGCCATCGTCACGGACAACGGGCCCCAGTTCGCTAGTGCCGAATTCACCAGCTTCTGCGAACAGCTTGGGATCGACCTCAGGTTCGCCTCGGTCCACCACCCCAGGAGCAACGGGCAGGTGGAGGCCGCAAACAAGATCATCGTCAACCTCCTCAAGAAGAGAGTGGAGAATTTGAAGGGGAGCTGGGTGGAACAGCTTCCCGCGGTTCTTTGAGCCCTAAGAACCACCCCCAACACGGCTACAGGGGAGACCCCCTTCAAGCTCTCCCATGGGTGCGAGGCGGTGCTCCCCATGGAATTTGAAGTCCAAACGCCGCGAGTCGTGACAGCCAAAGAGGGCCGAGAAGAATGACAAGCCGAGAACGAGGAGGAGCTGAGGCTCTCCCTTGATATGGTGGAAGAATTGAGGGACCTTTCGGCTGTCCGACAGGAGGAGGTAAAAAGAAGGATGACCAAATACTTTGACAAGCATGTTCGGATCAAGCAGTTCGTGGAAGGAGACTTGGTGCTGTAGAAGGTGGATGCGGCAGGGAGGTCGGCATCCGTGGGAAAGCTCAATCCCAGCTAGGAGGGACCGTTTATTGTAAAGGAAGCTCTAAAGTCAGGAGGCTATCGACTCCAAAATATAGAGGGCGAGACCCTGAGTCACACCTGGAATGGTGACGGCTTGAAGCATTTTTTACCCTAAAGCATGTAAGTGACACTTTCGTTATAGTATTTTTCTTCAACGCTCTAATACTGTCATAGTCAGCCCGCGTGGAGACATGGAATGCGTTTGGACCCCGAGAAGATCCCGCTGCCAGGCTCTCACCTAGCTGGCAGGGCCGGAAGTCACTCGGTGTCATCCTTGGCCTCGAGGAGATCCCGCTGTCAGGCTCTCACCTAGCTGACAGGGCCGGACGTCACTCGATGGAATGTGTTTGGACCCCGAGAAGATCCCGCTGCCAGGCTCTCACCTAGCTGGCAGGGCCGGAAGTCACTCGGTGTCATCCTTGGCCTCGAGGAGATCCCGCTATCAGGCTCTCACCTAGCTGACAGGGCCGGAAGTCACTCGATGGAATGTGTTTGGACCCCGAGAAGATCCCGCTGCCAGGCTCTCACCTAGCTGGCAGGGCCGGAAGTCACTCGGTGTAATCCTTGGCCTCGAGAAGATCCCGTTGTCAGGCTCTCACCTAGCTGACAGGGCCGGAAGTCACTCGATGGAATGTGTTTGGACCCCGAGAAGATCCCGCTGCCAGGCTCTCACCTAGCTGGCAGGGCCGGAAGTCACTCGGTGTCATCCTTGGCCTCGAGAAGATCCCGCTGCCAGGCTCTCACCTAGCTGACAGGGCCGGAAGTCACTCGATGGAATGTGTTTGGACCCCGAGAAGATCCCGCTGCCAGGCTCTCACCTAGCTGGCAGGGCCGGAAGTCACTCGGTGTAATCCTTGGCCTCGAGAAGATCCCGCTGTCAGGCTCTCACCTAGCTGACAGGTCCGGAAGTCACTTGATGGAATGTGTTTGGACCCCGAGAAGATCCCGCCGCCAGGCTCGAATCTAGCTGGCGGAAGGGGGGGGGCGCTCGACGGAGATTGACGAGCGGCTGGAGTCACGAAGATTAACCAAGAAGGGGCCTAACATAACCACCCAGCCCCAAGAAAGACGGCCGAACGGAGGCGAGAACCTAGGCGAGAACCCACAAGAGATTTGATAACTCAGGCGAAGGACGAGCCGGCTCGCCTTGCTTGGTGGGTGAGTGGCCACCTCAGCGGGGCTGGGCCGCAGAGGCGGGTCGCCCCGCGCGGTAATAGCGAATATACAAACGAAGCAGG
The DNA here is from genome assembly GCA_039583875.1 of Platanthera guangdongensis. Taxonomy (NCBI): domain Eukaryota; kingdom Viridiplantae; phylum Streptophyta; class Magnoliopsida; order Asparagales; family Orchidaceae; genus Platanthera; species Platanthera guangdongensis. Next base: position 164,489,016 of record CM077159.1, read on the forward strand.
TGAGGAAGCATTTATAAGAGCAATAATAAATGAAAATCACAAAGTCTAGGCGCGGCTCGCGCTTACACCTCAAAAACAACTAAAAATACATGTGGTATACATCTAATAAGCGGATGAAAAAGAAGCGAAGGCGATGCGGGATCCCGGGCGGGGAGTCCTAGATGGGCTGGAAGGACTTATCCCCGGGATCCGACACAGGGAGGAACAGCGCCGGCACCACGTCGCTCGCCGAGAGTTCCGCGCTCTCGCTCTTGAGGAGATCCGCATGTCGCAACATCTGCATCGTGTACTTCGCGGCGCTGGCGGCGTTTTTCTGCATCAACACTTCCAACTCGTGGTCAGAATGATGCTCGAGCGGGCAGCCCCTGCTATCAGGCGGAGGGACTGCAGCGGCAGCCTCCAGCTCGCGCACCCGCGCCTCCAGCGCCGATTTGTCCTGACCAAGGGTGGCGATCTCGGCACCCATCCGGCTCGCCGTGGCCGCGTCCTGGGCAAAGGAGAGAGAATCGTAAGGTGAATTCGCGAGAAGGGGCGGTTATTGAAGGGGAACACGTACCACCCCACCCAGGTACTGCGCGAGGGTCTCCTACGTCGCGTCGGCCTGTCTCCTCTGAAGATCCGCATCCTCCTGAGCAAGCTTTCAGGCCTCCTCCCTCTCGTCCGCCAACTTCTTGAGGGAGGTGGCGTTCTGCTCCAGCTGGGTGCAGCGCCTCCCAACCATATGGGCTAGCTCCAGGCCGCGCAGCTGGGCCCGCGCGCTCTCATGAACCAGTACTCGCGTCGCATCTTTGTCGTAGATAGCGGCGTCCTCTCGCGAGTAGAGGCCGAACGAGAAGTTGTAGGCCTCCCCGCCGATGGTGTCCTGCTCCAGCCAACTCGGCAACAGGGTTGAGACCACCGCGCGATTCGAGTCCTTGTCCCATGACAGAAGAGGAACGCCAAGCTCGTCCAAATACTTCTCGCCGTAACCAAAGTTGCGGTGCCCTCTCGGCACCGGCTTCGCAGCAGTTTGCGACCCGTCCGGCGGCGCAGAAGTGCCTGCCACCCCGCCGGGGGCGTCACTGGACGAGGCGACCATAGGGGGGAACCCTCGGCCGGAAGAACCACCGGGGCCTTGCCTTTCCTTTGGCCACCGGCGGGCTGCTGGCCCGTAGGCTTCGCCATCTTGGGCGGGGGAGCGGGCTGTCCGCCGCCCGGCCGCTTCTTGGCAGGGACCGACGGGGCGTCGCGCTGAGCGGCGTCTGCGGCCTGGGCTCGGGCGAGGACCCCGGGGGGGATCCGAGCGCTCTCGTAAGGGGGATGAAGGGGAACGTCCCGCTCGCCTGCCAAAAGTAGGGGGTGAGACAAAGAAGAGAAGGGTAAGGCAGAGTAGTAGCGAGTGACAAACCTCCCCCAGGCGGGACGACGGCAAGGTCATCGAGATGGCGGCGCAAGTACGCGACCTCGAAGTTCTTCCCGGCGAAGAACCCGCACAGGTCGGCCTCGTGGCCCCCTAGGCTGGGCGGGCGGTAACTCGCCTCGCTGAGCTGCACCGGCGAGAAGGGGACGTTGCCTAAATATCCTTTGACGAACAGGAACTTTTTGAGCCAGTTGTGACTCTTATTTACAGTCTCCCGCACCTTGAGGTGGGCGCTGGAGAAATAGGCGGTCCCGTCCCGGTTCGCCCGGAAGGAGAATAGCTTCCGGAAAACCGCGAGACTGAACTCGACTCGCTCTTCCCGCAGAAAACAGGCGAACCCCACCATAACGGCTATGGAGTTCGGGGTCATCTGCCCCAAGATGACCCCGAAGTACTTCAGGACTTGGCGTACCTCGGGCCACAGGGGAAGCCACAGACCCACCTCAAAGTGAGCCTGGGGTATGGCAAGCTCGTCCATGGATAGGTCGTTGATCTTCTCTCCTTCCCCGGGCCGTCTCGCCGAAAAGCCCGGCGGGACGTGGTCGCCGAGGGCATCCAGGTACTCGCGCTCCGAGATGACTGCGTGAGGAAAATCGTGCTCCGAGAAGGTCCAGGCGCACTTGCTTCGCCCTTCCGCATCGCCGCTGCCGCCGTCCATCTCCACTGAATTGCCGCCAGACGTGCGAGACAGATCCAGAAGGCGAGCACGAGCCGTGCTTCGCGGATAGCAGGAAGCGGGAGAGTGTTTTGAACTGGTGAGGGAATAAGAGCTGGCAAGACCTATTTATAGGGGGAAAGAAAGGGCGGGAAACTTCCCGCCGAATGAAGGGGTGCGTGTAGCAAAAATCAGCCCGACGGTTCGACTTCTTGGCGCGCGACCGCACCACCAAGGCCGATCAAGCGCGGTTCTCGCCCGGCCGCATCCGCGAAGGACTTGAGCGGGCGAGTCTCGGCCCGCACCTGCCCGGGATTCCGCGCGAGTCGGGGAGACTCCCGGCTGGCGAGCCCCTCGGCTCGCCCCCGCCCCGATCAGTGGTACGCCCAAAATGGGTATACGTAATTAACCGCAAGTGTACGTGTCGTGTCAAGTAATAAATAGTAAGTAAAGATCGTTCCCACGAGGAGATGGTGAATTCAGTGCTTGCAATTACTAGTTGTGCCTTTTCTTTAAATTCAAGGAGGATAAAATAGTGATTTGTTAATTACTACAATTATGAAAGACAACGACTACGAATTAAAATAGACTACGATTTGCTAAAAGGAAGTACTTGATTATCGGAGAAGTAATCTTGTATTATGATTTCCTAAGTCTTGTGTGACGAATCTTGTGAGGATGACTTTGTGATAGTGAGTGGTGACACGTCTTGCAACGATTTTAAGTTAGAAAATCCGTACCTCTCGATATCGAAAATCCCTAGCCTCTATTTCTCCCTCGGGAGAGACAAGTACCGCATAAAGTTCGAAAACCAAAGTTGCTAATATCAAGGGGAAATCTCTTTCTCCCTTCAAATACTATATCGGATCTATAACACACTTACGCAACTCCTCTCTCGAATTATGAAGCGTAGTAAAATGACGAAACCTTGGCCAAAAGTTTCAAAGTAAAGATTATAGATTCGGTAAAGACATACACCAAACATTCACAAAGAAAAATTTAAGTTTTCATCAACACAAAGACCAAGTACTTTCACAATACAAGATTAGAAATATTTAGTTCATGGCGGCGGAGAAATCAAGCATAACAGTTGGAGAGATCTTACAAAACATGTTGAAATTACAGAATAAACGTCGTAGGAATCCTTCGCCGGAGTTGCTCCCTCGCTCAGCCCGGAAAATCCACTCTATTTCTCTAGCCGCCCCCTTTGAAAATGAGGAAGAAGAAGACTTCCTCCACTAGTAAGAATTTTTGATTTCAGCACCCTTTTGAAAACCTAAATATCCCTCCTTTAAAATCCGAAAATTTTCTCTCTCCTCTCTCCTCTTTAACTCCAGAATATTTCCCCTCCAAAAACGTGCATCTCTTGCTCAAAAGGTGCCTCCTTCCAGATTTGAAAATGGTGCCAAATTTGAATTTGAAAATCTGAATTTCGTCCAGAAAAGGTTGCAACCTGTTTCAGGATTCTGTAACTTTTTCACCACAACAGCATATTTGGCCAAATTCTTCTTCCAAGCCGTTCTCTTTCGCTTTTCTTGCACCAACACCTAGGAAAAAGACCACTTTAGACATAAATAAAATAAATGTGAATTTACTTGCATTTAAACTTCAACTAAATGATTTTTCTCCCGGTTCGACGAGCAAAAGGTCCGAAACTTAGGCTAAATAACTTCATTTTGGGAAGTTATCACACCTCCACACTTGAACCTTTGCTAGTCCCTAGCAAAGAAAATTCTAATCAATGAATCGAGTGAGGAGATGGTTAAAATAAATAACTCGCATGATACTTTTTCTCGAAGATAACTCAAAAGCTTAGTCCAGAGTACCGATTAAACCATTTGAAGATTTTCCGACCATTAAGAGTTCAAAACATTTGATAATTCATAAGGTTGATGGAAGAAAAATCTCAATTAATATTTCTAGAGTGGCACGCGCTACCCTTTAAAATCGTTCACTTCTCTTCAACTTTCCCGTCAAACTTCCTTTAATGACTTCAAGAGGAATGAGAATAAGCCGGGTCTTTGACGTAATCTCTGCAAGATTTGGTAGTTAGGTTTGAAGAAATGTCATGATGGTTAGTGATGAAGTGGCTTTGGTGTGGTTAGAAATGTGTATGGATGGAAGAAGGTATCTCCTTAGATGAAAAATTCTTAGCGACTCTCCAAACTATGAGGCTTGTTTTCTCTTTTTTTTTTTTTTGGTCCGTAGTTGGGATCATTCCAAGTAGGTGTACACACACTTAGGCCACATATCACTACGACTCTTTCCAATCCTTTTTTTTTATAATCACAGTTGGGATCATTCCAGGTATGAATGCACATACCTAGGCCGCATATCACTATGACACATTTTTCATATATGATTTTTTTTTAAAGAGAGTCCATAGTTGGGATCATTCCAAGTGGGTGTACACACACTTAGGCCACATATCACTATGACTCACACACTTTTATTTTAACAATCACTCATAATTGAGGAGCATACTAAGAATCATCAACTAGGCACATAGGGGAAATATGCATAACAGTTCAACGTTCAAGCTTAAAGGGGTGCACATGCGGGTCAATGCAATAGTTTAAATCTCTAACTCGGTTCTTGCTCACCCTCCATTATTATTTTTTAGAAGTTCATACGGGTCGATTTTTAAGAAGATCGCTTATTTTAAAAGATAATGTGAGAAGATGAAATATTAAAAGAAATTGGACCCATCTTGCTAACTTCAAATCAAAATGGTGTGAACCGTTAGTGTCAGCTATCCTCCTAGATGAAAATCAGCATGGACTGCATGATGCATTAATTATTTCGAGAACTAGGATCAAAAATTTTTATATTTTCATTGCTCACCCAATTGGTAGGGGTTACACTACCCCCACCTCCACACTTTTGCCCTTTGCTAGTCCCTAGCAAAGCGACCTCACTTCTCATAACGATAAGTGTGAGAACGTGCAGAAAGTTAAATATAATGCAGCCAATGAAAGCACGAATTAAAGAAATCTAAAAACTCCCCTGATGTTCGGGTGGCTGAAAGAAACAGTCCAAATTGCAGTCTTGTGTTCCATACATTCCGTTGACACGTTTTGGTTCATCGCTCCTATCCGTGTGGTGTGATCTGCAAGATACTTAAACCTCCGACTAGACAACCATGTATTTAAGATTTAAAGTATAAAGTAGCTCATTTCATTTCAACAAATTCAGGACAGCAATAAGAGAGCATGACACTATAGATAGTACAACTGATAATTCAAGACAAGTGATATGCAACAGTCATAAAGTAATAATCATCCAGCCGGCTTATTACCTTTGAGCAAGATACTATTTTCAATGCATACGGAAAATAACGTAGACAGAATGTGAAGGACTACACTAAGCATATAGAATAATATCCAAAAGAAATTACTATTCTGAGTGTCAGCACAGAATGTCAAAATGTCAAAATAGTCCCACACATCACATCATATACATCAAAATACCAAAGTGTAACCACACACAATAACAAAAATCTTTGCAGCACCCTAAATAACAAAATGTCAAATCAGTAATGCGGGAAAGGAAGAACTGCTAGTCAGCTATGCTATCGACCGACTCCTCTTTATCCTCACCATCCTCGTCTTCGGGGTCAGTCTCCCCCTCCAAGTCGGACGCAGTTGCTGCAATTTTGGCGGGGTCGGCGCGTGACCAATCACTCTGAAGCAGATATCCCTCGGAATCGAACTGTGACTGAAGCTGGTATGAGGGTGGCTCCACCTGGATTTTGGCCGCATGCATCAATTTCTCTTGGTTTCGACGGATGTCCTCAAATCGAGACTCAAAGTACACATGCTGGCATCTGAGGTAGGCCTTTATATACTCGGCATTCTCGGTCGCTAAGCCACGTTCCCCATCATACTGAGATCTTCCAATTACCAATTTCATGGGGGCAGACGATGGGGGTTTTCCAGATGTCGCAGGTTCCTTAGCCCCCAGCTTGCTCAACTTAGATCTCTTCTCTCCGGTTTCAGCAGCCACCTTAATATTAACCTCCACCACCGTCTCAGTGATGTGGTGGCCCACTTGCGTAACAAGATCACCCATCTCACTGCCAACTCCCGCCAAGCGGCATAATTCTGTAATAAGCGTTGGAAACCAAAGCGGGCGAGCCCTATCCTCCATCACTCGGAGAGCCAATTGCTCAGCAATGAGTCTGCCCATGTTAATCCGCTTGCCCATCAAAATGCTGTAGATTAATGTTAGGCGGTCTAGAGAGATGTTGTTCAGGTGGCGAGTGGGTAGAATGCTAGCATTGATGAAGAGGAGCCACACTTTTGCTTCCCGCGATAGGCTAGTTGACTTAATTGCTTTAAAAGAACGGCGTGCCCACTCGGGTTGAGGTACGCAGCACACAGTAGTTGCAATCTCAGACGGTGGCACGGTTGCTTGGAGCGTCATTAAGCTTCCTTCAGTATCGTCATCCAACTCGAAGAAATTGTTGATGGTAGTTGCAGAAAAATCCACCTGCTTGCCTCTAACGGAAACAGTGGTGCCTTCCCGGAATCTAGCATTGGCGTAGAACTCGTACACCCACGGAAGCACGGCCTCGGTTCTAGGATGGCAGAATATCTCCCATGACAGGGCTTTGATGTGTCCGACATATGCCCGGCTCCATTCCCTAATCTCCATTTTAAATCCCCTTTCATAGATGAGAGGGGCGGACTTAAGAGCCTCAAAACGATGCCACGCTTCTTCAGATAAAAACCTATTTTTGCTATGTGACACATCCTTCCCCTTTCCCTTGTCTCTTCCCTTTGTCTTCGGTGCCATCTTCAGCTAATTAAAATTAAATCTAACTTAGGAGAATGATTCGCGCAGGGAAATGGAAACCAAAATCGTCACATACACGTTCTAAAAATGGAGAGAGGGGTAGCTGTAGTTACCTTACCAGGTCAAGGAATGAGGCGCGAGTCTGCGCTGAAGCTCTCACGCCGGCAACGATGGCGGCGAGTCTACGAAACCCTTCTGGAATGTCGCTTGCCCACCGGAATCCGTCTCCGCCAACGCCGCTCGCCTGAGCTCCCGTGCCCTAGGTCGCGATAGAAATGGGGAAGACGAAAAGGTCGATGCGAGCCGGCGGTTTTAAGAAAAAAATAAGTCATAAATACGGGAGGATTATGTTGGGGGGGGGGGGGGGTTTAATTTGGGTAGGATCTTATTTAGGAATAATTTAAACAGTTGAACTGATTGAGCCGGCGGGTTTAATTTTAGGATTAATTTAAATAGTCTGGCTTAATTCAATTTAAAGTGAATCGGCGCGCCGGTTCAGTCGAACCGGTGGAGTTGAATAGGCGCGGCGGTTCAGCAGCGCCATGCTGAAGACGGAGGCAGAAAAATAAGAGTTGCAACCTCAAATTTTGGGTTGCAACCTCTCCAAACCGGCTCAGAACAGCGCCGGTTCAGCTGAACCGGGTCCAGAAATTATTAAGCAGTCTTGTGCATACGCCGGGCAGAAAAAAAAAGGTTGCAACCTTTATTTCTGGGTTGCAACAACTTAATTTCTTCCCAATGAAAATACCGGTTCAACTGAACCGGTCCAGCTTTATATTCTTCCTATTCAAACAGGAAAATAAAGGTTGTGACCTTATTTTTGTGGGTTGCAACATTCGAAATATGCTTATAACTTAAATTCAGGCCAAGGATTCCTCGTCAGTTTCGATTACCAAACCATAGTAGACATGTTTCATGATTATAAATTTATTATTATTATTATTATGACTAATACGAAAAATATAAATATATATAAATATAAAGGATGGGTTGCCTCCCACCAAGCGCCTAATTTACCGTCCCGGCAGGACGGTACAAAACTAGTGGAGCGTCACGCACGACACCGCTCGGTCGTCGTCCTCCCTAAGATATAATTTCAGTCTTTCGCCGTTCACTTTAAACTCCGTTCTATCATTTTCATTTAGGATAGTCACCGCGCCATACGGATGCACCTCCTTGACCAGAAAAGGGCCTGACCAACGTGATTTAAGTTTTCCGGGGAAAATTCGTAAACGAGAATTGAATAACAAGACTAATTGTCCCGGCTCGAAATGTTTTTCCTTCAGCCGTCGGTCGTGCCACTTCTTGGTACGCTCTTTATAAATTCTTGCATTCTCGTAAGCATTCATTCGTATTTCTTCCAATTCGTTGAGTTGCAAAAATCGTTTCTTACCGGCGTCTTGAAAGTCATAATTTATTTTTTTTATAGCCCAATAGGCTCGATGCTCTAATTCCAAAGGTAAATGACATGTTTTCCCGTAGACTAGTCTATACGGTGTGAGACCAAGGGGCGTTTTGTAAGCAGTTCGATATGCCCATAATGCATCATTGAGCTTCTGCGACCAATCCTTACGATTTGTGCTAACCGTCTTTTCGAGAATTCTTTTGATTTCCCGATTGGACACCTCGGCTAGCCCATTTGTTTGGGGATGGTAAGCTAATGCAACTTTATGCGTGATCCCATATTTTCGTAGCAAGGTTGTGAAGTGGGCATTACAAAAGTGGCTCCCCCATCACTGATGATAGCTCGCGGCGTTCCAAATCGATTAAAAATGTAGTTTTTCATGAAATGCAAGACGACCTTAGCATCATTTTTAGTTGTGGCTATCGCTTCCACCCACTTAGACACATAGTCTACGGCCAATAATATATATAAATTTCCTTTTGAGTTAATGAATGGCCCCATGAAATCTATGCCCCATACGTCAAATAATTCAACTTCAAGCATTGTATTCATGGGCATTGCGTCATTTTCTTCGTATATTTCCAGTTCTTTGGCATCTATCACACTCCTTAACAAAAGAATTTGAGTCCCTGAATAAGTTAGGCCAATAGAATCCAGCCTCTAACACCTTCATGGCCGTCCTAGTACCCATGAAGTGGCCTCCATATGGTGAATTATGACATTTTTCTAAAATAGTTCTCATTTCACTCTCGGGAATACAACGTCTCAATACTCCATCGACTCCCATCTTAAACAGATAAGGGTCGTCCCATAAATATGACCGCACCTGGTGTAGGAATCTTTTTCTTTGGTGATATGTAAGCTCAGAAGGTATAATGTTGCTCACTAGGTAATTTACAAGGTCAGCGTACCAAGGTGCTACACTATTAGAGATCGCTAATAGACACTCGTCAGGGAACCTCTCATCAACCTCAGAACATAGCGACGGATGGGTAAACTCAATCCTAGATAAATGGTCTGCTACGGGATTCTCTGATCCTTTCCTATCCTTTATCTCGACATCGAACTCTTGCAAAAGGAGTACCCAACGGATCAACCGTGGTTTTGCATCTCGTTTTACCATCAGATAGCGAATTGCAGCATGGTCGGTATACACTATTACCTTTGTGCATAAGAGATAAGATCTAAATTTCTCGAATGCAAAAACGACTGCTAATAGTTCCTTCTCGGTGGTAGTGTAGTTGATTTGGGCGTCAACGAGGGTTTTACTTGCGTAAGCTATCGTGTGGAATATCTTCCCCCTCACTTGCCCTAAGACAACTCCCACTGCATAATCACTAGCATCGCACATCAGAGTAAAAGGTTCTTCCCAATCGGGCGTCACTACGACGGGTGCCGTGGTTAAACGCTTTTTAAGTTCCTCAAAAGCTGTTATACATTCATCACTAAACTGAAAACTCACGTCTTTTTCCAACAAGCTACTCAACGGTTTTGCTATTTTCGCAAAGTCTTTGATAAACCTACGGTAGAAACCTGCATGTCCTAGGAAACTTCGTAGCATCTTAACATTCTTGGGTGGTGGTAATTGTTCGATCACATCTAACTTTGCCTTATCCACCCTTAGTCCCTCTCTAGAAACATGGTGACCAAGCACAATTCCCTCACGCACCATGAAGTGACATTTCTCCCAGTTTAGAACAAGGTTTGTCTCCACACAACGGGTAAGTACCTTCTCTAAACACTCTAAACAATCATCAAACGATTTCCCAAAAATGGAAAAATCATCCATGAATATCTCAATACCCTGGTCCATGATATCAGAGAAAATGGCAATCATGCAACGCTGGAATGGCGGTGGCAGGTGCATTGCATAGACCAAAGGGCATTCTCCTAAATGCGAAGGTTCCGTAAGGACATGTGAATGTGGTCTTTTCTTGATCTACGGGGTCTACGGTAATTTGGTTGTAGCCTGAGTACCCATCAAGAAAACAGAAAAAGTCATTCCCTGCCAACCTATCTAAAACTTGGTCAAGGAATGGCAAGGGGTAATGATCCTTCCTGGTGGCTTTATTCAACTTCCTATAGTCAATGCATATTCGCCACCCCGTGACCGTTCTAGTGGAAACTGACTCACCTTTCTCATTTCTTACAACCGTCATTCCTCCTTTCTTGGGTACACATTGCACAGGTGAACCCCATGGACTATCCGAGATGGGGTATATGATCCCCGCGTCTAGCCATTTAATAATTTCCTTTTTTACCACCTCTTTCATAGGTGGACTTAGACGACGTTGATGCTCGATCGACCCCGAAAATGATTCTTCCAAAAGAATCTTGTGCATACATAGTGAGGGACTTATTCCTCGGATATCGTTTATGGTCCACCCTATGGCCCTTTTAAATTTCTTGAGTAAGTCTACTAACTTTTGACAATGATCAGATGATAAATGTGAGTTGATGATGACCGGCAAGGTGTCATTATCGCCTAAATACGCGTAAGTGAGATAGTCCGGAAGAGGTTTCAAAGTCAATGATGGCGGGTCGAAGATAGACGGTTTTACTGACAAAGATCTTTCGGGCATCTCTAATGGTTCCGGCTTACGGAACCAAACCGTCTGCTTCTCAAATGCTTGCAAGCACTCTTGAATGTTTTCTTCTTCCTCAGAAAACTCACCCCCAGTCAAAACACGAGTCAATAGGGAATCCTGTTCATCCAGCGATACATTCGGCTTATAGTCTCCTATAGATACATAGTTGACCACCTCCATATTGTCTTCCTCTCGATGGGGAAATTTTAATGTCTTAAGTACATTAAAGGTGACTTGCTCGTCATTCACTCTCATAGTCAATTCTCCTCTTTGAACATCTATAAGTGTCCTACCCGTGGCTAGGAACGGTCTCCCTACAATGATGGGAACTTCCTTGTCCTCCTCCATATCTAAAACCACAAAGTCAGCCGGAAAAATGAATTTATCTACCTTCACCAACACATCCTCAACTATCCCTTTTGGGAATGCCAGGGTCCTATCGGCCAACTGCAAGGTTATGGAAGTCTTTGTTATTTCTCCCAAACCTAGCTTTCTATAAATAGAGAACGGCATTAAGTTTATACTCGCTCCTAAGTCACATAGCGCTTTACCCTCAAATTTATATCCTATAGAGCACGGAATAGTAAAGCTTCCCGGATCTTTCAACTTAGGTGGGAGTCTTTTTTGAAGAATAGCGCTACACTCTTGAGTGAGGGCTACCGTCTCATTTGTTCCAAATTTTCTCTTTTTGGACAGGATATCTTTCATGAATTTAACGTAACTCGGCATTTGTTCTAAAGCTTCAGCGAAAGGGATGTTAATTTGTAATTTCTTAAATATCTCGACGAATTTTTGGAATTGTTGGTCGAGCTTACTCTTCTTCAACCGTTGAGGAAACGGTGGTGGTGGGTAGACTTTCACATTATCCTTCTTCTTAATGTAATCAGTGATCGGTTCTCTCTTCCTTTCTCCTAGAACTTCCACTTCCTTCTCAGAAAAATTATCTAGTCTCACTTCTTCTTCGGGAATACAAGGGGTTCCCTCCACCAACTCTTTTTCTTCATCACTCTTTCTACCCAGTTCATGTGTAGGTGCACTCACTAATTGCTTACCACTTCGTAACTCGACTGCTTTACAATGTTGGTTATCTCCCTTTGGATTTGGAGTGGTATCCGTTGGAAGTGTGCCCGGTGGCCTAAGACTTAAGGCATTGGCAATTTGACCTAACTGGGATTCTATCATGCGTAGTGACCCTTCTAAATTTGAAATGCGTACATCTCTCTTTTGCATCGACTCCATAATCATCTCATCCGTCAGTTTTCTAGAAATACTAGGTTGATTAAAAGCATTATTATGTTGTGGATGTGAGTTATTCAGATTAAATCCGGGTGGATGGGTCGCTCCCGCATTATTCTTCCAAGAGAAATTTGGATGATTTCTCCACTCTGGATGGTAGTGATTTGCAAAACCCGGTGGTACTTGCCTTGATTGGCCTCCGACATAGTTTACCTCCTCCGTCATTTGATTTAGTTGTTCAACCGTTAAGGGTGCATTAGGTGTAGAGGTAGATAACAAATCTAACCTTTTATTAATTAGGTTAAACTGGGATGACATTTGTGCAGCTAATGATGTAATCTGGTCCACTTGATGGACTCCAGCCGGTTGAGTATTACCTTGTCTCTCATAAGCCTGATAATTATTAGAAGTAAGATCTTCTAATATTGCGTAGGCGTCTTCGGGATATTTCTTCATTAAGGAACCGCCCGCGGCTCCATCCACTAAAATCATGGTTGCCGTTTGCAAACCATTGTAGAATGTAGAGACTTGTTGGTGTTGGGCTAATCCGTGGTGTGGACATTTTCGCAATAATTCTTTAAAACGCTCCCACGCCTCATAAAGAGTCTCCCCATGATTTTGCATGAAAGTCGTTATGTCTCTAATGAGCTTAGCCGTCTTCGAGGGTGGGAAATACTTATTTAGGAAAATTTTCAACTAAGTGATCCCATGTGGTAATAGAGTCATTGGGTAATGAGTCTAACCAGTCCTTCGCTCGTCCTTCTAATGAAAATGGAAATAGCCTCAACAAAATTGCATCTTCAGATGCTCCATTGAATTTGAACATATCACAGATCGCTAAGAAGGTACGTAAGTGAGAGTTCGCATCTTCATGACTAAGACCCCCAAACTTGTTATATTGCACTTGTTGCATAACTAGAGGGTCCATTTTAAAGTTGTTTGCCGCAATTGCGGGTCGCGCGATACTAAAGTGTAAACCTCCTCTCAAAGGTGTATTATAATCGCGACACGTCATTCGTGGCGCAGCGTCTTGACCATTATGGTCCACTTGTCCTTCATGATTATTCATATTCTCGTGATCGTGATTATCCATCTCTTGATGAATAATATTCAGCGTTCTACAAATTTTTCTGTTTTGCCTACACGTACGCTCTATTTCTGAATTGAAAGGCAAAAGTTCAGAAGTTCGATGTCTGGACATGCACAAACAGAATTATTGATAGCAGTAACAACACAAAACAATACAAGATAAAACAACAAAACAAGAACTTGAGCTCTAAATACGGGGTTTAACTAATATTGCAAGAGATAAAACACTAAATACGTCGCACCTCCCCGGCAACGGCGCCAAAAACTTGATACGCCCAAAATGGGTATACGTAATTACCGCAAGTGTACGTGTCGTGTCAAGTAATAAATAGTAAGTAAAGATCGTTCCCACGAGGAGATGGTGAATTCAGTGCTTGCAATTACTAGTTGTGCCTTTTCTTTAATTCAAGGAGAATAAAATAGTGATTTGTTAATTACTATGATTATGAAAGACAACGACTACGAATTAAAATAGACTACGATTTGCTAAAAGGAAGTACTTGATTATCGGAGAAGTAATCTTGTATTATGATTTCCTAAGTCTTGTGTGACGAATCTTGTGAAGATGACTTTGTGATAGTGAGTGGTGACACGTCTTGCAACGATTTTAAATTAGAAAATCCGTACCTCTCGATATCGAAAATCCCTAGCCTCTATTTCCCCCTCGGGAGAGACAAGTACCGCATAAAGTTGAAAACCAAAGTTGCTAATATCAAGGGGAAATCTCTTTCTCCCTTCAAATACTATACCGGATCTATAACACACTTACGCAACTCCTCTCTCGAATTATGAAGCGTAGTAAAATGACGAAACCTTGGCCAAAAGTTTCAAAGTAAAGATTATAGATTCGGTAAAAATACATACACCAAACATTCACAAAGAAAAATTTAAGTTTTCATCAACACAAAGACCAAGTACTTTCACAATACAAGATTAGAAATATTTAGTTCATGGCGGCGGAGAGAAATCAAGCATAACAGTTGGAGAGATCTTACAAAACATGTTGAAATTACAGAATAAACGTCGTAGGAATCCTTCGCCGGAGTTGCTCCCTCGCTCAGCCCGGAAAATCCACTCTATTTCTCTAGCCGCCCCCTTTGAAAATGAGGAAGAAGAAGACTTCCTCCACTAGTAAGAATTTAAATTTCAGCACCCTTTTGAAAACCTAAATATCCCTCCTTTAAAATCCGAAAATTTTCTCTCTCCTCTCTCCTCTTTAACTCCAGAATATTTCCCCTCCAAAAACGTGCATCTCTTGCTCAAAAGGTGCCTCCTTCCAGATTTGAAAATGGTGCCAAATTTGAATTTGAAAATCTGAATTTCGTCCAGAAAAGGTTGCAACCTGTTCAGGATTCTGCAACTTTTTCACCACACAGCATATTTGGCCAAATTCTTCTTCCAAGCCGTTCTCTTTCGCTTTTCTTGCACCAACACTAGGGAAAAAGACCACTTTAGACATAAATAAAATAAATGTGAATTTACTTGCATTTAAACTTCAACTAAATGATTTTTCTCCCGGTTCGACGAGCAAAAGGTCCGAAACTTAGGCTAAATAACTTCATTTTGGGAAGTTATCAACAGCAGGACGGGTAGAGCGAATCCATTCCCTGAACTGCCCTCCCCCCAGAAGAATGGCCAGCAAAGTACGCGAGTACAACGGGAAGCCCGCCCGCGTGAGAATAAAAGAACTACATGGTAATTTCAACATACTTCGCAGCAGAAAAATTAGGCCATAGGCGGGCAAAGAGAGTTGCAAATCGTTACAGATACAGGATAACTTGAAATAGTAGCACCCGACGATATCCCGCGGGCGAGGAGAAGGAAGGTGGATCAGTACTGGATCCCACTTCCACCCATGCCCGCCGTTGCAATTCCAGATCGCGACGACACGCGTGGATAGTGATAGTCGCGCACCGCCACCAGTCCTGCTGGGCAGGCCAACTTGCTCCGAGGCATGTCCCTTAGGCGCTCCTCGTTGCCCGCGTGATGTGACACCAGGTGTAAGTGACCTCGCCACCTTTTGCAGCGCGGGAGGCCCCCTCTAGGGCCGCGAGCCGA
>CM077159.1:164504742-164586962 GCA_039583875.1 Platanthera guangdongensis
TCCGCGGTATCCGCCAAGTCCGCTGTGACCGGGTGGACTGTTGCTATCTGCCTTTGGTCGTGGACTTGTGGCAGATTGAGGTGTGAGTCTTTTGCGGACTGCCTCGGGTTGTGCGGACTGCCATTGAAAGGGGATTGCTGTCCAGCAGTGATTGAAGCTTTGCGGGCTGATGCCTTGTCCGCATAGCTTGGGCGGACTGGAGAGGGTTCGCCAATGTTGCCTTGCTCCTGGCGGATTTCCTTGGTATCCGGCAAAGTCCTTGCGTACTCGGCGGACGGTGTTTTGCTATCGCGCGGGCTGGGGCGGTGTCGCTATCTCTAGGGCGGTGACCACACTCCTCACCTCGCCTATAACTAGGACCCCCCTGGCAGGTCTACAGTAACCTGAAAAACTAGAGTGAACAGTAAGTTGGGTGTGCAAGGAGCTGCGTCTCAGTTTGTCTGTCCGCGCAGATTGTTTCAGTGCTGACGTTTGTTGTTGCAGGTCGCGCGGTTTGCTTCAAGGAGCCAGGAGTTTGGCTGTGACTTTCGGTCAAGTACTTGGAAGTGTGCTGTACAACCCCGTGTCCCGAGCAAGACCACCAGGGGCGAGCAGATCAGGCTAAGAGCAGCAGGCGAGCTCGGAAGCTGCAGGGGCGAGGCGGAGCTCGGCAAACGACGACTAGAGATCGACGATCGGCGACCCCGAGCTCGGCGTTCGCCAGGCGAGCCACAGCTCGCGTCCTCACAGTGGAGCTCGGCAGCGATAGTCGAGCAGTACATGCCAGGTGGCCAGAGCAGCTCCCAGCTCACCTGGGTGTCAGAGGTACTTTTTACTGTTTTACCCCTTCTGGTCTGCCCATAGCCCTTCAAAACAGCGGAGTTTGGCTGTTGGCAACCCGGTCGAGGGTTTTTCTGGTAATTTCAGGACAGTTATTTTGTTATTGGCAGTCCGGATTTCAAAAGCTATAAATAGGACCCAAGGGGAACCCCAGAAAGCAGGTTCTTCCTGTGCTCTTCTCCCCAAAATCTTCAAGTGCTCTGAGGGTACCTAGCTCGGCTTCAGCTAAGGAGGGAAGCGCACTGAGATCTTCCGGGTTTTGTGGGGGACCTCCCCTGCCGAGCCCTTGGGTCTATTTCTCCTCGTTTTGTTGTTTTCCTTGGCAGAAGCGAAGAGGCGCGAGACCACCCCTTTTCCCCAAGGCAAGCTCCACAGGATGCCGGGTTCCGTTTCAACATTTTGGTGCGGTGAGCGTGGACAGTGGTCAGTGCAGAAAAGCGCCCGCGAGCTCAATGACGGACAAGGATCTGACAGGCCGAGCTCGCCCCCCCCCCCCCCCCGCCTCTCGCGACGGTGGGAATGTTTAAAGACTTCAGAAACGAGGTGCTGACTTGGTCAAGTTCGCACTCGGCACGGGGCCGAGTGCTCGACTCCGGCATTCCAGATCGCGGCTGCCCCCTCCTTGGGCGAGGACGCTCCCCGCAGGCGAGCTGGGAAGGAAGTGGCCGAGGAAGGCCGAGGCTGCGAGCTCCCGGGGCGCGAGCTCTTCCCCGCTCGACAGGCCGAGGTCGCTTCGGCGAGCTGGGCTCGCGAGACTCGCCAGCTCGCCCATTGTGGGAGAGAGCCCTTTTCAGTGAGCTGGTCCCTTCAGCTCCATTTCCAGATGGGTTCAGGGAGCCCCGAGATGTCCTATTACATGGGAAGGGAGACCCGGTCCAGCATGTCCAATGGTTCGAGGACGTGGTCTCCATCCGTCAGATGTCGGACGAATTCAAGTGTCGCTTTTCGCCATCACCCTCCGGGAAAAGGCGAGAGAATGTTCCACCAGCTACCGGCCGGCTCCATATACTGCTTTGAGGACCTGCGCCGAGGATTCATGCTGAGATTCACCACCTCGAAGAAGAGGAAGAAGGAGTCCGAGTCTTTGTTTCACATTAAGCAAGGGGTGAACGAGACGTTGGGAAGCTACGTGGACCGGCTTCAGGAGGAGGTTACTCAGATCCAGGAGATGCCAGGCCATAGTCTGATGATGACTTTACCCTGGGCCTGCAACAGTTTCTCCAGATGGAGCTGAAAAGGAGTTCCCCCCCCCCCTCTCCTACGAAGAGTTGATGGAGAGGGCGGCGAGAGAGGTCGACGGGGAGGCGTCGAACCCGAAATTGCAAGGAAGCTGGCCAGGTGGGCCACAGAGGAAGAGAAAGAGAGTCGAGGGAGGGAAAGGCACAGGAGGAGAGGAGAGGGGAACCCAGGCAGAGGGAGCAAAGGCAGCTCCAAGGGCCGCAGTAGCCGGGGTGGGGATGTCAGGAGCCCGACCGTCGTTGGGCTGGAGGCCTGAGTGGCATGGGGCAGGGGCCACATAGAGGGAACTTCGGAAGGGGTCATTTTCAGGGGAGGCAAGACCAATTCCACCCCCCGGGCTGGAGGCAGGGCCAGAGGCCCCGGCCCCCGATCAAGAAGAGGCCATGACCATAGCCTTGGGGGCCAGGAGAGGAGTGTGGAGGAGGAGGAGGAGGAGGAGAAGAGGTCAGGGTGGAGCTGCCCTATTGCGACTTCCATCAGGAAGAGGGCATGCAACGGCCACCTGTTCGGAGTTCCTCGAGATGAGGGGGAATAGGGAGCAGCACCAGCAGCAAGGGAGAACAGAAGTGAGGATTGAGCAGGTCCTGCCTCGGGCGGAGGAGGATCGTTGCGAAGACCGGGTGGATGTGGGGACCCGAGGGGGAATTGGGGTGATCCACGGGGGAGTAGGGATCGAGGCCTCCCGCAAGGCCAGTCTCCACACCATGTACCGGCGGAGCGTCGCCTCTACATCCCAAACCCCACACCACCGGAGGAGAGGATCACCTTCTCCAGGAGTGATATACCAGACCACGAGGATCCGTTCTGCGATGCGCTGGTCATCAAGGCGGCCATCGAGACTCACCGACTCTACGGATCCTCGTGGACAACGGGAGTTTCCGTCAACGTCGTCTTCAAAAAGGCGTTAGATGCGATGAAGGTGGAGGCAAAAAGGTGTTGGCCTCGGATGGCCCCTGTTCGGGTTTTCATGAGAGAGGAAGGAAGTAGAAGGAGGAGTTGGACTCCATGTCACCTTGGGGGGGGGGGGCAGTCCCGAAAACTGCAAGTTCGTCATGTGGACGCCCCCAGCAGCTACAGCGTCATCTTCGGGAGGCCCCTTATCAGCTCCTTTCGCTGCGTCCCTCATCTTTTCCATCAGTGCTTAAAGTTCAACGCTGAGGGGGTTCAGGTCAGGGTTAGGGGGACCCAAAGGTGGCGCGGGAGTGTTATGTCACCGCAGTGAACACCATCTCCTGGCGGGAGGGAGCCGAGGAAATGGGGCGAAGGATGGAGGAGGTCGAGCAGGAAGCAGAAGGGGAGGAGCTGGAAGTGAAGGACTGCGCAGAGAAGGCGGCAGGAGGAGATCTGGAGGGGGTGGCCGAAGTGGGGGCCGTGGGGGAGAGCTGGAGGTGGAGGTCCCCGTTCCGGAGGAAGGGGACCGAGGGATGGGGGAGCAAACAGGCTGGAGGCAATAGAGGAGGAAGTGGAGCTGGAGGTGCCACCCGAGGAGGAAGGATGGAGAAGATCCGCGTCAGCGGGGGGCCTGACCCCGGAGGACCGGGGCAGGACGCTGGAGTGCATCCAGAGGAACGTGGACATCTTCGCCTGAAAACGCCGCGGAGATGCCGGGGGGTTGACGCGGATGTGGCCTTGCCACCGCCTCAACCTGGACCCGGGAACACGCCCGCCGTTCAGCAGAAAAAGAGGTCCACACGCGGACAAGCTGGCGAAGCCCATCCGGAGGAGGTGGCGAAACTCCTCAAGGCCGGCTTCGTGTCTGAGATTCAGTACCCCGGCTGGGTCTCCAACGTGGTTATGGTTAAAAAAGGGGATGGCCGATGGAGGATGTGTATCGACTTTTCCTTACTTAATAAAGCTTGTCCTAAGGATTGTTATCCCTTGCCTCGGATCGACGCGCTGGTTGACTCAGCCGTCGTTTTTCTGTAATGAGTTTTTTGGATGCTTTTTCAGGTTACCATCAGATCAGGATGCACCCCCCAGACATCAAGGATGTCTCGTTCATCACAGGGGATGGATGCTACTGCTTCAAGATGATGCCCTTTGGGCTGAAGAATGCTGGGGCTACCTACCAGAAAATGATGGACAGGGGTCTTCAAGGAGCAAAGGGAAGGAATTATGAGGTGTATGTAGATGACCTCATGATCAAGAGCCAGATGTGGACTCCCACCTCCGGGACCTGGAGGAGACCTTCTCACCCTGCGCAAAACAAGATGCGATTGAATCCACTGAAATGTGTCTTTGGGCCAGCAGGGGAAAGTTCTTGGGGCACACCCCCGCAGGGGTCGAGCCGAATCCAGACAAGGTCAAAGCTATCTTAGAGCTGGGGTCCCCGCGGAATGCAAAGGAGGTCCAGCGGCTGACAGGGAAGCTGCAGGGCTGAGTCGCTTCCTTTCACGGGCAGGAGAAAAGTGCTCCCCCTTCTTCAAAATGCTAAGGGGAGGTCAGAGGTTTGAATGGACCAAGGAGTGTGAAGAGGCATTCCAGGCCTCAAGGTGCAGTTGACACAAGCCCCGCTACTCCAAGGGCCGAAGGCGGGGGAGGACCTGTTCTTAATCTGGGGGTCGGGACGGAGGCCTTGAGCTCGGTCCTAGTTCGTGAAGAGGGGAAGAGGCAGCTCCCAGTTTATTACGTGAGCCGGGTCCTAAAGAAGGCCGAGCTCAGGTATCCGATTTTAGAAAGCTAGCCTTCGCACTGATCATCTCGGCTCGGAGGCTGCGACCTACTTCCAGGCACACTCAATCCGAGTGTTGACCGACCACCCCCTCCGCAACATCTTTGAGGGGGTGGAGCATTCAGGCAGGTTGGCTAAGTGGTCGGTGGAGATGAGCGAGTTCGACATCTCCTTCGTTCCGCGGCTCTCGATCAAAGCCCAGGCGATGGCCGACTTTCTTGCTGACTACGTGGTTTGAAGTGGCGGAGGAAGAGCTCACTCGCCCGGCCCCTTGGAAGGTTAGGGTGGATGGAGCCTCGGGAAGGCATTCCCTAGGAGTAGGGGTGATCCTAGAAAGCCTCAAGGGACCCGAATCGAGCAGACTGTGGTGGTACACTTTCCATTACCAACAACCAGGCCGAGTACGAGGCCGTGATAGCAGGGCTTCGCCTGGCCAGGGAGCTTGGGGGGTCGGATGTGGAGGTCCTCACGGACTCCATGGTAGTAGCCTCCCAAATCAACGGGAGATTTCGAGGCAAGGGAGGCCACCCTGCGCGATCATATCTGGCCAAAGTAAAGGGGATCATTGGCACTTTCAAACTTTCACCATCTGACACGTGCCCAGGGAAGAAATGAGCGAGCCGATTAGCTGGCAAAGCACGGTCCCCAGGCGGGGGGCACCATCACCGACCTGTTCCGCCCCTCCATCGAAGAAGGATAACTCATGGAAATCGATCAGCAAACTTCATGGATGGATCCAGTCATGGTTTTCCTCTCCACGGGGGAGTATCCGGAGTGGGTAAATAAGAAGAAATTGAGGCACAAGTCAGCATATTACCTCCTCCAGGACGGCAGGTTATACAGGAAAACCCCCTCAGTGATGCTGGCTCGCTGTGTGACCGAGGGCGAAGTACGGAGGATCTTGGAGGAAGTCCACTACGGGGAATGTGGAAGTCACTCCGGGAGTCGGACCCTGGAAGGAGATAGTCAGACAAGGGTATTTCTGGCCCACCCTAGGCCAAGACGCTGCAGAGTTCACAAGAAAATGTCATAAGTGCCAGATGTTTGCCCCTCTCCAGCTGCACCGGCCCAGCGACTCAGAAGTATCACGGCCCCATGGCCCTTCGCAATTTGGTAATGGACTTGTTGGACCATTCCACCAAGCCAGCGGTCAGAGAAGGTTCCTCTGGTGATGATTGACTACTTCTCAAAATGGATGGAGGTGAAGCATTGGCCAAGGTGACCTCCCAGGTGATCAGGAACTTTGTTTGGGAGAGATCATCTGTCGTCATGGGCTGCCCCAGGCCATCGTCACGGACAACGGGCCCCAGTTCGCCAGTGCCGAGTTCACCAGCTTCTGCGAGCAGCTTGGAATCGACCTCAAGTTCGCCTCGGTCCATCACCCCAGGAGTAACGGGCAGTGGAGGCCGCGAACAAGATCATCGTCAACCCTCCTCAAGAAGAAGGTGGAGAATCTGAAGGGGAGCTGGGTGGAGCAGCTTCCTGCGGTTTTTGGGCCCAAAGGACCACCCCCAACACGGCTACGGGAGAGACCCCCTTCAAACTCTCCCCGGAGCGGAGGCAGTGCTTCCCATAGAATTCGAAGTCCAAATGCCACGAGTCGTGGCAGCAAAGAAGGCCGTGAGGAATGGCAAGCAGAGAATGAGGAGGAACTAAGGCTCTCCTTGACATGGTGGAAGAGGTAATAGACCTTTCCGCCATCCGACAGGAGGAGGTAAAGAGAAGAATGTCCAAGTACTTTGACAAGCACGTCAGGGTCAAGCAGTTCGTGGAAGGGGACTTGGTACTGAAGAAAGCAGATGCGTCAGGGAGGTCAGCCTCCGTGGGAAAGCTCAATCCTAGCTAGGAGGGACCATTCATTGTAAAGGTAGCCTTGGGGTCAGGGGGCTATCGACTCCAAAATGTAGAAGGCGAGTGTTGAAATTTGTGAAGTGAAAGTGGGGTGACGGGACAGGCCGCGCGGCCTGTGCGGACAGCTTTGGCGGACTGGGCGGACTGGGCGGACTGAGGTTGCGGCCTGTGAGAAGTCTGGTGGAAGCCGGTTGTGTTCTAAGCGGGTTTGTTGCATGGAGTCCGCGGTTTGGTGCGGCCTGGTATCTGCGGATAGAGAGGCTTGCGGACTGGTGCTTTGCTCAGTGGCCGCGGGTGCAGCTTGCGTTGTTGGCGGACTGATTCTTGGAGTCCGGCAGGATGCTGCTGCATTGGACAAGTGCGAGGAGCTCGCGGACTGGTTGCGGTCTGCTAGGGTGTTTGGCGGACGGGACTTTGTGTCCGCCATGCTCGCACTGGCCCTTGATGGTTTTGGACTTGGTCACACTTGGTGTCAAGTTCATGGTGTCCGCCGTATCCGCCAAGTCCGCTGTGACCGGGCGGACTGTTGCTGTTTGCCTTTGGTCGTGGACTTGTGGCGGATTGAGGTGTGAGTCTTGCGGACTGCCTCGGGTTGGTGCGGACTGCCATTGAAGAGGGTGCTGTCCTGAAGCAGTTGGAGCTTTGCGGGCTGGTGCCTTGTCCGCTTAGCTTGGGCGGACTGGAGAGGGTTCGTCAATGGTTGCCTTGCTCCTGGCGGTTTCCCTTGGTGACTGGCTAAGTCCTCGCGGACTGAGCGGACGGTCGTTTGTGTTCGCGCGGACTGGGGCGGTGTCGCTATCTCTTGGGCGGTGACCACACTCCTCACCTGGCCTATAAATAGGACCCCCCGGCACATCTACAGTAACCTAAGTAACGTGAGTGAACAGTAAATTGGGTTGGGCGAGTGCTGCGGTCTGTGTTTGCCAGTCCGCACGGATTGTTTCAGGCTGACGGTTTGCTGTGTGCAGGTCGCGCGGATAACTTCAAGGAGCCAGGAGTTTGGCTGTGACTTCGGTCAGTGCTTGGAAGTGTGCGGTCTCTGCGGACTCAGCAGGAGGTCGCTCTGCGGCTTGTCAGTTCTGTTTCAACTTTCCCAGCTTCAATAACCTGTCCGCCGGCTTCAGGCGGGTAGGGGAGTTCCTCAGTTCGGGTTCAGCAGGAGGCGAATAACGGTCTGTCCGCGCGGCCTCGCGGTCTCGGCGGACTCCGTGGTATTCGGCGGATTGCAGCATAGCTTGGGCGAGCTCAGCGGTCTCGGCGGTCTCGGCGACCTCGCGGTCTCGGCGGACTGGAGTGCTGTCCGCCCGGCTTGTTTTTTGGTTTCTTTCTGTTTACAGCTGTAATACTAGCGAAATCATGTCTCGCTATGTATGCCTCGGATTGTAAAGAAGTGAATGCATAATAAGACCTTCTTGTGCTTCCATTGTTTTGTTGGGTGCAACCTCTAGTCCTTGGGTTTTCCGCAGGTTCAGCGTGCGAACTGGGTAGTTCCGAAGATATTAATTGGTGTTTGGGCTATCTTGCTGACCACGTTGAGAAAATTTAACATGGTATCAGAGCCAGGTTTCTGAGGTTGCGGAGGTTCAGTTGCGTGAGCGGAGGTCAGCCAGTGTTGTTACTCAGTGATTGAGTGGTGATCAACCTGTGTTG
The DNA here is from genome assembly GCA_039583875.1 of Platanthera guangdongensis. Taxonomy (NCBI): domain Eukaryota; kingdom Viridiplantae; phylum Streptophyta; class Magnoliopsida; order Asparagales; family Orchidaceae; genus Platanthera; species Platanthera guangdongensis. Next base: position 164,512,973 of record CM077159.1, read on the forward strand.
TTGCTCGGAGCTGCTGAAGGGTACCAACAGGTGATTGCAATGGAAGGAAGCTTAGCAAGAGGTCTGGGCATTGAACTCTTAACGCCGACTAACTATAAAAAGTGGAAGTCGTGCATGAAGAGTTATCTTCTAGGCGAGGAGCTGTGGGAAGTTGTCGGTGGAGACGACAGACAGGAAGTTACTGCTGCTTTCGGTACTGCTGACCAGGTGAGGCTCTGGAGAAGAACTAATGCTAAGGCAGAGTTCGTTCTGAAGAGAGCTGTCTCTCCGAACTGTTTGATCACATCATTGGGTGTGAGTCGGCTGCTGATATTTGGACAACCATTGATGAGTTGTTCAATAGGAAGAATGTGGCGCGGCTTCAGTTCCTGGAGAATGAGTTGGCCAGGGCAACTCAGGGAGACCTTTCCATCTCCAGGTACTTCTTAAAGATGAAGAGCTTGTGTGCTGAGCTGTCGGCACTGGATCCTGATGAGCCTATCTCTGAGGCAAAGATGAAAAGGCACATTTTCCGCGGCTTGCGGAAGGAGTATGTGGCCTTTGTTACATCTGTTCAAGGGTGGGCTACTCAGCCGTCTCTGCTGGAGCTGGAGAATCTGCTTGCCTCGCAGGAGAGCTTAGCAAGGCAGATGGCTGGAGTGAATCTGAATCAGGAAGGCAGCGAGGCTCTCTTCTCAGGCAAGAAGAAGGGATGGGAAGGGAAGAAGAAGAAGAAGGTGCAGGCCGCTGTTGAGAAGGAGACTTCAACTTCATATCCGCCGGAGAGGAGCAATGCTCCTAAGGACTGGAAGAAGAATCTGAAGTGCTACCGGTGTCATCAGCGAGGGCACTTCAAGCGGGACTGCAAGGTCAAACTGCAGCCTGGGCATGCTGCGGGAAAGGAGGAAGCTTGCTCGCGAAGTGAAGAAGCAGAATGGGGAGGAGCTTTCATGACGGGCACTTGTGTCCGGGCCTTATCTGCTGAGGACTTCAACAGCGAGTGGATCATCGACTCCGGGTGTGGTCATCACCTCACCGGAGACAAGTCGAAGTTCACCTCCATGCAGGCTTACTCAGGTAATGAAGCTATTATCACTGCTGATAATACTGTTTATGCAGTAGAGAAGGAGGGGGTCGTGTCTTTGGGTAGTGATCAGGGGCCACTCACGTTAAGGAGTGTGTATCACGTGTCGGGCATGAAGAAGAACCTCTTCTCGGTGACCAATGCGGTGGACGCTGGGTATCACGTTCTGTTTGGGCCAACAGACGTGAGGTTCCTTCGCAACGTATCAGCGGTAAGGCTGATGTTGCTCATGTTGGGAGGAGGGTGAAGAACTTGTTTGTTCTTTCCACCAGTGCCTATGTTGATAGGATGAGGGCCAATGATAGTGCGGCTATCTAGCATGAGAGGCTGGGGCATGTTGGCATGGACAAGCTGAAGGCAATGGCGAGTAGAAGTCTGGTGAGGGGGTTGCCGATGTTGTCCTCCTTTGGTGATGGGCATGTTTGTGCGGGCTGTCAATACGGTAAGGCACATCGCCTTCCGTTTGATAAATCTCAAACAAGGAGCAAGAAACCATTGGAGTGTATTCATGGCGACCTGATGGGACCGACTGTTACTGCCAGCCTTGGTGGAAGCAAATACATGCTTGTCTTGGTTGATGACTACTCAAGGTATACTTGGGTGTACTTCTTAAAGGAGAAGTCGGAAGCCTTCCGTTTGTTCGTGGAGTTCAAGGAGTTGGTAGAAGGCCGGCTTGGCTTGCGGATTAAGAAGTTTAGAACTGATAACGGGGGAGAGTTTGTCTCTTCCGAGTTTTCTAACTTCTGCAGGAAGCACGGGATCCAACAGGAGCTTACTTGTGCTCACACTCCACAACAAAATGGGGTAGCGGAGCGGAAGATCCGTCATTTGACGGAAACCTGCAAATGCTGGCTGCATGCGAAAGATATCCCAGGTCCTTTTGGGCGGAGGAATGTCTTGTGCTGCTTATGTTATCAACCGGATGCCACTCAGCCCTATCAACATGAAGACGCCCATTGAGCTGTTGCTGAAGGAGAAGCCGAGTGTTGGACACCTTCGGGTGTTCGGTTCAACTTGCTACGTGCATGTCCCGGATGCTTCACGGACAAAGCTGGATGCGAAGGCAAGGAAACTTGTCTTTGTTGGCTATGATGAGCGGAAGAAGGGATGGAAGTGCATGGACCCTGTGACGAAGAAGTTCGTGGTGTCAAGAGACGTTGTCTTTGACGAGCTGACGTCATATGGAGGTGGCTCGGTGGAGCTAACCGGAAAGCAAGGTTGATGAAGCACCGGTGGAGGCTGCTGAAGGCTTGGAAGAGGAGCTTGTTGTTTCACCAGCAGCTCCTGTTGCTTCGAACTCCGAGGCTGAGCCTTCTGGCTCAGGAAGCAGGGGGAGCACTGCTCAATGCTTGCCCCAGGTAGGAGTGGAGCCTGAAGAAGCAACGGAAGCCGTGAGCAAGGAGCCGTGTCTTCGGAGATCGAAGAGGGTGGTTAAGCCACCGGCTCGGTACTGTGATGGGAATGCAGTGAGCTTTGTCTCCTGCTTCTTTGCAGGTCCTCTGGATGAGCGAGAGCCTGCAAACTTCAACGAGGCCACTGGAGTGAAGGAGTGGGATGATGCCATGAAGGAAGAGATTGATGCTCTGAAGAAGAATGAAACCTGGGACCTTGTGCCCAAGGTTGATGGCATTACTCCGGTTACTTGCAAGTGGGTGTATAAGTTGAAGAAGAAGGCTGATGGGAGCATTGATCGGTTCAAGGCTCGCCTGGTCGCTAGAGGATTCTCACAGCAGTATGGAGAAGACTATGAGGAGACATTCAGTCCAGTTGCGAAGATGACGTCTGTAAGAGTGGTGATCGCCTTGGCTGCTAGCAAGGGATGGAGGTTGTGGCAACTCGATGTGAAGAATGCCTTTCTTTACGGAGAGATTGACAAGGACATCTTCATGGATCAGCCGCTTGGTTCGTCTCTGAGAAGCATCCGGACTATGTCTGCAAACTCAGGAAGGCTCTCTATGGGTTGAAGCAAGCTCCTCGAGCGTGGTATGGGAAGATTGCAGAGTACTTGCAGTTCTGTGGATACCTGGCTTCCAACTCGGATTCAAGCTTGTTCGTCAAGAAGAAGGGAGAGCTAAGAGTCTTGGTCCTGCTGTATGTGGATGATATGATCATCACAGGGAACTCGGAGGAGGAAGTAGCAAGGCTCAGGGGAGAGCTTGCTATACGCTTCGAGATGAAAGACTTGGGAGAGTTGCATCACTTTCTTGGTCTGGAAGTGGAGAGAAAGGAGTGCGGGATTCTCATTAGCCAGAAAGGGTATGCTGATCGTATTGTGAAGCAGTTTGGCATGGGCGAAGGGAAGAAGTGCTCTACTCCACTGGAATCTGGGCTGAAGCTTTGACGGATGAGGGAAGGGTTCTTAATGATCCCTTGGTGTTCAGGGCTCTTGTTGGGAGCTTGATCTATCTGACGATTACAAGGCCGGATATAGCTTATGTGTTGGCCGAGTAAGTCGGTATATGGCTGAACCAAGGCAATCTCATCTAGTGGCGGCGAAGGGAATTCTGAAGTATGTCAAGGTGACTTCTGACATGGGACTCCTCTATGGAAGGGATGCGGAGTTTGCATTGCTCGGGTACACGGATGCTGACTATGGCGGTGATTCGGATGATCGAAGGTCTACTTCGGGTTATGTGTTCACTTGCGGTTCAGCTAGCATCTCGTGGTGTAGCAAGAAGCAGGACTCGGTGTCGGTTTCAACCACGGAGGCGGAGTATAAGGCTTCGGCCTTGGCTGCTCGGGAAGCCGTTTGGTTGAGGAGGCTATAGAGGATGTTCATGAAGAAGTGCAAGGGCCCACTTTACTCCGGGTGACAATGAGAGTGCTCTCAAACTGGTAAATAATCCAGTGTGTCATGCCAGGACCAAGCATATAGAGATTGATCACCACTTCATCAGGGAGAAGGTGTTGAAGGGGTCTCTGCTGGTCGGGCATGTTCGGAGTGAAGATAATCTTGCTGACATCTTCACGAAGCCGCTGTCGAAGGGTCCCTTTGAACGCTTGCGCAGCTTGCTGGGCTTGGTCACCACTTCTCACTTCAAGGGGGAGTGTTGAAATTTGTGAAGTGAAAGTGGGTGACGGGACAGGCCGCGCGGCCTGTGCGGACAGCTTTGGCGGACTGGGCGGACTGAGGTTTGCGGCCTGGTGAGAAGTCTGGTGGAAGCGGCTGTGTTCTAAGCGGGTTGTTGCATGGAGTCCGCGTTTGGTGCGGCCTGGTATCTGCGGATAGAGAGGCTTGCGGACTGGTGCTTTGCTCAGTGGCCGCGGGTGCAAGCTTGCGTTGTTGGCGGACTGATTCTTGGAGTCCTGCAGGATGCTGCTGCATTGGACAAGTGCGAGGAGCTCGCGGACTGGTTGCGGTCTGCGCTAGGGTGTTGGCGGACGAGACTTTGTGTCCGCCATGCTCGCACTGGCCCTGATGGTTTTGGACTTGGTCACACTTGGTGTCAAGTTCATGGTGTCCGCCGTATCCGCCAAGTCCGCTGTGACCGGGCGGACTGTTGCTGTTTGCCTTTGGTCGTGGACTTGTGGCGGATTGAGGTGTGAGTCTTGCGGACTGCCTCGGGTTGGTGCGGACTGCCATTGAAGAGGGTGCTGTCCTGAAGCAGTTGGAGCTTTGCGGGCTGGTGCCTTGTCCGCTTAGCTTGGGCGGACTAGAGAGGGTTCGTCAATGGTTGTCCTTGCTCCTGGCGGTTTCCCTTGGTGACTGGCTAAGTCCTCGCGGACTGAGCGGACGGTCGTTTGTGTTCGCGCGGACTGGGGCGGTGTCGCTATCTCTTGGGCGGTGACCACACTCCTCACCTGGCCTATAAATAGGACCCCCTGGCACATCTACAGTCCTAAGTAACGTGAGTGAACAGTAAATTGGGTTGGGCGAGTGCTGCGGTCTGTGTTTGCCAGTCCGCACGGATTGTTTCAGGCTGACGGTTTGCTGTGTGCAGGTCGCGCGGATAACTTCAAGGAGCCAGGAGTTTGGCTGTGACTTCGGTCAGTGCTTGGAAGTGTGCGGTCTCTGCGGACTCAGCAGAAGGTCGCTCTGCGGCTTGTCAGTTCTGTTTCAACTTTCCCAGCTTCAATAACCTGTCCCGGCCTTCAGGCGGGTAGGGGAGTTCCTCAGTTCGGGTTCAGCAGGAGGCGAATAACGGTCTGTCCGCGCGGCCTCGCGGTCTCGGCGGACTCCGTGGTATTCGGCGGATTGCAGCTAGCTTGGGCGAGCTCAGCGGTCTCGGCGGTCTCGGCGACCTCGCGGTTTCGGCGGACTGGAGTGCTGTCCGCCCGGCTTGTTTGTTGGTTTCTTCTGTTTACAGCTGTAATACTAGCGAAATCATGTCTCGCTATGTATGCCTCGGATTGTAAAGAAGTGAATGCATAATAAGACCTTCTTGTGCTTCCATTGTTTTGTTGGGTGCAACCTCTAGTCCTTGGGTTTTCCGCAGGTTCAGCGTGCGAACTGGGTAGTTCCGAAATATTAATTTGGTGTTTGGTCTATCTTGCTGACCACGTTGAGAAAATTTAACAGCGAGACCCTGCGTCTCACCGAGTGGTGACGACCTCAAACGATTTTTTCCCCCTGAAACATGTAAGCAACACTTTGATTAAATAAATTCCTTCAAGCTCTCTGATATTGTCGTAACTAGCCTGTATGGTAGAATGTGATGTATGTTGGGACCCCGAGCAAATCCCGCTGTCAGGCTCTCACCTAGCTGGCAGGGCTGGAAGTCACTCGGTGTCATCCTTGCCTCGAGCAGATCCCGCTGTCAGGCTCTCACCTAGCTGGTAGGGCTGGAAGTCATTCGATGGTGGTAGTAGCCGGACACCCGAGCAGATCCCCGCCGTCAGGCTCTCACCTAGCTGGCAGGGCTAGAAGTTACTCGTGTCATCCTTGGCCTCGAGCAGATCCCGCTGTCAGGCTCTCACCTAGCTGGCAGTGCTGGAAGTCACTCGATGGTGGTAATAGCGGACCCAGAGCAGATCCCGCTATCAGGCTCTCACCTAGCTGGCAGGGCTGGAAGTCACTCGGTGTCATCCTGGCCTCGAGCAGATCCCGCTGTCAGGCTCTCACCTAGCTGGCAGGGCTGGAAGTCACTCGATGGTGGTAATAGCGGACCCCGAGCAGATCCCGCTGTCAGTCTCTCACCAAGCTGGTAGGGCTGGAAGTCACTCGGTGTCATCCTTGGCCTCGAGCAGATCCCGCTGTCAGGCTCTCACCTAGTTGGCATGGCTGGAAGTCACTCGATGGTTGTAATAGCGGACCCCGAGCAGATCCCGCTGTCAGGCTCTCACCTAGCTGGTAGGGCTAGAAGTCACTCGGTGTCATCCTTGGCCTCGAGCAGATCCCGCTGTCAGGCTCTCACCTAGCTGGCAGGGCTAGAAGTCACTCGATAGTGGTAATAGCGGACCCCGAGCAGATCCCGATGTCAGGCTCTCACCTAGCTGGCAGGGCTGGAAGTCACTCGGTGTCATCCTTGGCCTCGAGCAAATCCCGATGTTAGGCTCTCACCTAGCTGGCAGGGCTGGAAGTCACTCGATTGTGGTAGTAGCGGACCCCGAGCAGATCCCGTTGTCAGGCTCTCACCTAGCTCGCAGGGCTGGAAGTCACTCGGTGTCATCCTTGGCATCGAGTAAATCCCGCTGTCAGGCTCTCACCTAGCTAGCAGGGCCAGAGGTCACTCGATGGTGCCGGCCTTGAAGTCGTCAGGTACATGTCAAAGTCTGTGGCAGGGAGCAAAGGGGAAGGGTTCTGTCAGGGCGAGCTCGGGCTCGGCGAACTCAGCTCGGCAAATCAAGAAGGCAAGCCGGGCTGGAGGGCTCTGCATGGGCTAGTTCGGGCTCGTCACTCCCGGCTCGGCATTGGCGAGTAGGCCGCAAGCCCAGGCCTCGCCAAAGGAAGACAAGCCAGACCGGGGCATCTCGCCCCCCTTGGCCCATTACACTTCAAAAATTTCCTCTTGACGGACCCAACCTGGATGGCTCGCGTGCGAGTAATAGTGGTGTGGTATGGGCGGAGAGCAACTCGCCCCGAAATCATTTGGGGGTTGGCGAACACTCAAAATGCGTCTCGCTCGCGTGCACGCTCTCATAATCACACTACTCGCGGAACCCTCTCTGCGAGGTCGCGGGAGGAAGCACTCGCATGCATTCAGAGCACAACAAGCATAGTAAAGAAAGGAATGACACTGATCGCCTCTTGCTGAAGAGGGCTGCGAGAGGGCCGCCTCATCTCGGCAGGCCAGAGTCGCCGCCCTCACGCGAGCAAGAGGGTCAGTATCGAGCCCCGGGTCCGCGAACGGCGGTTTCGCGGGATTATTCGCTCCCCTGCAGGGAAACACTTGGAAAGGTTAGGAATTCAGATATGATGACGTGCCGAGTTCGGCGAGTAGGCGAGCTCGTGCAAGATGAGGGGAGTATACCTTCGCCGGGCAGAACCGGGGGAGCGCGTCGAGGCCCCTCCACAGGAAGGCGACCTCGAAATCTTTGTGGAGGAAGAATTTGTGGAGCTCGGCGTCGTTGCCGGACACGACCGGCGGGCGGTACACCTCCTCTCCCTTTTGTTGCGGCGAGTAGGGGATGTTGCCGAGATCGCCCTTGACGAAGGCGATCTTGGTCATCCATTTGGTGCTTGTTCGCGATCTCGCGAACTTTGATCAAGGAGCCGCCGAAGTAGGCAACCCGTCTGTCGTCGCCTTGTAGGAGAAGAGCTTCCTGAACACGTCAGGTTGAACTCGATCCTCTCTCCCCCCGGAGGTAGCTCGCGAACGCCACCATCATTGCGATGGCGTTGGAGTTCAGCTGCGCGGGGACGGCCCCGTAGTACTTCAGGATCTGCCGGATCTCCGGCCACAAGGGAAGTCGCAGCCCCACCTCGAAGTGCGAGATGGGGAAGACGAGCTCATTCTCGTAGAACGTGTTGATGGCCTCGCCCGGCCCCGGCCTGCGTGCCTCAAAGCCCGGCGGCACATACGCGACCTGAATTCCGCGAGCTCCTCCTCGCTGGTGTGGCCGTCGAAAGAAGCAATAGTCTGCGAAGTGTTGCGCGCATTTGGAGCGGCTGTCGGCGTCCGGATTGGTCTTGCCCATGATCGCAGAGGAAAAGCGCGACGCGAGCATGGAAAGAAGAAAGCGAAGAAAGGAAGCAAAGCAATAAAGGAAGTACGGGGGGTAGGTGACGGGGGGGGGGGGGGGGTGGGGGGGGGGGGGGGCTATATTATAGGAAAAGAAATCTGAGGCAGGCTGTCACATCGGCGCAGCTCGCCAACCCAGCTCGCCACCCCAGCTCGCCGACTTCCGACGCATCACAACCAATGCTAAGTCAAACATTGCAGCTTTTTATTTAAGTGACATAATTGAGAATGTTCTAAAAATTATTCATCACAGAAGTGAAAGATCAGAACAGAAAACGGGGCACGCGAGCAGGGAGGGCACCGGGATGCGCGCCGGTCGGCTCGGTAGAGGAGCCCGCAGACTTACCCTACCCCGGCCTCGCGACCCCCGCCGCCCCCAGGCTTCCGCGCGCGGAGTAGCTCGCGGATCCTTCCAGAATTCCTTTGAGCAACTAAGAGACCGTCGTCTATCTCGTCCAGGAGTCGGGAGGGGGACATCAACTCGCCAGCTTGACCGAGGCGCACCTCCTCAGCAAGACGCGATTAGTCGCGCTGCAGCGTCTCGTTGACCCCCTACACCTCACGCAGTTCGTCACACCAGCTTCTTGAGGAGCTTGACCTCCCTCCTCGTCAGCTCGCCTTGATCCACCTCCGGACCAGGTAAGAGTCCAGCGAGCTCGGAGATGGGAGGGGAGAGTGGTGGGCTGCCCGCGAGGACTCCTCGGCAACCGATTGACTGGGAAGAGCTGTAAAGGCAGATATTAGCAGAGCAAAAAACTTATGAAACACAGGGTTGAGCGAGGCTGACCTGAAGAGCTCGACGGCTCAAAGGAGATGCGGGGAGGGATGAACCTCAGGTCCTTCCCGCGACCTGGGCCGCGAGCCCCCGGTGAGATGAGCTCGAAGCCCGGGGTGGGAATGGACCCCAGACCTTCCCCAGCGGCCGCGTCAATTTGCCGAGGAGGGGAGCCCGTGGTGAAGCTGGCCTCTGCGAGCTCACAGGCAGGATCCCAAAGAGGGGCGGCGGATCCCGGGATGGCTGTCCGGTGCCGAGAATCGCGAAGTGGCGAGCGTGACCTCGCCTCGCGGCGTGGGGACCCGCGGCACGGTGCCCTCGCCATCTGGTTGGTCGTCCTGATCGTCGCCAACTACGACGACCTCCCTATCCTTCTCCAGAATAGTTCGGGTAGAAGAGCCGGTCTCGCGAGCCAGGGTGGCCCTCAGATCCTGGAAAATGGGCTCGGCCGCCTCGGGGAATGGCTTTGTCCTCTTGGAGCTCGGCTCGGCAGAATCAATTTGGGAGCTTTTGCGGGGACCCGCCGTCAGCGCGGCAACCGAGCCGCGTAAGCCTGGCGAGCTCGGTCTATGCGCTCTTGAATCTCCTTAGGGATGGGCATCTTGGCAAGGCAACAGGAGGAATGACAAGAGCCAGGCAGCACAGCAGGTGCATATATATATAGCCGTAGGTGGCCCCCACCAGAAGATTCCCTCCAACTCGCCAGCCAGGGCTCACCGCACACTTCGGGTTGGATGTTTCTTTCCGAGCTTTTTGACAAGCTCGAAAAGAGCGGGGATTGTGTACAACCCTGTGTCCGGCGAGCAAGACCACCGCAGCAGGCGAGCTCGGCAGCGGCAAGGGCGAGGCTGAGCTCGGCAAACGACGACTAGAGATCGACGATCGGCGACCCCCGAGCTCGGCGTTTGCCAGGCGAGCCACAGCTCGCGTCCTCACAGTGGAGCTCGACAGCGATAGGCGAGCAGTACATGCCGAGGTGGTCAGAGCTCCCAGCTCGCCTGGGTGTCAGAGGTACTTTTTACTGTTTTACCCCTGCTGGTCTGCCCATAGCCCTTCAAAACAGCGGAGTTTGGCTGTTGGCAGACCCGACCGAGGGTTTTCTGGTAATTTCAGGTCAGTTATTTTGGTTATTGGCAGTCCGGATTTCAAAAGCTATAAATAGGACCCAAGGGGTACCCCAGAAAGCAGGTTCTTCCTATGCTCTTCTCCCCAAAATCTTCAAGTGCTTTCTGAGGGTACCTTAGCTCGACTTCAGGCTAAGGAGGGGAAGCGCTCTGAGATCTTCCGGGTTGTGGTGGGACCTCCCTGTCGAGCCCTTGGGTCTGTTTCTCCTCGTTTTGTTGTTTTTCTTACATGAGCGAAGTAGGCGCGAGACCACCCCTTTTCCCCAAGAGCGAGCTCCACAGGAAGCCGGGTTCCGGTTTCAACATGTGCGGTCTCTGCGGACTCAGCAGGAGGTCGCTCTACGGCTTGTCAGTTCTGTTTCATCTTTGTCAGCTTCAATAACCTGTCCGCCGGCTTCGGGCGAGTAGGGAGTGTTCCTCAGTTCAGCTTCAGCAGGAGACGAATAACGGTGTGTCTGCGCGGCCTTGCGGCTTCGGCGGACTCCGTGGCTATTCGGCGGATTGCAGCTAAGTTCGGGCGATCTCAGCGGACTCGGTGACCTTGGCAGTCTCGGCGGACTCCGGTGCTGTCCGCCCGACTTGAATTTTTTGGTACTTTCTATTTACAGCTGTTATACTAGCGAAATCATGTTTCGCTATGTATGTCTCGTGGTGTAAAGAAGTGAATGAATAAAAGACCTGCTTGTGCTTCCATTGTTTGTTGGGATTAACCCTTGTTCCTTGGTCTTCCACTGGTTCAATGTGAGAACTGGGTAGTTCCGAAGATATTAATTTGGCGTTTGGGCTATCTTGCTGACCACATTGAGAAAATTTAACATGGTATCAGAGGGAGGTTCAGTTGCGTGAGCGGAAGTCAACCAGCGTTGTTACTCAGTGACTGAGTGGTGCTCAACCTGTGTTGTTGCTTGGAGCTTCTAAAAGGGTGCCAACAGGTGTTTTCAATGGAAGGGAGTTTTGCAAGAGGTCTGGGCATTGAACTCTTAACGCCGACTAACTTCAAGAAGTGGAAGTCGTGCATGAAGAGTTATCTTCTTGGCGAGGAGCTGTGGGAAGTCGTCGGTGGTGATGACAGACAGGAAGTGACTGATGCGTTCGGTACTGCTGAGCAGGTTAGGCTCTAGAGAAGAACAATGCTAAGGCGGAGTTCATTCTGAAGAGATCTGTGTCTCCGGAACTGTTTGATCACATCGTTGGGTGTGAGTCGGCTGCTGATATTTGGACAACCATTGATGAGTTGTTCAATAGGAAGAATGTGGCGCGGCTTCAGTTCCTGGAGAATGAGTTGGCCAGGGCAACTCAGGGAGACCTTTCCATCTCCAAGTACTTCTTAATGATGAAGAGCTTGTGTGCTGAGCTGTCGGCACTGGATCCTGATGAGCCTATCTCTGAGGCTAAGATGAAAAGGCACATTATCCGCGGCTTGCAGAAGGAGTATGTGACCTTTGTCACATCTGTTCAAGGGTGGGCTACTCAGCCGTCTTTGCTGGAGCTGGAGAATCTGCTTGCATCACAGGAGATCTTGGCAAGGCAGATGGCTGGAGTGAACCTGAATCAGGAAGGCAGCGAAGCTCTCTTCTCAGGCAAGAAGAAAGGATGGGAAGGGAAGAAGAGAAGGTGCAGGCCGCTAGTGAGAAGGAGACTTCAAATTCATATCCGCAGGAGAGGAGCACTTCAAGCGGGACTGCAAGGTCAAACTGCAGCCTAGGCATGCTGCGGGAAAGGAGGAAGCTTGCTCGAGAAGTGAAGAAGCAGAATGGGGCGGAGCCTTTATGACGGGCACTTGTGTCCGGACCTTGTCTGCTGAGGACTTCAACAGCGAGTGGATCGTGGACTCCGGGTGTGGTCATCACCTCACCAGAGACAAGTCAAAGTTCACCTCCATGCAGGCGTACTCAGGTAATGAAGCTATTATCATTGCTGATAATACTGTTTATGCAGTAGAGAAAGAGTGGGTCGTGTCTTTGGGTAGTGATCAGGGGCCACTCACGTTAAGGAGTGTGTATCACATGCCGGGCATGAAGAAGAACCTCTTCTCGGTGACCAATGCGGTGGACGCTGGGTATCACGTTCTGTTTGGGCCAACAGACGTGAGGTTCCTTCGCAACGTATCAACGGTTAAGGCTGATGTTGCTCATGTTGGGAGGAGGGTGAAGAACTTGTTTGTTCTTTCCACCAGTGCTTATGTTGATAAAATGAGAGCCAATGATAGTGCTGCTATCTGGCATGAGAGGCTGGGGCATGTTGGCATGGACAAGTTGAAGGCGATGGCTAGTAGAAGTCTGATGAGGGGGTTGCCGAAGTTGTCCTCTTTTGGTGATGGGCATGTTTGTGCGGGCTGTCAATACGGTAAGGCACATCGCCTTCCATTTGATAAATCACAAACAAGGAGCAAGAAATCATTGGAGTGTATTCATAGCGACCTGATGGGACCGACAGTTACTGCCAGCCTTGGTGGAAGCAGATACATGCTTGTCTTGGTTGATGACTACTCAAGGTATACTTGGGTGTACTTCTTAAAGGAGAAGTCGGAAGCCTTCCGTTTATTTGTGGAGTTTAAGGAGTTAGTAGAAGGCCGGCTTGGCTTGCGGATTAAGAAGCTTAGAACTGATAACAGGGGTGAGTTTGTCTCCTCCGAGTTTTCTAACTTCTGTAGGAAGCACGAGATCCAACGGGAGCTTACTTGTGCCCACACTCCACAACAAAATGGGGTAGCGGAGCGGAAGGTCCGTCATCTGACGGAGACCTGCAAATGCTGACTTCATGCGAAAGATATCCCAAGGTCCTTTTAGGCAGAAGGGATGTCTTGTGCTGTTTATGTTATCAACCGGATGCCACTCAGCCTTATCAACATGAAGACTCCAGTTGAGCTGTTGCTGAAGGAGAAGCCGAGTGTGGGACACCTTAGGGTGTTCGGTTCAACTTGCTACGTGCATGTCCCGGATGCTTCACAGACAAAGCTGGATGCGAAGGCAAGGAAACTTGTCTTTGTTGGCTGCGATGAGCGGAAGAAGGGTTGGAAATGCATGGACCCTGTGACGAAGAAGTTTGTGGTATCAAGAGACGTTGTCTTTGACGAGCTGACGTCATATGGAGGTGGCTCGGTGGAGCTAACCGGAAGTAGCAAGGTTGATGAAGCACTGGTGGTGGCTGTTGAAGGCTTGGAAGAGGAGCTTGCTGTTTCACCAGCAGCTCCTGTTGCTTCTAACTCCGAGGCTGAGCCTTCTGGCTCAGGAAGTAGGGGGAGCACTGCTCAATGCTTGCCCCAGGTAGGAGTGGAGCCTGAAGAAGCAATGGAAGCCGTGAGCAAGGAGCCGATTCTTCGGAGATCGAAGAGGGTGGTTAAGCCACCAGCTCGGTACTGTGATGGGAATGCAGTGAGCTTTGTCTCCTGCTTCATTGCAGGTCCTCTGAATGAGCGAGAGCCTGCAAACTTCAACGAGGCCACTGGAGTGAAGGAGTGGGAAGATGCCATGGAGGAATAGATTGATGCTCTGAAGAAAAATGAAACCTGGGACCTTGTGCCCAAGGTTGATGGCATTACTCCGGTTACTTGCAAGTGGGTGTATAAGTTGAAGAAGAAGGTTGATGGGAGCATTGATCGTTTCAAGGCTCGCCTGGTCGCTAGAGGATTCTCACAGCAGTATGGAGAAGACTATGAGGAGACATTCGGTCCAGTTGCGAAGATGACTTCAGTAAGAGTGGTGATCGCCTTGGCTGCTAGCAAGGGATGGAGGTTGTGGCAACTCGATGTGAAGAATACCTTTCTTTATGGAGAGATTGACAAGGACATCTTCATGGATCAGCCGCTTGGTTTTGTCTCTAAAAAGCATCCGGACTATGTCTGCAAACTCAGGAAGGCTATCTATGGGTTGAAGCAAGCTCCTAGAGCGTGGTATGGGAAGATTGCAGAGTACTTGCAATTTTGTGGATACCTTGCTTCCAACTCAGATTCAAGCTTGTTCGTCAAGAAGAAGGGAGAGCTACGAGTCTTGGTCCTGCTGTATGTGGATGATATGATCATCACAGGGAATTCGGAGGGGGAAGTAGCAAGGCTCAGGGCAGAGCTTGCTATACGCTTCGAGATGAAAGACTTGGGAAAGTTGCATCACTTTCTCGGTCTGGAAGTGGAGAGGAAGGAGTGCAGGATTCTCATTAGCCAGAAATGGTATGCTGATCGCATTGTGAAGAGGTTCGACATGGGCGAAGGGAAGAAGTGCTCTACTCCACTGGAATCTGGGCTGAAGCTTCGACGAGATGAGGGAAGGGTTCTTCATGATCCCTTGGTGTTCAGGGCTCTTGTTGGGAGCTTGATTTACCTGACGATTACAAGGCCAGACATTGCTTACGTTGTTGGCCGAGTAAGTCGGTATATGGCTGAACCAAGGCAATCTCATCTAGTGGCGGCAAAGGGAATTCTGAAGTATGTCAAGGTGACTTCTGATATGGGACTCCTCTATGGAAGGGACTCGGAGTTTGCGTTGCTCGGGTACACGGATGCTGACTATGGAGGTGATTCGGATGATCGGAGGTCTACTTCAGGTTATGTGTTCACTTGCGGTTCAGCTAGCATCTCGTGGTGTAGCAAGAAGCAGGACTCGGTGTCGGTTTCAACCACGGAGGCGGAGTATAAGGCTTCGGCCTTGGCTGCTCGGGAAGTCGTTTGGTTGAGGAGGATTATAGAGGATGTTCATGAAGAAGTGAAGGGCCTACTTTACTCCGGGGTGACAATGAGAGTGCTCTCAAACTGGTTAACAATCCAGTGTGTCACGCCAGGACCAAGCATATAGAGGTTGTTCACCATTTCATCAGGGAGAGGGTGTTGGAAGGATCTCTGCTGGTCGGGCATGTTCGGAGTGAAGATAATCTTGCTGACATCTTCACGAAGCCACTGTCGAAGGGGCCCTTTGAACGCTTGCGCAGCTTGCTGGGCTTGGTCACCACTTCCACTTCAAGGGAGAGTGTTGAATTTTGTGAAGTGGAAGTGGTTGACGGGACAGGCCGGGCGGCCTGGGCGGACAGCATTGGCGGACTAGGCGGACTGGGCGGACTGTGTTGTGCGGCCTGGTGAAAAGTCTGGTGGAAGCCGACTGTCTTCTGAGTGGGTTATTGCATGGAGTCCGCGGACTATGCGGCCTGGTTTTTGCGGATAGGGTGTTTGCTGATTGGCTTTGCCAAGGAGCGGCCTGAGCGGATGGAGGCTTGCGGACTGGTGCATTGCTCAGTGGCCGCGGGTGCAAGCTTGTGCTGAGAGGCGAGTTGGCTCATGTTCGCGGGAAGCTTGCGGACTGATGTGTCCGCGGTATGGGCTGTTGCGGACTGAGCTTAGAGCTTGGCGGAGGCCTTGTAGAGCTCTGGTGTGAAAGCAGGTGCCTTGCTGTGGAGATCGATTGGCAGACTGTTTTTGGAGTCCGGGGAAGGTTGCTGCGATGGGCAGGAGTGCGAGGAGCCTGCGGACTGCTGGCGGTCTGTGCTTCGGTGTTTGGCGGACGGGGGTTTGCGTCCGCCATGCTCGCATTTGCCTTTGATGGTTTTGGACTTGGTCACACTCTGTGTCAAGACCATGGTGTCCGCGGTATCCGCCAAGTCCACTGTGACCGGGCGGACTGTTGCTATCTGCCTTTGGTCGTGGACTTGTGGCGGATTGAGGTGTGAGTCTTGCAGACTGCCTCGGGTTGGTGCGGACTGCCATTGAAAGTGGATTGCTGTCCTGCAGTGATTGAAGCTTTGCGGGCTGATGCCTTGTCTGCATAGCTTGGGTGGATTGGAGATGGTTCGCCAATGTTGCCTTGCTCCTGGCAGTTTTCCTTGGTATTCGGCTAAGTCCTTGCAGACTCGGCGGACGGTGTTTTGCTATCGCGCGGGCTGGGGCGGTGTCGCTATCTCTAGGGCGGTGACCACACTCCTCACCTCGCCTATAAATAGGACCCCCCCTGGCAGGTCTACAGTAACCTGAAAAACTAGAGTGAACAGTAAGTTGGGTTGTGCAAGGAGCCGCGGTCTTAGTTTGTCTGTCCGCGCGGATTGTTTCAGTGCTGACGTTTGTTGTGTGCAGGTCGCGCGGTTTGCTTCAAGGAGCCAGGAGTTTTGCTGTGACTTCGGTCAAGTACTTGGAAGTGTGCGGTCTCTGCGGACTCAGCAGGAGGTCGCTCTGCGGCTTGTCAGTTCTTTTTCATCTTTGTCAGCTTCAATAACATGTCCGCCGGCTTCAGGCGGGTAGGGGGTGTTCCTCAGTTCAGCTTCAGCAGGAGACGAATAACGGTGTGTCCGCGCGGCCTTGCGGCTTCGGCGGACTCCGTGGCTATTCGGCGGATTGCAGCTAAGTTCGGGCGATCTCAGCGGACTCGGTGACCTCGGCGGTCTCGGCGGACTCCGGTGCTGTCCGCCCGGCTTGAATTTTTTGGTGCTTTCTGTTTACAGCTGTTATACTAGCGAAATCATGTCTCTCTATGTATGCCTCGTGGTGTAAAGAAGTGAATGAATAAAAGACATGCTTGTGCTTCCATTGTTTGTTGGGATTAACCCTTGTTCCTTGGTTTTCCGCTGGTTGAACGTGAGAACTGGGTAGTTCCGAAGATATTAATTTGACGTTTGGGCTATCTTGCTGACCACATTGAGAAAATTTAACAATTTGTTCCACTAGTGAGTATAAAACCATACATTTTGATAGGGTCTCCACAAAATTTTCAAGTCGAATCGGTCCAAGCACAAGGGAGCTCAATCGGACCAGTAGCACACAGGGAACCACAAACACACAAGGAGACCGGGAGAACGTAGCAGGCCCACGCCCGAACGGGCACGACCACGCCCCGCACGGCCGGCGCGCATGCGGCATGCCTGCGCGCCCCCGTGCCGCCTGCGGCCTGCGCGGCCGCAGCCGCGCGGCCTAAGCGCGCTCAACGCACAAGGTCACGTACGGCCAGATCGTGAACTTAGCCCGATTCTTCGCTCAGGAATTCACTCAACTCTCCTTCTTGCGCCACGGTTTCCTCACGCCTCAAGTGACGTCAACCGCCTTTGCGAGAGCACTCTCATCTAGACTCCGCATCAACGAGAGAGCTTCCTCCATAAGCTTCATGGGCTTAGAAGATTTTCCAGCTGAAACGCTTCCACCGAGGTTCCGTGCGTTCAACGTCATCTCAAGGTCGGAGCGCTTCCATTGAGGCTCCGAGGACTTAGTTGTTTCCTCCTCGTCGCAGTTCATTCTCTGCACTTTTAACGGAGTAGCGGCCTGTCGTCCTCCATGATCAAACTCTAATCATTGTAAACACACGGGATCTAGTGGAATTTGGCTCGACACAGATCCAACTATGTGATTTTTCACCATTTCCGGGTTTTCCACGTCAAAAAGCATTCTTGGCATTTGCACGTTGTGCGACAGCTGGGTTGGGAGGATAGAAGACTCCCAGATCTCATAGAAGGGTAAACACTTCTACACATTGTTCCTCGATCAGTCGAACGCGCTCTTCCACCGAGTTTGCAGGTACGACAACTGTGATTTCTCCTTAGAGTGGGGCGTTGCTTGCAGGAGAGTTAGCGGGGGCCATATCGATGTGCTCTTTCGGATCCACGCCGTTAGCGGCACAAACGCTCTTACTTGCCATTGCAACTAGCTGAGAGTGCTTGCACGGGGCAAGCACGGTCCTTGGATATTTCTTAGAGCTTTTGGGAATACCTTCTCACAGACGACGTCAAATTATTGCGGGTCACCCGATTTTCCTCCGTGTCAAGAGGATCAGACCGCCTTAACTCAGAGTTCTACCGGGCGTGAAAACAATCAATGAAAATCCAGCAACAATGACAGAAAGCTCTTTTTTTGCCGTGGAAAACTGAAAAGGGTGAAAAACCACATGATCAGATCTGTGCCGGGCCAAAATCCACTATTTAGCTTTTAGTTTACAAGTTGTTGGGAGGGTGACAGAACACCTCCCAGTTACAAGTTTGAAGTGCCAAAAAAGTGGAAAAGAAACTAAGTCCACGAAGCTTTGAAGAGACCGTCCACCGGAGCGTTCCTCTATGCCTTCTCCTGGAGCGAAAAATTAGCTAAGTCCCCAGAGCTTGGATAAGAGTGTCAGCAAAGCTTGAAGGTGAGCGTCCATGAAGCTTGAAGGGAAGTGTACAGGGATGCATCCACGTGAGCGCTAAGTGTTGAGCGTTGAGCGCTAAGCGGCCTAATGAGGGGGAATATCGAATTTCAAGTGAAGGAAAGATCAATGTCTCACGTCCTCGTCGGTAAACCTCAGAGCTCTCTCTAACCTCTGAAGTTACTTCCCTTCAAATGATGGCATAAAGGTTTTTTATGGTTTTTTAGATGGATATGCTGGTAATTGCGTCCAGAAAGATTTTTAGGTGATGAATAACGTCGCTCCGTTCCAGTCACCTGGATTGCCAATTTTCATGGAATGACCAAAGTGACCCTAGGTAGTTTGGGCAACCCGGGCAAGGTGCCCGACGACGGTGGCGGTCGGCGGTGACGGCGACGGCCGGTGCGCGCATACGCGCATGAGTACGGGGCCCGCGCTTGCACGTGTATGAGGCACACGGTAGCACGTGTACGGGGAGCGCCTGGGGCCGCTTAAGGGGGGCGCCCGGGGCCATGCGAGCGCAGGCGAGGGGCCCCGCACGTGCCTCTTGTGCTGGCGCGTGCCTGTTGCTCGCGCGTGCATGTGTGCTTGGCTTCGATCCCATTTAGGGGTGTTTTTGGGCTTTTTAGGTGTGCGCGACTCACTCGACCAGATTGGCTCGCATCCGTGTCTTTGGTCGTAAATGTCCCGATTTGACTTAGAAACAATAAAGGAGAATCCTATCAATAATAAATTACCAAATCAAAACATTTTACAACTTAAATTATATTGAATGTATAATGCATGCATGGAATCAACCTTGAACCATAAATAGAAATGAATAATGACTAGACATTAAATAAAGGTAATATGTCCATGCCCTATAATTAGTTAATAAAGATATTTTATTTATTGTATGATATACCGAATTAAAGCATTGTGCCTATAAATTTACCCTCTCTGCCTCTCCCCGTCCACTTTAACCGAAAAATGCTTCAACAGTACACGTGGAATGAGGAAGGGAACATAACTCAAATTTTACATTAGGTATGAATATGATATTGAATTTATTAGACAGAAAATTTTAATTTATGATGTTGATTGGACGACATTTAATTGCATTAATAATCATAGATAATTATTTTTAGCTTTAATTTTTTAATTTTTAATTGGTCCTCATTCAATAATTTTTTTAATTTTTAATTGGTAGACTCCTCCCCTCCTCTGAATGCTTCTATCGTAGACTCTTCATCAGATTATCCCAACAGCGTCGGAGGCGAGAAAAATTCCCCTTCACACTTGTCTCCTCCATCAAAGTCTTCTAAAGATCAAAACGGTTTTATTACGTCTCCTTTCTCTCACCCCTTTCGTGTTTTCCTTTATTATTCCGCGTTTGGTCAAGTCATGAAATATTGGGTTACATAGGCGTGATGTTACATTCCGCTGACGAAGGTGGAAACACTTCCTCATAGAGTTCAAATAATAAGGACGAGTATGTCTCATTTCTCCCCTATCACTAACCTTGATCTCCGCCTCCTCGATTCCAAATCCTTGCTGATTTATCCACACAGGAGAGACGAAAGGAACAAGAAAGGGCATCAAATTACTACGAAAGGGACAAGAAATTAAAGGGGATCAGTCCCTTTAGGCTCTGCTTGGGGGGAAGGGGACTTATTTTCACCGATAGAGCGGTTACGACCGCATGAACTAGACCATAATTAAGGTCTGGTTCATGCGGTCGTAGCCGCTCGACCAGTGAAAATAGGTCCCCCCAAACGAAGGCTTAGTCTCTCCCAATCGATCAAGCAACAAATGTAATCCAAATTTAAGAAAGTTGGATCGTTTTCAATTGAAGTCACTTGAAGGACAAGCCATCCCCCGCCGTCATACATGACCTCTACCACCTAAATTCTTGGTTAGACATTAAAAATAAAATATAATCAAAAATTCACAATGAGTACTCAACATTCACGCCCAAACAACACAGGGTTAAACCCCAAAAAGGAGTGCAGCCCCTACGTCCCGCCGATACACCAGGGGAGGAGGAGAAAGTGAGGGTAGGGGAGAAATGAGACATACTCATCCTTATTATGCGAACTCTGCTAGGAAGTGTTACAGCCTTCATCATTGGAATCTAGCCTCCCGCCTGCAACCCGGCATTTCATGATGAGACCAAACGCAGAATAACACAAGAAAACATGAGAGGAATAAGTGAAAGGAGAGGGAATAGAACCGTTTTGATCTTATGGGGGAGATGGGCGTGCAAGGGAGTTTTCCTCCTCGCCGCCGACGTCGTTGGGATAGTCGGATGGAGGGTCTACAACAGAAGCATCCGGGGGGGGGTGAGAGTCGTCGAGCCGATGGTGGGAGAGGAAGTGTTAGAAATGACGCCTAACAACTCTACCAAAACTCCGGAGTGTTAGGAAAGACGCTACCAAATCCTTTATATTATTTTGGCACGACCTGTCAAACAGTTGGCATAGCTCCCTCGCACTTATACCGTGCCCGAAACTCCATGTACACATGCCCGGAGTCAACCCGACTCTCTTGCACTGAACCGTACTATGAAGTTCCCCTGCACCCATGCCCGGAGCCAACCCGGGTGCGCCCGGGAGGCACCACATCCGACACCTGGATGGAGGGCCACACCCAACAAGAAAGAAGGTAACGCAGAATGCGAGGGATGGGAAGGAGGTCATGCGAAAATTGAGGCGGCTTGCATTTATCTTAGGGAAAAATAAATTATATTTGCAACTGCATCTAGCCAAATGGATTTACGGGTAACAAGTAACAACACTGTAATTTATTTACATTATTTAATTTTTTACAACTTTCATGATGCGATTAAATAAAATATAAAATTTATGGAACTAATATGATTGAAACCAGGGTCCGTTTGGAAGAGCCTTTCAACTCTTTTCATTTTCTGAAAAAAAATCACCGCACACTTGCAAACGTATCACGCACATGACGATCACAACCAGAGCTACCCGAATCTCTGCCGGAAATATCTCGTCGTCTTGCTAGCCCTTCTCTAATCTACGTCGGGAAAATCTCCTGCTCCTCCACACAGTTTAGGATTTAGGGCCGCTGCCGAAGCTACTTTTTATTCCCTCTTTTCGCTTCGCCTCCTCTTTGCTCACCGGTAGGACGAAAGGGAGGGGTATAAACCCTAAAAGTGAAAAAAGGGGAAATTTTTGGTATCTGAGAAATTGCGGGAGAGGCGCCATGATAATCTCTTCCTTTCTCGGCTGTCCACCAAAATAGCTGGTAAAGGGGAAAAATAGTACCCAACTCTTTCTGCTCCAGTTTCTTTCTATGGACTTAACAATGCAATGATGTAATGTGAAGCAGCAAAAACTTGTAGGCTCGATTTACTTCATGGGCATGAGCATTATAGAGCTCTGCCCTTTCGAGAATTTGTAATTAAGGTCCAAATAAAGAGGATCTTGATACGTCAAGCGGAGCCTAACCGTTGTCATGATACCAAACTTGCATTCTATGAAGACAGTGTTTTTATCTAGACTCATTGAAGCAAAAAAATCACGCCAAATGAAGCCATAAATCAACTGTCATCAATCAACAGCTCTGATTGGAATTAGACAAAAAGGTCATTCACATTGGAAAAACACATATTTCAATTAAAAACCCAATTGCATTGATTTGGGGGGGGGGGGGGGGGGGGGCCGCCGGGTTCCACTCCGGTATGAGGGGGAAAAAAGGGGGGAGGGGGAGGGAAGAGAGAGAAAAAGAGGGGAGGAGAAGAAAGGGGGATGAGTGGGATCGCACGACACGCATACGACAAAGTTTTTAGTAGTTTCTGCAACTTTTTTTAAACGTCGCATATTATTTTGCGGCTTTTAATAAAACGCCGCAAAATCGTAGCCGATATCATCGTCGTTGTAGCCATTTGCGGCATTTTTCAAAAACAAGTGGCGACTCAAACAAATAATTACCCGGTCAATTAAGTAACTTGATTTAACTAACTAGCCCCACATAAATTTCCGCACTTGGGTTTAAGGTGAATGCTATGAGAGATCAACACAAATTTAAACTCAATAAATACCTCAGAATCTTTAAAAAATTATAAAAAAATCATTTCTTACATTAAATTTTCTCATAAATTAAGTAGATATAAAATTAACATTTTTCTCAAATTTTTTTCCTCCTGCAAACAACCAAATAGGTCTTTGTTTAAACCAACACAGATATTAATTGATCCTTTTGTAGGAAGCTTAAATGAACAAAAGCCTTTCTACATCAATTCACTTGTAAATAAGGCCCAAATTGGCGATGCACTGGTTCGGTGGAATGCAAAATTGTCGGATCGAGACCACAAAAGAGAACCGTGGTCTTGCTCGAGCACTTTACGGCGGTTACGATCCCAGCTTCAAACACAGACTAATTAGAATCCCTTTGGCACAAAGGTTGCGGTCGTAAACGAGGTGACTATGTATCGTAGTTCGTGAACCCACGACCTCACATAAGGAACTCCATCATCATCATCATCCACTTTTATGTTCTTAGTGGTGGTCATAACTTTGTCTGTGTGAAATATATATTTTATGACAGAGACGTTTTTGTTCAAACTCACTGGAGTAAAAACGTTTGAGATAGAAGTATTACATCAATCATTTCTTAGAGAGAGAAAATCGGCAGATTTGTTTACTCTTAGTCACACAAATTGCAAACTTTCCTTAGCATTGTTCGGTACATGCGGCCTCTGCGATCCAAGGTGTGTTGCTCCCAATCGGATCGCACCTCAAATGGGTTCTCCGGGAGCCATCTATTGCCTTCATCATCATCCTCCAAAATTATCCTACCCTTTCCATACTTTATGAACTGTTCTTCCATTCTGATTGTCACAGCCTCAATATCAAACTGTAAGAAAACCTGTGTTAGCGATCAACACCTACAGATTAGCTCACATCACAAACATACATAGCTGGAATAATTTCTAGAAGAGTATCAATTATGCATATTCCTCTACGTTCATTCTAGTCAAATTATACCTTCCTAAGTGTGGATCTTTTCACAAAAATCATGTCCTCATATGAACCAATTTCAGATATAAATATTTTGAATCAAACCTAGCTATAGCTAGCTTTATATACATTAATACATATACCCCATAATCCATATACATTTTCAATATTACAGGTTTATATGTATGCAAGTTTACTACTTAATTCCCAAGTTCACGAGTACCAAGAAGGATAAAAATCAAAACAAATTAAACAAAATGAAAATTGATGGGTGAATGTAGTGGTGCATGCATTAACCAACGTGTTTGAAGGTAACAAAGGCACACTTTCATCCATAATAACAATCACATCTGATTTACTTAATCAAATTAAGCATATGTGGGTCACTGATAAGTATCAGAACATTGATTAAACTGAAAGAATAAGATTCTACTAGTAAGCGATGTAGAGTAGGCTAGGACCGCTAGGTGAGTGTGAATCATAATATGCAACCGTAGGTGTAGTTATGGTAAAATAATTCTATGCCTAACCTAAAGTGATGTATGCATTTGGACAGTGATCCAACAATAAATTGCAATTAATAATAAAGCATAAATCCCACGCAGTTATCACAAACAAGAAAGACAAATAATTCAAACAATCAGACAAGTTTGGTTATGCTGCAATTGGAGAATTATGGGTTAAACGAGTGAGCAAATAAATCATGATTAGTTAGAAAACAAATCACACTAACATAGGCACCCATTCATAAGAAATATAATTATCTAGTCGGTACAATAACAAAGAAAAACAGGATATCAAACAATAAAATCCGCTAGTAAAGAGGTCTGTAGGCGATGGAGAGAGGAGATCCGGTGGTCGTGGGCTGCGGAGGTGATGTAGAGGTCGTAGTGAGATGGTGGATTGTGGTAAGAGAGCTGGATGAGGGGCTGCTGCAGTAAATCAGGTGAAGGAGTGCTGGAGGGGAATCAGAAAGGGTGGGGGTGCTGTCCAGGGCCGGCAATAGGGCTGTTTGGATCTAAATAAGGGCGGCTGGAGTTGAATGGGGCCTGGAGGTGGTCAACTGTGATGTGGAGAGGAAGGTTGGATGCAAAGGAGGGTGGGAGATGGATGACAACAACAGGAAATGACTTCCTGAGGTTGAGGGCTGAGGATTATGAGGGCTGGATGGGCTTTGGGAATGTTCGGCTATAGGGAACTAGGATTAGGGATGGTCAGCTGATTGGTTTCGATTTTTGAGGTTGTGGAAGGACGGAAAACTGATGGGTTGTTGTTTGGGGAAGGAAAATTGATGGGTGGATGTTTGGGGAATAGAAGAATGGGTTGACTGTGTAAGATGGTTGTTTGAAGGAGTTGGATGCAGGAAATGGTGAAGGAAGAGGTGATTAACAAAGAAAATATAAAAGAACAGAAAAAGATAATACCCAGAAGTCGGCATCACGACCACCGTATTGCGAACCCACAAAAGAATAATTTTTCATGGATTTCACATAATAAAACATGTAAACAAAGTCTACCTGCTATCAGCTCTTTTTCTTGTTATCATCATTGACCTTTTGCTTGAGCTGCCCATCAGATCGGGCTCGAAACTGGTTCATCCCCAATACCCGCGCGACTCGCGCCCAGTACAAGAAACGCCTGGCCAGACTCTTCCAAGACGTTTGATCACCAGTCGCTGATTTCACATGGGAGCGCTCTACTGGGCTGGTCAGCAAGTAATTGAGCAGCTCCTTCTCCGCTTGGGAAAACGGCTCCCCTGCAGATGGGGAAGGAACGGTGGCCGCCAATATCTGATCCAAAGCAGGCAACTGATGATCGACCATGAATGGCGGACGCAAACCAATCTCGCTGACAACAGACGTGTTGGCCACAACGGGTTCCAGCGCCGTCGTAATGACTGTAGAAGAGATCGGTTGATTTGAATTTCGGGTGGTCGGAGATGCAGCTGGAACTGATGGTTCGGCCGATGGCGACGACGAAATATTTAGGAAGCCTGGATCGTCGTGCTGTTGGGCAGCCTCGGAATGCAATTGCAAATGAGAATGACAACTTGGTCGTGCGGATGTGGTTGATGGCACACGCTTCTTGAGGCGTGCAAGATACTCCCAGCGATTCTGGATCTCCTTGTGAGTCATCTCGAGCAGATCATCACGACGGGAAGCAATGCGGGCGTACGCGGGAGCGACCACTTTGGTCCAATGAATGTTGCCGGCATGTCCGGCATCAATCTCTTGTTGAACCAGCCGATCAATGATATTGTCTGATGACCCTTCAATGAGTTGTTGGGGCATAGATTGCAGATCTGATGCATGTGGTTGACTTGAACTTTGATTGGCGCTGGTTGCCAAAGTGACGGTTCGAGTTGTAGTCGTTGTCACAGTCTCTTCCAACTGCACAATGTTGAAACTGACAACAGGGGATGATCTCAATGGAGCAATCACTGATGCGGCTTGACTTAGGGCAGTAATGATGCTGCGTTTGGGCGCTGCTCGTTGAATGGGCAATCTGAATCGGGCCTGGGCAACCATATCCTCCAAGTGCTGCTTTAGGACCTGTTCTGATTTCGGCCGAATGAACCGTTTGAAAGCGAAATTAGTGGTACGCAGAGCCGAGACTAGAACAGACCAGATTCGGTGCAATTGCGGAAGATGCAGAGATTCAATAGGGAAATCCTTCAGATCCTGGACTTCATCGGGCAGAAGAAATTTGATAGCAATCGTTCGGAGCAAGCGACGCTCCAAGGGGTTGATCGTTCGGAGCAAGCGACGTTCATTTCCCGATGCGTTGAGGCTGCGAGGTTTTTTATGGTGACTCGATGAAGAGCTGCACTCATGCGATGTTGGTCCTGGCTTGCGGCGCTTGCGATTGGACTGAATAGAATGGGGCATGTTGCTGAATTTGACGCCAGATTCGGAGCCAATAAAAGGATCAGCGTCGTCGACATGGTTCAGATCACCATCGTCCCGCAATGCAGCATCATCTTCTTCAACGATGCGATGATCATTGTGAGCCCTCTCGACAACAGCAGCGGCAACATCAAAGGCATCGTGCACAATCGCATCGAACGTGTGGCTCGACCAAATTGCATTATCGGCGATTGATTCCGCGACCACTCCAAGAGATTCCAATTGCCCTGCAGGAATTTCGGGCAGTTGAGGTAGGGATTGTCCAAACGCTGTCGTCAATCCGAATTCGTCGTCACAATCATCAATCGAGAGAGGCAATAAGTGAAACATCGTCGACAGAGACGTATGCGAGGGAGTGATGCCATCAGTCGAAAACAGTGCGAGATATTGAGTGAGAATGATATGCATTCCAGAGATTGGCAAATACGCCCAGCGTGGATCAAATTGGAGTTCCCCTCGAAAGTTGATTTGAGCGACAACGGCATGGAGCAGCAAGTTCCCTCCTTCCAGGGATATGGTCTCCGGGCAAATAGCTCGTCCATGACGCCACAAGTTTTCATTCTTCCCTGATCCACGACGCAGACTCGAACGAAAGAAGCGATCCACGACGGTAGTCAACGCGGATGCGGGCGGCGTTAGGCATTTTCTGATGTGTTTTTTCTGTGTCTCGTGGCAAGCGAGAAGTTTGCTCGTCACGATGCGCTTGGACGGGGGCACATCATTCTCGATTTCCCACTTTTTAATGCGATCCAATAATGCATCCAATTCAGCCTCAATGATGGAGCATTCCCGCATCGGAGCTTGTCCAGTGCCCACAATGATTTCGGCCACGACAGACATGAATTGTTCATGCCGAGCACGATCCGTGCTATTCGAATTGTCCCGGTACCTTGTGATCAGGTGGTGATTGTCGAGAAGAACAATGATGTTCTCGAACTCCTCCAGCCATTCCCGATCATCGCAACACTTGTCCAGGTACATGATGAGCATCGAAGTATCAATACTATAAGCGTTGTACCGTCTCAGCAAACCCCGGCTAACAGATCGACGTTCGGCATTGCCCGTCGTGCTTGTGAATTGATGAGAGAGGATTTGTTGGCGCTCGTTCATGACGGAGTGTAATCCAGCAACCGGGGCGAATTCCTGCCGTTGAACTCATCCGTTAATTTCATGCGTCCCGGCACATTGTGATGATGGTCGGCCGAGAGATGAGTCCCGGTGATGGCGCCTTCCATTCGGTTGAAGAACGGGAGTTGGCGAGAAATGCAGTCGTTGACCAGGCCTGTCAGCGTCGATTCCACAGGACCGAGAGTACCATTGTACCCATTGCAATGCTGAAAGAATGACGGAAAATCGGGAAACACTGTCAGATCCAGAGACGTCGACGATTGCCAGAGTGCGGCATCCCTAGCGTGCATTTTCAAATACCACGACACGTGACCACGATATAGAGTGGCTTGACGCATGTATCGAGTCGTTCGGGCACAACGAATCACCTTAGCGACATCAGCACTGCCGGAACGGGACGTGTACAAGTCGTATGCCATTTGAACAAGACTGACGTCGTGCGCGCTCTGTTCGAACAGCTGTACGGGATAGTTAAGGACGATGGGCGTCGGGATCAACTTGTCGGTTTTGGCCTCGTCCATGACATGGAACGTGGCACCACAGCCGCCTGAGCTCTGCGACTTCCTGCACACATATCGAGCACAGAGAGCAAATGCAGTGGTGTCGATGCAATCGATGATTCGCGGGGCACTGAATTGCTTGCGGAAAAGAAAGCCGACTTTGTTGCAAGACGGGCATGCACCCGCTGTCACGTTGACGTCGTACTGCCGTTCTGGATCGATCACGAACATCGGTTTCAGTAGATACGCGTTCAGGTCGGGACGTTTGCTCCATAGTGGCACGGGCGGATCGATTCGGATAGGAGGCGCATGCCATCCTCGATCAGTTTCAGCTGGGTCTTGATCCAATCCTCCTGAATCTTGTTCAACGTGCCGGATTGCTTGCCACAAACGCACGGCTCACTGGTTGGGCGGTCGAATGCTGACGAATAGAATGGCGGCGTTTGGGTCGGAATAGATTCTGCTGGAATTTCAGGGCAGCGACGGACGAGGTTCTCATCCGATCGTTGTGTTTTTGCAATGTCCCGCAGCACAAGGTCGATACCGTTCATTGTCGATGATGACTAATAGACAGACAATCTGGGATGGATCAGGTAAATTCAGCGGCAAGAGGAAGAAGAACGAAGACTATCTGGAGCAAATAAGCTCTGTCAAACAAAGCCATAATTAATCCAAACTCAACAAGTTTTCTCAAAATTCAATTAATAATAAAAATTAATGTTCATGAAATAGAAATGAAGTACCTGCTTCTGCCAATGACGGGCTTTATCGGGTGTGACTCTACTCTTATTAAAAATGATCTAGCAAACTTTTCCCCTACCATAATATAAATTATGATTAAATTAAAATGCTATACAAAGTTATAATATAAATCATGATTAAATAAAGAGAATCTACAAAATACAAGGTTTTTAGTGAAACGGAAACTACAATCATGATTAAATAATGAGAATCTACTGAAATGTTGCATCAATCACCATATCATGGTTGAAGCTATTTCTTGAGTTTTGCAGATGTCTTGTTTCTTTTGCAAACAACTTGTCAGCTTTCAGCTTTTTATGTATTAGCTATTGAATTTTCATTCAAGCCATTACTTGTGGCTGCAAGCTTATTTTTGTTATCTGTCTTTTAGGAAACGTAGAGTAAGCTTACGATAAGATTTTTGTAATCCACTTTTAATTTCTTTGCCCTCCTTAATTTACTGCACCATTGATTTGTGGTAAGAAACTATAGTCAACATTGATCTTTAATTACTTAGAATTACAAACCGGTGGAAGCTATTCAGATACTGCATGTTAGTTCACTAATACTTCAAAAAAGAAATATGTTATTTGATTAGCATGTCACATATGTATGCATACACTAGAGCTGTCATTTAGAAATGGAGACCGTGAACCAAACTAGAATTGAATCAGAACAGTCAATGAATCGCACTAGACGATTAATTATTTGGTATGGTTTGAAATTTAAAAACATAGGTACGTGCCCATCATATCATTGTCCAAACCACAACCAATAAGTTTCAAACGGTTCCAAAATTTCTAAACACTATCTGGACCGAAGCGAATCAGAATTGAACTGCAATCCAACATAGGTACATGCCTTAGGTTTCGTTTGGCACGGTGGTGGCGGTCATGAACATGGGGGTTCTTGTGTAAATTTACCATGTGTGTCATTCTTTATATGTAAATGGATTGTATGAACCAATATCTAGCTACCGTAGCAAAGCAATAGTGGTTGCCAGATTTGTTGAATCCATGACTGGCTACCAAATCCCCAACATTCCGAATTCACGGAAGAAGAGAAGGGACAAACTTTCATGTAACTTTTCAAGACAATCCTATATTGTGGTCAAGTGGCTTATCTAAAGAAAATAAAAACTTGAAAACTTGCAAATAAACCCACATAATAAAACTGGCCTGCACAACATGCCAAAAATGTAAAAAATGCAAACAAGCCAAAAAGTTTTTTTTAAAGAAAGCCAAAAATGATCTCGGTTTTGAACACTAACTTATCCATATGTTCTGCATCAACTTATTTCTAAACAGTAATATTGGCCTTTCACAGAATTTCAATGTCTTGGATAGTTTGTTTTTATAGTATTCGTAAAAAAACAAATAAACACGCCACATGTATCAGGTTGATCAATTTTTGTGGTAATCTTTAATTTCAAATGAATCAAATTCACACGTGCGACATATTTCTTACATGTTATGATAAAATTTGATGATAGTCATTAACTCTTTTCCCTTTTAAGTTGTGATTATTACCATAGAAATAGTTGAAGGATAATAGAAAATGAAAATATAATGATTTTTCTATTATTTTTTAATTGAAGTGGTCAAAGCATATTGATTGAATAAAATTCGATGTTTAATATAGTGCTTTACCGTTCTGTAATAATATTGATTTCTTGCTATTGTCTCATTCATAGTATTTGACTTGTATTGCCTCCACACGATCTTTTCTTCTATACATGTTCCTCGCTATCTAGTTTATTCCATGTAAACGTCCTTTTATGTACCATATTACCTCCTTAGTAAGCAAACAAAAAACTTAATTTTCCTGATTTTGGATAATCCAGAGCAAGCGTTTTGTAAAATTTTGAGCAATATTTCTTTTCCACATTCAGTTGATTTAGTAACTTAAATTTTGTATAGTTAGTTCATATATTGCAATACTATTTATATTTTTCTTTAAACTTTAATGAACTCCAGGTATGTACCATCCCTTTGGACACTGCAAAAGTCAGGCTTCAGTTACAAAAGACAGCAGTCTCTAGAGATTCAGTAGTTCTGCCGAAATACAGGGGAATGCTGGTACGGTAGCTACAATTGCTAGGGAAGAAGGGCTTGCAGCACTCTGGAAAGGTGTTGTTCCCGGTCTTCATCGTCAGTGCCTCTTTGGAGGACTCAGGATTGGTTTATATGAGCCGGTAATTTTGAACTTCTTTTCTAGATTAAAACTCATACTAATTTTTTTTCCAAATGAATTGTATTTTGTTTCCCCTTGGCAGGTCAAGAACTTGTATGTTGGTGAAAATTTCGTTGGAGATGTTCCTCTTTCAAAGAAGATTCTTGCTGGTCTTACAACTGGTTAGTACTTCCATGCTGCTTATTTTAATTGTGTAGTCATCATTGACTCTTAAAATGCAATGTGGATTTCTTATGCTTAAATCAGGTGCCTTGGCGATTTCAATAGCAAATCCAACTGATCTGGTGAAAGTAAGACTGCAGGCTGAAGGAAAACTTCCACCCGGAGTGCCTAGACGCTATTCAGGAGCACTTAATGCTTATTCTACCATTGTGAAACAGGTTATTTATTTCAAAATTTGTAAAAAATTTATCTCTTTTTTGTATTGATGAAATTGTATAACAAATAAAATACTTTGAGCTATTGAAAGAGTTCAGTTTTTATTTTATTTTATTTCTCTTTTAAATATGGCATACAAAATTTGATAAATAAATTACATGCAATGTTACATAGTAAAAAATTCATACCCATTGCATCTTTTAGTGTACTGAACGGAGATTGTCTCTGGCAGGTAAAGTCCAGAATGATGGGAGATCCATCCTACAAAAGCACAGTTGATTGTTTTGTCAAGACATTGAAAATGATGCAAGTTTGGATGCCTAGTTACTATAGAGTTTTTATCTAATTACTTCAGTAGAAGATTTGGAGATACGTTTGACTTCAGTAGTAGATAGGTGCGGGCTTTCCGAAATAGCAGCCACAGGTCGTAGCGGCGACGCGATTGGAGCTGCTCGGGCACCGCCGTCACCGTGGAAGACTCGCCGAGGAAGAGTGGAAGACGGAAGAGTGGAAGACGCCTCTGTGGAAGACTCCTGCAGTTATCGCCGTGGAAGACGCCAGTTATCGCGAGCCAGGAAGAAGACCTAGCCGTGGAAGACGCCAGTTATCGCGAGCGGGAAGAATACCTAGCCGTGGAAGACGCCAGTTATCACGAGCGGGAAGAATACCTAGCCGTGGAAGACGCCAGTTATCGCGAGCGGGAAGAAGACGCCGTGGAAGAGTGAAAGGGGCGACGGGATGCGGGATTCATTCAGCGATGTTTATTCACTTCGGGGGTATAATGGGTATCGCCTAACTTCAGTCCGATTCAGTCGGACTGAAGTGAGGCCCGACCGGGGGGGGTGCTGTAGTGCACCGTACAGTCCGGATACCAAACTTGTATTCTATGACAAAGGTGTTTTTATCTAGGCTCATCGGAGCAAAAAAATCACGCCAAATGTGCTGTGCAATTGGCACTGGCCCGCGAGTACGGAACTCGTCGCGGACAATAGCAACGGAAGTAAATTTTTGAGCAAATAGTAGCGCGCACCAAACAATCCAAGAAACTAGTACAAGATTCCAAAACACAGAAAACACAGGAGATTTACGTGGTTCGGAGTTAAGCTCCTGCATCCATGGGGAGAGCGCGCCGGATCCACTAATCAAAAAATATCCGATTACAACACAGACACTCAACGATCCTCAGCGGATCGACACTAACCTAGAATAGGAATGAAAGAACAACAAAAACAAGAGAGAGGGAAGAAAACTCCTCTATGCCGGCCGCAAGAAATGGCCAATCAGAGCCGCCGCTGCAGCCCCCTTTTCCTCTGATCGGTGTCGTCGCTGCAGCCCCTTTTCTCCCCTAGACGCTGCTGGGAAGAGACCGTCGCAGCCTTGATGTCGCCGGAGAAGAGGGAAAAAACGCTGCCAGCCCTTGCCACCGCCGGATCTCCAAGATCGCCGGAGAAGAACCCTAGATCGGGTATCCCGATCGCAAGAAAGGGCCGATCTCCTGCTGTCGCTGCTGATCCTCGCCGGAGAAGAACCTCCGCCGTTATGGTGCTGCACGTCGCCGCTGATCCTTGCCGGAGAAGAATCGCCGGCCCAAGATCGGGCCCTATGCCCGCCGGAGAAGAAGACCTTGATCGGTATCCCAATCCTTTGTCGATGTCGCCAGAGGAGAACCTCCCGATACCGCCCTTGATCGCGTCCCGAAGCCGCCGCTGAACCTCGCCCGATGCCACTGCTCTCCTTCTGGATGCCGCCATGAAAACAGCCCGTCGATCGTCGCCGGAGTAGAACTCCCCGATGCCGCCGAGTCGTTGCTCTAATCCTCCCGATGCCGCCGCTGCTTCGCTCCTGTTCTTTATCCCGATAGCTTTTTCTCCCGATGGTTTCAGATTAGGTTATAATTCTGTGCAAGTAATATATAGATCGAAGGAGAACAGTAACCGAGTTGGACCGGTCCGGTTTGGAGACATCAAAACAACAATCTCCACATTGATGCTCCACGAACGTTAATACCTCCTATAATACACAGACCCCTACTGTGACTACAAGTCCCCTCTCTCTGGGGCCGACACGATCAGCATGAGCCGATATGAGTCAAGTCCAAGCAATGCTTGAACTTGATTCCGGTCAGAGGCTTGGTTAACATATCCGCTATGTTTTCCTCTGTCGGGACTTTCAGCAACTGAATGTCCCCTCCTCCGACAAACTCCCTCAACTTGTGATAACGAACGTCAATGTGTTTGTCCTTGCGTGGTAGACCGGGTCTTTCGCAAGACAGATAGCACTCTGACTATCACAATGAAGCTTCACAACCTCCTAAGAAACCTGCAGCTCTGCGGTGAGACCCTTGAGCCAAATGGCTTCCTTCGCGGCCTCCACCGCAGCGGTATACTCCGCCTTGTAGTGGATAGAGCGACTATATCCTGCAAAATAGCCTTCCAAATTATGAGACGTCCACCTAGAAGGAAAATGTATCCTGTCGTGGATCTCCTTTTATCTAGGTCACTCGCATAGTCGGAATCTACATAGCCCACTAACACACCCGCAACATCACTCTTCTTGAAGAGTAATCCGACGTTGGGTGTCTCGTTCAGATATCGCAAAATCCATTTGACAGCTTCCTAATGCTGTCGCCCTGGATTTGCCATATATCTGCTCACGACGCTCACTGCCTGAGCGATGTCTGGTCTAGTGCAGATCATCGCATACATCAGGCACCCCACCGCATTCGCATACGGTACACTCAGCATCTCCTGTGTCCCTTCTCAGTGGTAGGGCACTGAATGGACGATAACCAAAATGCCGTCCCAAGGGGTTGAGGCAGCCTTGGAGTCACTCATATGAATTCTCCAATACCTTCTTAATATACCCAGTTTGAGATAGCCAGAGCATACCGCGATCTCTGTCTCGACGAATCTCCATCCCAAGGATCTTCTACGCATGTCCGAGATCTGTCATCTCGAACTCCGAGCGTAGCTTCTCCTTTAATAAGGATATCTCCTGGGCTGATTTGCACGCGATTAACATGTCAATGACGTACAACATCAGAATTAAGATATCCCCATTCGCCAGGGATCTAAAATACACACGTGTCATACTGACTCCTGGTGAACCCCAATGAAGCCATGAAGACATCGAACCTCCGGTTCCATATCCTCGGTGATTGCTTCAAACCGTAGAGAGATGTTCTAAGCTTGCACACCTTCTTTTCATTGTCGGGTTTCACAAACCCCTCAGGCTGCAATATATAGATCACCTCATCTAGAATCCCATGAAGATATGCAGTATTCACGTCTGATTGCTCCAACTCCATATCGTGGAGTATAACTAAGGCGAGCAATAACCTAATGGAGTAATGTTTAACGACCGGCAAAAAAATTTCATCGAAATTTATGCCTTTCTTTTACGCAAAGCCTTTCGCGACGAACCTGGACTTGTATCTCCAGGGGTCCTTCCGGGAAGTAGACTCCTTCCGGAATAACCATTTGGAGCTAATCGCCTTAGCTCCTTTCGGGAGATGCACCAGCTCCCAAGTTTTATTCTTGTGGAGAGACTCGATCTCTTCCTCCATGGTCGCCATCCACTGAGAGCTTTCCTTGCTCTCGATGGCTTCCTTGTAGGATCTGGGGTCGGAGGAGATAATCTGGAAAGCGTATGCTACAGAATCCTGTAGCCTGAGAGGCACTCTGACCTCTCGTCTAGCCCTTCCCCTAGCAATCGTATACGGCTCCTCCTGAGCGGGTTGTATAGTATCTGATCCATCAGATTCAGATGAATCATCCTGATGATCGGTCTTGCTAGTACCCTCATGCTCCACTCCTATATCTGCAGCTCTGCTACTACTCTCGAGCTTCACCTCCACTGGTGGACTCGGAGTCTTCTCCACCTCTTTCGCTTGGGGTTGAGACTTCTTCAATATATAAGCCTCATCAAACACCACAACGCCCCTCACCTCAGTCTTTTTGGTCTCAGGATTCCACAACTTGAATCCTTTAGTGTCGGTCTTTCGACCCAAGTAAATGCACTTCCTGGACTTAGCATCAAGCTTTGTCCGCTCTGTGTCCGGCATCAGGGTGTATACAGGACATCCGAAGATATAGATGTCAGAATACATGACTGGCGTACCTGACCATACTTCCTGTGGGCACTTTAAATCTAGTGACATCGATGGGGATAGATTCACTAGATACCTTGCAGTGCTCACCGCCGCAGCCCAGAAGGGCCTGGGCAGTTCTGCGTATAGACGTATGCACCTGGCCCTCTCTAGAAGCTTCCTATTCATCCTTTCGGCGACGCGGTTCTGTTGCGGCGTGCCAGGGATGGTGAAGTGCATAGTGATACCCTCCTGATCACAATACCCCTGAAACTCCGATGATGTGTATTCGCCATCGTTGTCGGATCTCAGATACTTCACCCTCTTCCCCGTCTGATTCTCCACCTGGATCTTCTAGATCTCAAATTTCTCAAACACTTCGGATTTTTGTTTGAGGAAGTCGATCCAAACCTTCCTGGAGTAATCGTCGATGAATGTCACGAAATAACTCGTGCCTCCAAGTGACGGCACCGGGGCTGGCCCCCACACATCCAAGTGTATATACTCCAAGACGTCCTTACTGCTCTGACTCGATGTCATAAACTTGACCTTGTGTTGCTTTCCTATAACGCAGGTCTCACAAAAGTCAAGTCTGCATGTTTTGACTCCCTTCAGGATTCCTCTCCTATGCAGCTCTACGAGACCTCTTTCACTCATGTGGCCAAGCCTAGCATGCCACAGCGCAGATGTATCCTCATCAGACATCTCGGCAACGGCCGCATCCCCAGCTATCGTGGTGCCAATCAACCTATAAAGCGTATCAGTACGCTCCCCCCTTCATGACGACTAGTGCGCCTCTCTTCACCCTGATAGATCCTCCTTCGCTGGTATAGGAATACCCGGCTGCCTCTAAGGTACCTAAGGATATCAAGCTCTTCCTTAGTTCAGGCACATACCTCACATCGGCGAGTGTCCGAATCGCTCCATCAAACATTCTGATCCGGATAGTCCCGATCCCCATAGTCCTGCACTCAGAGTTATTTCCCATCAGGACCCGACCTCCATTGCACTCCCTGAAAGTGGTAAACCACTCTCTGCATGGGCACATGTGGTATGAACACCCAGTGTCCATGATCCAGTCGTCCGTAATCTCATGACTCTGTGACACGCGCAAGACATCCGCATCGCTATCGTACCCGGCTGCTATAGCAGCCTGCTGAGGCTCAGGTGCTTTGCCCTTGAGTTTCCTCTTAGGGCAGTTCACCTTCCAATGCCCCTCCTCCTTGCAGAAGTGGCATTTGTTATTCTTGCCTCTGGAATTCGATCTAGGTCGAGAGTCCTTCTTGCCTTGTTCTTTCGATCTCCCTCGGGATGAGTCTCTGCTCTTCACTAGCAGGCCCTCGCTCGCCCTCGATCCAGAACCGCTCCTCTTCTCATTAGAGTTTCTTATCAAGGCGCAGGTTCGAAACCCTGTGGCAACACCCTACCGCTGCTGAGAAATAGGCGCGGGGATTGGTTGGGGTACATTGGGCCTACATGCCTTGATGTTTGGGCTGACTACCGTAGCGCCGGGGCGAGACACGCTATGCAGCCCATGATAGGGTGTGGTAGCCTCTGAGCTCTAAACCGGGCTGCTGGTAGGCCGGCGGCGTTGGGCCACTAGTGGGCCAGGCCGTTACAGCCTTAACCTCCAACCACTTAAGAAGTAATCGATCATCACCAACAGGAACCTTCTTTGCCCACTGGCCTAGGGGAATGGTCCAACCAAATCCATCCCCCAAATGGCAAAGGGCCAGGGGGCTGTGATACTCCTGAGGTGCTGTGCCGGCTGTAGCTGGAGGGGGGCAAACAACTGGCATTTGTGACATCTTCTCGTGAACTCTGCAGCATCGCGGCCCAGGGTTGGCCAGAAGTACCCTTGCCTGACGATCCTTCCTTCCAGAGTCCGACTCCCGGAGTGACTCTCATACTCCCCGGAGTGGACTTCTTCCAAGATTATTTGTACTTTCCCCTCGGCCACGCAATGGGCCAATATCCCCGAGAGAGTCTTCCTGTACAACTGCCCGTCCCGGAGGAGGTAGTACGCCGATTTGTACCTGAGCTTCTTCCTGTCAACCACCTCCGGATACTCTCCCGTGGAAAGGAAAGTTGTGACCGAGTCCATCCACGAGGGCCACTGATCTATCTCCATATGATCTCCCTCTTCGATGGAAGGGCAAAATAGGTCGGTGATAGTTCCCCCCACCCGGGGACCATGCTTTGCTAGTTGATCGACCTATTCATTTTCCTCCTGGGGCACGTGTCAGATGGAAAATGTTTGGAATGTGCCGACGACCCCCTTTACTTTGGCTAGGTATAATCACAAGGTAGGCTCTCTTGCCTCAAACTCCCCGTTGATCTGGGAAGCCACCACCATGGAGTCGGTGAGGGCCTCCATGTCCAAAACCCCCAGCTCCCTGGCCAGGCACAACCCTGCTATTACAGCCTCGTACTTGGCCTGGTTGTTGGTGATGGGGAAGTGCACCACCACCGTTTGTTCGATTCTAGTTCCCTGGGGGCTCTCCAAGATCACCCCTACCCCCAGGGAATGCTTCCCTAAAGAGCCAACTACCTTCACTTTCCACGGAGTCGGACGAGTGAGCTCTTCCTCCGCCACCTCGATCACATAATCGGCCAAAAAGTCGGCCATCGCTTGAGCTTTGGTCGAGAGGCAGGTGACGAAAGAGATGTCGAACTCGCTCAACTCCACCGACCACTTGGCCAGCCTTCCAGAATGCTCCACCCCCTCAAAGATGTTGCGGAGGGGATGATCAGTCACCACTCAGATGGAGTGTGCCTGGAAGTAGGGTCGGAGCCTCTGGGCCGAGACGATCAGGGCGAAGGCCAGCTTCTCCAAGATTGGATATCGAAGCTCGACCTTTCTCAGGACCCGACTCACGTAGTATATGGGGAGCTACTTCTTTCCCTCTTCACGCACCAAGACAGAGCTCAAGGCTCCGCTCCGACCCTGAGATACAAAAAAATAGGTCCTCCCCGTCCTTTGGCCCTTAGAGCAACGGAGCCCGCATCAATTGCATTTTGAGAGTTTGGAATGCCTCCTCACACTCCTTGATCAACTCGAATTTTGCCCCCCCCCCCCCCCTCAGTGTTTTAAAGAAGGGGGAGCACTTCTCCCCAGCCCGGGAGAGGAACCTGCTTAACCCTGCCAGCTTCCCTGTCAATCGCTGCACCTCCTTAGTATTTCTCGGCGACTCTAGCTCCATGATAGATTTGACCTTATCAGGATTTGGCTCGACCCCCGCGGGGGTGAGGAGATGCCCTAAGAACTTCCCACTGTTGGCCCCGAAGACACACTTCAGGGGGTTCAGCCGCATCTTGTACTTGCGCATGGTGGCGAAGGTCTCTTCTAGGTCCTGGAGGTGAGAGTCCACATCCTGACTCTTGATCATGAGATCATCCACGTACACCTCCAGGTTCCTCCCCTTCTGTTCCCGGAAGACCTTATTCATCATCTTTTGGTAGGTCGCCCCTACGTTCTTCAGCCCGAAGGGCATCATTTTGTAGTAATAGCACCCATCCCCCGTGATGAATGAGACATCATTGACGTCCGGGGGGGTGCATCCTGATTTGGTGGTAACCTGAAAACACATCTAAAAAGCTCATTACAGAAAAACTGACGACTGAATGAACCAGCGCGTCGATCCGAGGCAAGGGATAACAATCCTTAGGACAAGATTTATTAAGCAAGGAAAAATCGACACACATACGCCGCCGACCGTCTCCTTTTTTAACCATGACTACATTGGAGACCCAGCCAAGATATTGGATTTCGGATACAAAGCCGGCATTGAGAAGCTTTGCCACCTCTTCTCTGATGGGCTCGGCCAGCTTGTTCGCGGTGGACCTTTTCTTCTGTTGGACGGGGCATGCTTCCGGGTCCAGGTTGAGGCGGTGGAAAGCCACATCCGCGTCAACCCCCGACATCTCTGCGACGCTCCATGCGAAGATGTCCACGTTCATCTGGATGCATGCCAGCATCTAGCCTTGAGCCTCCGGGGTCAGCCCTCCGCTGATGCGGACCTTCTCCACCCTCCCTCCACATGTGAGGACCTCCAGCTCCACCACCTCTTCTGTAGCCTCCAGCCTGGACTGCTCCCCCCATTCTCCAACATCCCTCTCCTCTGGGACGAGGACCTCCGCCTCCATCTCTTCCTCTACGGCCATCGCCTCGGCCGACTCCTCCCGATCTCCTCCTGCCACCTCAACCTCGATGTAGCTCTCCACCTTAGGGCTGAGCATATTATTCGAAACTCGAAATTCGCTCGAAAATCGTTCGAAAATTGAGCCGAATCAGAATCGGTTAAAATTGATTCGACTCAATTTGAGTCGATTCAATTGACTCGAATCTGATTTCGAGTCAGTCCTGAATCGCTCCCTCGAAATATTTATTCGAATCAACTCAAATTAATTAAAAAATTATGTATTTATTAATATATTCTTATTTTAAGATAACAAAATTAAATAAATTTAAATTAAAAAAAGAATGAATGTTTTAAGTGTTTCATTTGCTAAATTTATAGGTTGCTCAATTTAATTTGAGCAAACTAGAAATAAACAAAAATTGTTCAATTTCGAGCAGACTTGATTCGATTTCGAGCCGCCCCGATTCGATTTCGAGCAGACTCAATTTGATTTCGAGCCGACTCGGAATCAAGTCATTTCGAGTCGAGCCGACTCGACTCGAAATCAATTTCGATTTCGAGCCGAGTTCGAGTCAAAAATTTCGATTTCGAGCCGAGCCAAAATCGCTCGAACTCGACTCGATATCAGCCCTACTCCACCTCCATCTCCTCCCTGTCAGCTTCCTGCTCCGTCTCCTCCATCCTTCGCTCCATCTCCTTGGCTCCCTCCTGCAAGAGATGGAGTTCACGGCGGTGACGTAGCACTCCCGTGCCACTTTTGGGTCCCCCTGACCCGGACCTATCCCCTCGGCATTGACTTCAAGCATTGATGGAACGACGATGGGACGCAGCAGAAGGCGATGAGGGACCTCCCGAAGATGGCGTTGTAGCTGTTGTGGGCGTCCACGATGACAAACCTGCAGTTCGGGGACTGCCCCCCCCCCAGGTGACATGGAGCCCCACTCCTCCTTCTACCTCCTTCCTCTCTCCCCGAAAATCCAAACAAGGGCCCATCTGAGGCCAACACTTTCTTCGCCTCCACCTTCATCGCATCAAACGCCTTCTTAAAGACGATATTGACGGAGCTTCCGTTGTCGACGAGGATCCGGGAGCCGGTGAAATTTTCGATGGCTGTCTGGATGACCAGCGCATCGCAAAAGGGATCCTCGTGATCCGGCATATCGCTTCTAGAGAAGGTAATCCTCTCTTCTGGGGGTGGGGTCTGGGATGTGGGAGCCAACGCTCCGAATACATAGTATGGAGGCTCGCCCTCGGGAGAACTCTATCCCACCCCCCATTGATCACTTTGATCCCTCATCGGGTCCCGACGTCCACCCGGTCTTCACAACGGTCCTCCTTCGCCCGAGGCAGGACCTCCTCGATCCTCACCTCTTAGTTCCCCGATTGCTGTTGTTGCTCAATGTTTCCCCTCATTTTGAGGAACTCCGGGCACGTGCGGCTGTGGCGTGTCCTTCCTCTTCATGGAAGTCGCAGTAGGGCAACTCCACCCTAACTTCTCTCCTCCTCCTCCTGCCCTTTCCGCCTCTCGGCTCCCTCTTTCCTCCGTGGCCCACCTGGCCAGCTTTCGGGCAAATTCCGTATTTGACGCCTCCCCGTCAACTTCTCTCTCGCCGCCCTCTCCATCAGCTCCTCATAGGAGAGGGGGGCACTCTCTTCAACTCCATCCTGAAGAAACCCTGCTGCAGTCCCAGGGTAAAAGCCATCATCAGACTATGGCCCGACATCTCCTGGACCTGGGTGACCTCTTGGAACCTGTCGACGTAGCTCCCCAGCGTCTCATTCACTCCCTGCTTGATGTGGAACAAGGACCCGACTCCTCTTCCTCCTCTTCGAAGTAGTGAACCTCAATATGAACCCTCGGCGCAGGTCCTCGAAGCAGTAGATGGAGCTGGCCGGCAATTGGTGAAATCACTCCCTCGCCTTCTCCTTGAGGGTGATAGCGAAGAGTCGACATTTGAAGCCATCCGACATCTGTTGGATCGAGACCACGTCCTCAAACCACTGGACGTGCTAGACCGGGTCTCCCTTCCCAGTGTAGTAAGACATCTCGGTTCCTGAACCCCTCTGGAACTGGGGCAGACGAGACCAACTCGCTGAAGGGGTTGCCTCCCTATGACGGGCGAGCTGGAGCATCCCGCGCGCCCATGTCGCCGAACCGGCCTCCACCTACGAGCCGGGGAAAAGCACGCGCCCGGGGAGCTCGCATCC
This sequence comes from Platanthera guangdongensis, assembly GCA_039583875.1. NCBI lineage: Eukaryota > Viridiplantae > Streptophyta > Magnoliopsida > Asparagales > Orchidaceae > Platanthera > Platanthera guangdongensis. Next base: position 164,554,384 of record CM077159.1, read on the forward strand.
CCTCCTTTTTCTGCGACCTCCTTCCCAGCTCGCCTGCTGGAGCCTCCTCGCCCAGAGATGGGGCGACAGCAATTGGAATGGCTGGAGTCGAGCACTCGGCCCGCGTGCGAGTGCGAACTTGACGAGGCTGAGTACTCGTTCCTGAAATCCTCAAACATCCCACCGTGGCTAGGGGGCGGCGGGGGCGGCGAGTCCGACATGTCTGAGCCTTGTCCTCCCGTCCTCGAGCCTGCTGGAAATTTTCTGTGCTGACCACTCTCTTACGCTCACGCACCAAAATGTTGAAACCGAAAACTCGGTTTCTGTGGAGTTCACCCTTAGGGAAGGGGTGATCGCACACATACTTTCTTTCTCAGAAGCAAATGACAAAGGAAGCAAAAAGGACCAAACCCAAGGCTCAGCGTGGAGGACCCACCATACACCCGGAAGATCTTAGAGTGTTTCCCCTCCTTAGCCAAAGGCAGAGCTAAGGCTACCTCAGAAAGCTCTAAAGACTTAGGAGCAAAAGAGTATGAAGCGTGCCTTCTGAGGTGCCCCTTGGGTCTTATTTATAGATTTTCTGAAAACAGCCTGCAATAGCCAACCTCCGTTGTTCTGAACAGTTATGTGCAGCCCAACTTGGTCTGCCACAGCGCAACTCGCCGCTGTTCTAACAAGCTATTCGCATCCATGGGAGGGGCATCCAGGTAATTTTTCCCCCTGGGCCCCACTGCGCAAGTCCCACAGACTCGGAGGTCAGCTCGCCACTGCTCTTCGCGCCCAGGGGCGAGTGCGACCTGACTCCGCACTCGCCGCCTCCTATTTCGAGTGCGAGCCAGCCGCCGCGACCTGCTTGTGCCTCTTGCCGAGGGCAGGCGGGCGCCGGGGCGCTTGTAGAAGAGCGGGCTGGCCCGGTCTCAAACTGCCGTCGCGGGAGCCCCGAAAGGGGGCTCACTGAATGGACCTGTCGAACCCAACCCTGAAAATTAGTTCGACGAATGGCGCGCCTGAACTCTGCTCGACGAATGCTGACCCAAACTCTGCTCGACGAATGTCTGGCGCGCACGCGGTGCGCGAGAGATAGGGAAGGGACAGCTCGTGCGGCTCGCCCGCCTGACTTGGCGAGAGCGAGCTGGCATCCGGGGCCCGCCCATATATTGCTCTAGGTGCGGTAGGGTACCTTGGTCCGCTCGCCTGGTCTGGCAGACCCACTCGACGAACACGGGGTTGTACAGGGCCGTTGCAGGATCATCTCTGCCTGTGTAGTAGACATTTTTGGCTCTCGAAACCTCTCTGGAACTGGGGCCGAGACGATCAACTCGCTGAAATGGCTCCCCCTCTCACCGGGCGAGTCAACCCATCTCGCGCGGTCGGCTCGCTGATCTTTTCAGCACTCGCCTGACCGGGGAACGGCTCCCGCCAAGAAAGATCTCTTTCATTGCTTTCTGCCGGTACCTCTTCCCGGGTCGCTGACCAAGGCGTTCTTACCTAGAAACGGGCGCGACCACCGGGACAGAAGGCACCTCCCACTCGCCTCTCGCAGCGAATGTGAGGTGAAATGGTCTGTATAACCTCCTCTTGAAATCTTCCAACATTCCAACTGTGACACCACTCGCTGGTGGTGGTAGGTTGCCCGAGCCAGCTCCTTCTCCTTTCCCTCCAGCCATGATACTTTCCTTGAGATTTTCTTAAACAGACTACAGTCCATGCTCACCACACCAAAATGTTGAAACTGATGACCGATCTCAAAAAGAGTTCAGACCCAAAGGGGGTAGCATGCACTTACTTATCCTGAGCTGCAGCGCGGAGGTCCCGTCACATACCTAGAAGATCTGAGAGAGATCCCCTCCCAAGACAAAGCTCAGCTAAGCAATTTGGAGGGCTCTAGAAACCAACCAAAGCAAAATGGACGGGGAAGAAAGCCAAAGACTCATCCCATCCAAAGTTACCTTTAAGGTTTTATTTATAGTTTTTCTTACTTGGCCTGCAAATAGCGCAATCCCGGCTTTTGGATATACTATGTGCAGCTCAGATAGGTCTGCCAACAGCCAAACTTCGTTGTTTGGAGAGATTATTAGCATACCAGCAAGGGCATTTTGGTAAAAACACTACTAAGCGAGTGGTCTGTGTTGCTTCCACTCGCCTGGGTCGGCGAGTGTCGTGGTGAGACTGGCACTTGCTGCCGACTCAGGGCATGAGCAAGTGCAAGCTGGGTTACCGCACTCGCCCCTCCCCAGGTCTGATCTTGGGGCGAGTTCAGGCTTACGTGCCCCACACGCCTCCTACGCCCTTAGATGCATGACATACGCAAGTCGGGGAGAGATCTTGGTCCACTCGTCCATCTGACTCGCTTAACTCTCAAAAGCCACTTCCCCCTCCTCGATCCTGCTCTGAGGGTCCCACTCGGTGAATACGGGGTTGTACACATGTGGCTCTGACCTTAGAGCAACGTTCATCGAGCTCGCTTCATCGGATAGTTTGTTAGCAGAGGATCCTCGGGGCGGATTGCATCCTGAGGTGAGGCGTTCCCCTGTGCATCCGTCGGTCACGTCCCATGTGTCTGCTACATTGGGAGGGTTGGACACTCCGAGGTCCTGTAGTATGGTTGGACACTCCGAGGTCCGTTGGGTAGTGGAGCGTTGTTCGCAGGTGAGTTAGCCGGGGCTAACCCTGGGGAGCTCTTCCGGGGCTGCGCAATTTGTGTAGGTGCGTGTGCTTTTTCTTGCCATTCTTGTTAGTTGGGGGATGTTGAAACTTGTCTGAGCTTTTGAGAACATCTTCCCACAGTTGGAGCCAAACTATTGCGGGTCGCCCGGTCTTTCCCCGGTCCGGAGAAATCAGTCCGCATTAACTCGAAATTGGATCGGGCGCGCAAACATTCAAAGTAAATAGTTTCAAATGACAAGATGCTTGATGTGAAAAACCTGGAAAAGGTAAAAATCCACGTAGCTAGATTTGTGGCGAGCCAAAATCCACTAGTTCTTTTGAGTTTACAGGAATTGAGATTTGATCTCGGAGGGTGGCAGGTTGTTTCTTTGTTATAAGACACAAAGTACGAAAAAGATGAAAAAGACTAAGTACTCGGAGCCTCAATGGAAGCACTCTGGCTTTGAAAATCTAAGTTTAGGGCTGAGCATTATTTGAAACTCGAAAGTCGCTCGAAAAACGTTTGAAAATTGAGCCGAATCGGAGTCGGTTAAATTGATTCGACTCAATTTGAGCCGATTCAATTTGACTCGAATCTGATTTCGAGTCGACTTCGAGCCAGCCCTGAATCGCTCGAAATATGATTCGAATCAACTCGAATTAAATAAAAAAAAATTGTATTTATTAATATATTCTTATTTTAAGATTAAAAATAACAAAATTTAAACCTAAACAAAAATAATGAAGGCTTTAAATGTTTCATTTGCTAAATTTATACGTTGTGTAATTTAATTTGAATAAAACTAGAAAAAACGAAAAATTACTCAATTTCGAGTAGACTCGATTCGATTTCGAGCAGACTCGATTCGATTTCGAGCTGACTCGGAATCGAGCCATTTTGAGTTGAGCCGACTCGACTCGAAATCAATTTCGATTTCGAGTCGAAGATTTCGATTTCGAGTCGAAGATTTCGATTTCGAGTCGAGTCAAAATCGCTCGAACTCGACTCGATATCAGCCCGAGGCTAAGTCCACGATACCCCGATGAAAGCGTTCCAGCTTGGAAATTTGAACAAGTCCACGGAGCCTTTGCGCAAGAAGAGGAGCAGAGCGGATTCCTAAGTGGAGGATCGACCTAAGTCCACGATCTTGATGGAAAATCTCAGAGCTCTCTCTTGCCTCCGGTGTTGCTTGTCGTCAAATGAAGGCTTGTGAGCCTATTTATAGTTTTCTGGAGGGATACCTCGGTAACTGCGTCGGGGCGGATTTGTGTTGACGAATGACGTCGCTCCATTTTGATCACATAGATCACCAATTTTAGTGACCTAAGTGCCCCTCGGGTGGCTCGAGCAGGATGCTCGGAGGCGACAACGACCGACGGAGTCCGAAGTAGGCGGTTGCGGCTGGTCTGACGGCGCACACAGGTTCGTGCGCGCCGGGGGGGCGCAGTCAGGCATGCTGTTCGAGTGCTATGCGGTCTTGCCGTGCGTGCTGCTTGTGCGTGTGTGTCAGTTCTACCTCCTTCCGGGGTGCTTCCGGTACTTGGGGAAAGCGCAGCTTCACGCGCGTAACTTGTCCGGTCGGGTTCATGCTTACTTGATCCGAATCTCGCTAGTTTGACTTAGAAATTTCAGGATGAACCACATAAAAATGCATGAATTTTTTTTGGGGAGGTCGGGCGTTCACAAATGATGATTCATGACCACCGTGTTCACGACTGTCACCACTGCACCAAACAAGCCTTCAATTCCACTTTAATTAAAAATGAAAACATTTATGAACAGAGCAAATCATATCTACCCATTAAAACCATAGATTTGTCAGATTATCTTAACAATACAAATGATCAAAATATCACATAAATATATTTTTTAGATATTTGTGACTAAAATTCAATAGCATTCATTGTAATTTTTCCAATTTGCACATTTTCCAACTTAAATAATTTTATGCCCATAATAATGCATGGAATCAATCCTAAATCGAGATAAAATAAGAGGAGACAACGAATTTGGATGCGATGAACAAAAATATTCAAGAAATTGAATCTTCTTAATTATTTAATGCAAAAATATTCTACTTTGACGAGGAAAGATATACTGTGAGCTAAAGCATTATGCCTATAAATTGATCCTCTTTCTGTTGACTCATACCACCCAAAAAGATTAATGAACATGAAGAGTAGATTTGTGATGTTGATAGGAAGGCAACTTTATTAGTGATTGTGTGTAATTTTTAGTTTCATAGAGGAAATTTCTAGCTTTCCTTCGTCAAATTCTCTTTTTTTTCTTCGGTTAAGGAGAAAGAGCGGGAAGGAAGAAGAAGCCCTAAACCGTTATTAGAGATCAAGTTGGAGCTCCAAATCGCAATCCGAGTCTAAGGCTGCATTTGGCGTGGCTTATCGCGGCTATTTGCTCCGGTGAGGTTGGACAAAAATGTCATTGTCATGCCAAAATCTTATGTCTCAAACTAGTTTCATTTTTGTAGCATTTGTCATACCAAACATACATTCTATGACAATGACGTTTTTGTCCAAACTCACCAGAGCAAATAAGTTGTGGTAAGCTCTGCCAAACGCAAAATGCGTGGGGTGGCGGGTGTTCATATTGTCTATGTCGGGGCAGCGAAAACTCGTAAACGACTGCTTGTGTGTGACTACGTACAGTGTGCACGGGTTGATCAAAGTGAGCTGCAGTTAGAGTTTTCTCATTTGTTTGCAGGAGCAGTGTTTCTGTTGCTTTTACTCACTTTTTTTTCCGCCTCGTTATCTGCCTTATTGCTTTCTCCTTTCCCATACATAACTTCTTTACAATTCCCACAGCAGTCTCTCTTCCCTTCACCATTGATCCTTATCTCCTTTGCCTGCACCGCCCCCCTGCAAGCTAGAAAGTGGTGAATATCGCCAGCGTATCCAAAACACAGGCCCATTTTATACTGTTTCATTTCAGCAAACTTTGAACTTTCAATTAATATATATGTGTTTGTTTTCTAATCTTTTTAATAAATCTTCTCCATGAAACTCAAAATTCTACGGGGGAAGGAGTGAGAAATGGATCCAAACTCTTGAATCATAAGTGAAACTAACAAATTCTAGTTGGGGCGCGTTCTGATATAGGTCTCCTAAAATTGAATATTTAGTCCCAGATGATGCGGATCCAAACTCTTGAATCTCGATTTGAGAGAAGGGTTTGATTTTTGAGATATCAAAGGCTCGCTGGTGTCCATTCCTGATGCGACCTGATGGGGCCCTGAGCCGCTCTACCATGGATCCACCGGGGCCGCGGCCCAGCACCCCTAACACTTCTCCTCTGAGCCGCTCCATTATGGATCCATGGTCGGCCTGACACAACGAGTTGTTGAGGCCGAAATTCGAATTCAGACTCTCCTAGATAGGTCATAGGAGAGGCTTTCCTGAATTCCTAACACCAACTGAGCCGTGCCGACCATGGAACCATGGTGGAGCGGCTCGGGGCCCCTTTTGGTCACATTCGTTCCTGGGTAGAGAATATTATATATAAATATATATATATATATATATATATATATATATATATAATATATATATATATATAATAATATATATAATAGATAGAGAGAGAGAGAGAGAGAGAGAGAGGGAATGTGAGGGAAGAAAAAAGGAAATAGAGGAACTAACTTCTTTCTTCACCATCCTACTATCTTTCTCTCCTCCATCTCTCTGTCCTTCTCTTACATTCCCCTCGTCTCCCTCTATGTTCATTCTCTCACCACCAAATGAACTGAAATCAGTGGACCGATGAAATCTTAAGAATCAAAGCTTTCTCTCATGTCAACATTCTAGATTTTGGATTCGCATCATCGAGTACTACATATTGAACTAGAGCGAGGTAGGGCAAAGCAGAAATGTCAGAGAAGTAGGCAAAGAATATCGTGTCCAAACCAATATGTAGAGAAATCATTGTTTTATGTGCTCTGAGCACCCTAATTTTTCCTTATATGATTTTATTGGTTTTAGCAAGTGTCTGTATGCTCTCAAAAACATATCTCTTTTATACCAATGCTCAACAATTCAACTTTTTCCAATCGATAAAATATTCATGATGTTGCATGGACATAAAGAATACCTGTTAAATCTCACCGCCTGCAACTACAACTTTTAGCACTCAAATCAGCAGTCCATTTATCTCCTATTTACTCTTCAACTTCAAATTTGTGATGACCATTCAATACTAAAATGTAACTGTGTGCATTTTTTTGTTATTTTCCAAAATTTGTTGTATGCAATGACATATTTCGCCATTAAACTTGAAGATCACTTTATTCCTTTGTGTGTTAAGCATTTTCCTTAATTAGCAACACGCTTATAGTTTCCAACATTATTATTATTATTGGTTTATCATTTGCTTTTAGAATTACCTTGCTAAAAGTATCAGAAAAATTGTTTAACATGTCACATTTAAGCCACGTACTACAATGAGACTCTGTCCAATGTTTTTCATCTCATTCTTTAGTAATATTTTTGGTACGTATACATGCCTATTACTGTTTCATGTGCGATCAAATCCGGCTGTATAATTCATGATTTCAACGACTCAAATTTTTCGTTAAAAATGCGATCGTATTTTCTCTAATACGGTCATATTGAAAAGTGATCAAACAACATTGATTTCACGATCTTACGGCCGAATTTTCTACCGCAGGTACGTATACGTACCAAAAAAAATTCTCCTTTAACCCATTCGTAAGTTTTTTATCTCTAGCTTTCAACTTCTTCATTTCATTATTGAAGTCCACTAGCCTAGCAACGGATGCAGTTTTTCATAGCATATCTTAGTTGTAGGTCTTTATATTTTTGGTTAAGGTTATTATACATATGTCGCAAGCAAAATCTATGTTCTGCAGCTTCATCATAAATTTGAACCTCGCGACATTTCCCTTTCTGTGTCTTAATTGGACGATGACTGACTACCACGGTCTTTTAAATGAATTCCGACGTTCGTACTCAATGATTGATTTGATTCAACTCTTTCACCAACTATTTCAATCTCATCATCTATATTGTCATCAAGTATCAAGTCATCAAACTCAAACTCACTATCATTCAAATCATCATCAATAAATGACAAAATTTTATCCTCAAATTCATTATTCAAGTATTGTGACTCACAACTACTATGACCATCAAACCCCTCTTCTAAACAATTTTCATCAACTAACATGCTATCCCACTCCATATCTCTAGGATGAGACATTTCTAAAACCAAATGCAAATTACACCTAAAAAATAAAATTACATGGGACACGCAAACATAAAATTTCTAAAATATGAAGTAAAAAAGGAAAAGGAGGTAATACCAGAGATCTCGGCTTGCACAATGTTTGATTATAAGCAGTAATGAGAACCCCTACGCGATGTTCTTGAAATTGGATGTTTTTGAGTGAAACCAATTCTTGGCATTCACAAACTTAGAGTTCCATCCATTAATTAGGTACTATTTGTGGCATTCATTTCACATAATTTTTGACTCAATTGAGTCAATGATTCATGCATTGAAATGAAAATTCATCAAGACTCCACTCAGTTACATTCCACATCACAACATGCCAAATTAAGCATATACTGAAGTCCATTGCATGGGCAGGTCATCAAAAACAAAAAAAATGGAAAAAAAATCTACAAAAATAGAAGAAATATCAGAATTAAAAGGAAAAAAAGGTTTCAAAATTGATGATAATATTGTAATTATTTACAATAACTCTATGAAACTCATTTGCTTCAACTAGCCTGAAACACCGAGAGAATCAAAAGAACATTGCTGACTGAAGAGAAAAATGGTGCATGAAACACACAAGAGAGTGAGAAAATCCTAAAATATAAAATACAATAAATTTTAAGAAAACATGATCCATTGACCAACAAAGAGGTAAGGAGTATTGCAGACAGTAAATGTACCTCAATTGAGAGGGAAAGCCCGATTTCTTAACTGGTAGCAGTGTTCCAAATCTGAAGTTTGCAGTGAAACCATGAAAAATCCGGTTTGATCGATTGCTCCTTACCTCTCTGTTGGTCGATGGATCATGTTTTCTTAGAATTTTTTGTATTTTATATTTTGGGAATTTCTCATTCTCATGTGTGTTTTATGTACCATTTTTTTTCTTTTGCAGTCAGTAATGTCATTTTGATTCTCTCACGGCGTTTCTACCTAGTTAAAGTAAGTGGTTTTGATGAGTTATTATTTATAAATAGAACATCACATCATCATCAATTTTGAAAACATTTTCTCGTTCTAATATTTCTTCTTTTTTGTGGGTTTTTTTTTCATTTTTTTTGTTTTCCTTTGCCTACCCATGCAATGGACTTGCTTAGTTTGGCATTTTGTGATGTGGAATGTAATTGAGCAGAGTCCTGATAAATTTTAAATTCAATGCATGAATATGTATATTTTATCAAAGGGTCTCGTTTTATTCCTCATAGGATGAGATGGGAAGGTAAGCACATGATGAATATAAGCAGACTCTTAAATCTAAACACGAACCTGTTCCACCCGCTTTGCACCTGCTGCTCATTGACTGTTATGAAAAAACCAGTCCATGCAGATAATTTTTAGATCTTAAAAAAATTAATCTAACAGCAAAAAGAGCGGTTACGAAGAATAATAAGCACGAAACAATAAGAAACACCATAAATAAAAACACCAAATATAAAGTGGTTTCCCGAAATTGGGTATGCTCGCTATGCATGCAAAATATTTTATTTTCTTTTCTCAAACATACAATACGACTATAAAAGAGGGAAAAATATACTGAGGATTGATGACGATTTAGAATCCTCCAAGATCCGACAGCACACGTTGCGACGAGAAAGAAATACGACGGAAAGAGAATAAGTCGGCGGCCGAGAAGACGAGCACACTGCAGCGAGGAGGAACCCATCGTTGAGGCTACAACAAGAAGAAAGCTCGTCGATCAAGGTAGGCGGTGCCAACCACAAAGAAACGCGCATGCGAAAGCAACAATGAAGAATGCCTCTGGTTCAACCAAGACCGGCCAACTACTCCACGTATTCCTACTGGCCGAATTATCTTATGCATGGGGAAAAAACCAACCACGCTTTTTTAGAGGTGAAGAACCCTAAAATCGGGTAGAAAGGAGGGTCAGTTGAATCCAATCAAGGAAGGAGAAAAAATCCCCTTCCAAAAAATATCCTCCATTAGCGGTAAGAAATATATATTGTCACCAATGCAATATAACTGATTTAGAAGATTCCAAAAATGGAGTCATCGATTTAACTGTCTCCAAAGAAGCGCATGCAAGAGTTGATTCCAGAGGAATAGGCAGCACGCTCAACAATCTCCACCTTGACGCCTCTTCCAGACATGCTCCATCTGGCTGAGATAACTCCAAGAACTCCAACGATCAGCAAGATCAAACCCAAATGAACTATCTAAATGAACTTCGGTCAAGAATGGATCATAAGAAAACTCCTTCAATCCTGAGTAGCACAAAAACTGGACTGATGTGGTTGTCTCAAAAATGCTCCACCTTAGAGCCAAACTTTCAACTGCTCCACCTCCAACGGTGTTTTCCCATACAAAAAAATGGAACCTGTCAAAACTTCTGGCCTTTGATGTGCACACGTGAGAGAAATAGATAAATGCAGACACATCAACAATGAATGCAAACAAATAGACCTCAAATGAGAAAAATGAACTCATATGAGAACTAATCAAAAAAGATAGATTAGACATACTCTAAGCACAAGTAAAACGAAGGAGTAACAAGGGAAGAGATTAGATAATAAAATGGTGATTAAATTATATTCACAAAATGAAATTCTGACCATGAAAAAATACTCAAAAAATAAGAGTTATAAATACACAAGTATAGAGATAGCATGACAAAAAATAAAGAGAGATAAACATGAGCAAATGAAAGAATGATAATCACGAAACAAAAAAGGACATAAATGCATAAATCCAAAAAAGAAAACACACAAAAAGGACAAGAAAAAAAATAGGTGAGGAAAAACACTATAAGATGTTATCATTTGCATCCTCAAGGCATAGAAATGCGACAGACCTTTATTTTTCATCACTAGGAGTCTTTCTTTTTTCCTTGTTCTGAAGCTTCTAACAATCATTGATTTCATGACCTTTCTTTTTGTATTAGTTGCAGTGACTATCTGAATTATTAAAAGCGATGACTATGTTGATGGCGGTCGTAAACACATTGATTAAATCGTCATTTGTTAAGGATCCCTAACAAACTTCATCTGTTTGAACATAAAAGTTCGTGAAGTTTATCATTTGGGCGTTAACAAAATGACATTTTAACCCTGTATTCACGACCGCCACTACCACGCCAAATGGAGCCTAAAGCCAGCCGGTAAGCATCTTCTAAATCTGCCAGTAAACAAACGAAAGCATTTACAACAATTATCACAAGATCACGATTCTCTCTTTCTATTGCCCAAAATTCTGATTGTACACTCTCTTTTCTCTAAAACCGCATCCTTTACCTACTCATATTCCTGGAAAAAAAATGATTTTGCGAAGAAATTCACAATTAAAATTAAGCTTCGGTTCATGCGATAGTAATCGCTTGATTGATGAAAATAAGTCCCCCAAAACGGAGCATAAATCAACGTTGGATTGATTTTCACTCCTTTACAATCGAATATAGGTTGAATGCAAGTGCAGGTCCTCTGTCAAATTTCACTCTTGGCCCATAAATCATCACCGGTGAATTCTCATTTCAGAGTGAGGGGAACCTCCATCCAACTGACTCCGGGTTCCTTCCTCACCATCATCTCCCTCATGGAACTCGTGACTTTAGAAACTTTGCTTCACTTTTGCCTCCGTCCAGCGATGAATATGTTGCTTGAGATCACGGTAAGAGTCGTCCCCTCCCTATTCCGCCGCCACCCACACCATGCAACCTTTGTCGGAAAGGCCGCCGGAGTGAATATAAGGCTCGGCCAAAACTTTTGCTGGAAATTAATTAGGAGCGGAAAGGAAGGGATAGCTGTAAAAATGGGGTGCTATTATAAAAAACTTAAATTAAATATTAATTATGATATTAACTAGTCGAGTACATTAGAACTATCAGGCCGGTTCGAGACCGGTCTTTTAGATACACAGGTATAGCGATAATAAGGACAAGAAAAAATATCTCAAAAAATAAGAGTTATAGATACACAGGTATAGCGATAGCATGACAAAAAATAAAGAGAGATAAACATGAGCAAATGAAAGAATGATAATCCCGAAACAAAAAAGGACATAAATGCATAATCCAAAAAAAGAAAACACACAAAAAGGACAAGAAAAAAAATAGAGTGAGGAAAAAACACTATAAGATGTTATCATTGCATCCTCAAGGCATAGAAATGCGACAGACCTTTCTTTTTCATCACTAGGAGTCTTTCTTTTTTCTTGTCTGAAGCTTCTAACAATCATTGATTTCATGACCTTTCTTTTTGTAGTAGTTGCAGTGACTATCTGAATTATTAAAAGCGATGACTATGTTGATGGCGGTCGTAAACACATTGATTAAATCGTCATTTGTTAAGGATCACCTAACAAACTTCATCTGTTTAAACATAAAAGTTCGTGAAGTTTTATATTGGGGCGTTAACAAATGACATTTTAACCTGTATTCATGACCGCCACTACCATGCCAAAGGAGCCAAAGCCCAGAGCGGTAAGCATCTTCTAAATCTGCAGTAAACAAACAAAGCATTTACAACAATATCACAAGATCACGATTTTCACTCCTTACATGCTCATATTCCTGGAAAAAAAAATGATTTTGCGAAGAAATTCACAATTAAAATTAAGGTTCGGTTCATGCGGTAGTAACCGCTTGATTGGTGAAAATAAGTCCCCCAAAACGGAGCATAAATCAACGTTGGATTGATTTTCACTCCTTACAATCGAATATAGGTTGAATGCAAGTGCAGGTCCTCTGTCAAATTTCACTCTTGGCCCATAAATCATCACCGGTGAATTCTCATTTTCAGAGTGAGGGGAACCTCCATCCACTGACTCCGAGTTCCTTCCTCACCTTCATCTCCCTCATGGAACTCGTGACTTTAGAAACTTTGCTTCATTTTTGCCTCCGTCCAGCGATGAATATGTTGCATGGATCACGGTAAGAGTCGTCCCCTCCCTGTTCCGCCGCCACCACACGTGCAACCTTTGTCGGAAAGGTCGCCGGAGTGAATATAAGGCTCGGCCAAAACTTTTGCTGGAAATTAATTAGGAGCGGAAAGGAAGGGATAGCTGTAAAAATGGGGTGCTATTATAAAAAATTTAAATTAAATATTAATTATGATATTAACTAGTTGAGTACATTAGAAACTATCAGGCCGGTTCGAGACCGGTCTTTTAAAAGACCGGTCTTTTGGCCTATCAGTCCGGATCGGGACGATTTGAGCCGGACCGAGTCTGTCACCACTCAACTGGCCCGGTCCGGGACCGATTTCCTCCTCTTGAGGAGGATCGGCTCCGGTCCGTCCCAGACCAGTCATTTTCCATCCACCTCCACATTATGCCCAAGTGTAAAAGACCGGTCTTTAACTTTCAAATTTCCTCCTCTTGATAAGGACTGGTTCAATGATGAGGAGAAGAAGCAGTCCAAGGCATTGAAGGTCACCTGCAACCTCAATAGTGTTGCGTGCAAGCTGAGATGATCGGTCTTTCACCGGTCCCGATCTAGGACCAATCTTTGATGAAAAAAGGGGGACCCCTTGGGCCCCCTGGGACTGGACCGGTCCTAACCGGGGCGGTCGCGCCTGGTTAGGACCGTTTTTTGTGCATGTCTACTATTAATTAAGCTCTATATTTATAATTAAATATGTTGCGGATCGCCCGATTTTTTCCCCGATCAGGATAATCGGACCGTCTTAGCTCGGAGTCAAACCGGGCACACAAATATATAAAGAAAATCACAGCAAATGACAAGAAAGCTTTTTGATGTGAAACCCCGAAAGGGTGAAAAACTACATTGTTGGATCTGTGTCGAGCCAAATTCCACTAGATCTCGTGTGTTTACCAAAATTGGAGTTTGATCTCGGAGGGCGACAAGCCGCAACTCCGTTACAAGTGTAGAGAATGAACTGCGACGAGGAGAAAATGACTAAGTTCCCTGAGGCTCGATGGAAGCTCTTCGGCCTTGAGATGACATTGAACTCATGGAATCTCGGTCGAAGCCTTCAAGATGGAAAATCTTCTAAGTCCGCAAAGCTTCTAGAGGGAGCACTCTCGTTGATGCAGAGCCTAGATGAGAGCGCTATTGCGGAGCCTGTTGACGTCACTTGAGGTGTGAGGAAACTATGGCACAAGGAGGAGAGCGGAGTGAATTCCTGAGTGGAGAATCAGCCTAAGTCCACGATCTCGCGGAAAACCTGAGAGCACTTTCTTGCCTTTGTAGTTGTTTGACTTGAAATGAAGGCATAATGACATATTTATAATTTTTTGGAGGGTCGCAGTGGTAATTGTATCGTGGAGTGATTTGTGCTGGTGAATGGCGTCACTCCATTTCAATCACGCGGATTGTCAATTTTGTCAAAATGACGAAAGTGCCCCCTTCCCACCGGATAGTTTGGGCGGCACGGACAAGGTGCCTGAAGGCGGCGGCGGTGCCCGGAGGAGGCGGCGATGCCCCGAGGCGTCGGGAGAGGCGGAGGCCGATGCCAGCGGCGGGGGCTGCTGTCGTACGGGCACGGCGCGCACGCAGTGCAGGGGTAAAGGCCTCGGGGCCGCGTGGGGCGCGCGCTGGGGCTGCACGACCGCTCGGGAGTGCGGGCAAGCCACGCGGGGCGGAGTCCTGGTGCGTTCTCCCGGTCTCCTTGGGTTCTTGGGTTCTTGTGGTTCTCTAATGTTCTAGTCAATTGAGCTCCCTTGGGCATGGGACCAGTTCGACTCAAAAATTTCGTGGATACCTATCAAATACCCCCAAATGTAATTGAGTCATGGTCTGTTAAGCGATGAACGCGGAATAGTTAGTGGTTGTCTAACACAGCTAGAGGGGATGAATTGGTGTATTCAGTTTTAGTGGGTTTTTTCAATTTCAGTTGTTTAGTGAGAAAGAATGCAAGCACGCAAAAAACACACAGAGATTTATAGTGGTTCCCCAAGGTCTGGGTACATCTACTTTCATTTTACACCTATTTAGCCATGTACTAGACTAGGCAACCTCCTCCAAACTTGGCTCAACAGAGCTTATAGCACAAATCCCTCAGGATTTCTCAGGTCTCCTCCAAGACCCTTGTAGTACCCCCCCCCCCCCCCCCAACCTTTTGCCCGGGTCGGGCCGGAGGGGTACTACTGGCCAAGACGTCCACCCAAGGCTCATAGGGGAAACAATCCACCTTATTCAAGCACTAGATGGCCGCCTTGAGTGGTTCGAATCATAACATTCACAACCCATCAGAATATAGCGGAAGCATTAACAGGGAACCACTACATATCATATTAAACATATCATATTAATACATAGGTTCTAGGGCCGAAGCCTTATGCATTTATAAATGCCCGTGGGCTATACATGTACTACATAAGTCTCTCACACACTCTCTCTTCTAAACTGCTCGGCGGTACTCACGTCTCTAAACGCCGGAGACGGCGGGGGTGCATCTGCTCGAGTAGACCTAGCTGCTGGCGTAATCTCCTGCGGCAGCGGGTCACTATGGTGCTCCACCTCCTGTGAATGGTTAATCAAATAACCGTTAGTCACAGAGCTAAGTGGAAACAAATCTCCTCCCCGGATCCACATCCTGGGGACGAGCACGCACCCACCCAACAAAAGTAAATAGCCGAAGCAAGAGAGGGTTATCAAACATCATTTCATATATGAACAACTAGGAGCAATTATAAAAGAGTGCAGTATAACCGGAAAAAGCAGCAATAATTATAAAACAGTTATAGCAAGGCTCTACTAGCTCCTCAGCACAACAGGTTTTCATATCTTGAATTCTATCGCAGGCATTCACAGCGCGCACACACAACCGCAGGCACTCATAGCCGCGCACACAAACCGCAGGCATTCATAGCCGCGCACACAAACCGCAGGCATTCATAGCCGCGCACACAAACCCTATGTCGACATAGTTTGGACCGCTTCTGTTCCAGCAGGGTAGCGAGCCCCCGCGGGCCTCATCGATGTGGCCGTCGGTGACAGTGGCCAGTCTGCCACTTTAGGGGTGATCGTACTGCACAACCCAGGCCCTAACGTACAACCATGTGTACTCCTGGATGTGAGTGACATCCGGTAAAATATTTCGGCCGACCAGCGGAGGAAACCCGACGGGGAATATAACGGCCGGTCACCCGTGGTACTCATCTCCTGTCGCCTTGAGCCGTCAACCTTCCCGCACCGGTACGAACGGTCTGCGGAAAGGACCGACCGCCACCATTTCACCGCAAGCAATTTACAATCAATCAAACAATTGCAAACAATATAACATCGGGTCTACGACGGCCTGCCTTACTAGGCTTACACTTTGGGCATCGGCACTTTGCTCTACTTTCGACAAGGAGCGTGGGAGCGCTTTATTTGGGGCTAGACCTGGAGGACTACCTCAACTCCGGTTATCCCCAATTAAGGCTCAACCTAAACAACAACTGCTCGTCAGAGCAGGACCCGGGAATATAAAAGTAAATTGCGATAAGATCAAGTGCGGTGGTTATGCTGCTTATTTAAAGTGCTGGAAAAAAAGTGACCAGTACGAGACTGGATAAGCTTGACCAGTATGCAACTGGAGTAGTACTAAATAGAAAGTACTGAAATAAGCCTGACCAGTACGCAACTGGAGTAGTACTGAAATGAAAGTACTGAAATCAGCTTGACCAGTACGAGACTAGAGTAGTACTGAAATGAAAGTACTGAAATAAGCTTGACCAGTACGAGACTGGAGTAGTACTAAAATGAAAGTACTGAACTGAAAAGAATAAAGGAACTGGACCAGTGTAAGACTGGAATAATCATAAGAAAATGTTTTAGTCCAATCCTCAATCACTCCATTCAGGAGGCTTCAGTTCCATCTCCGTTCTCAGGAGAGATTCAGTTTCATCTCCATCCAGGAGAGATTCAGTTCCATCTCCATCCCGGAGAGATTCAGTTTCATCTCCATCCAGGAGGCACATTCAGTTCCATCTCAGTTTTAAATAAGGTTTCCTTGAGTTACACCCTTTATATTAAGATCCGATTATGAGTTGGTTGCGCCTTATTAACCACGGCTTAATCGAATCGGGGATTATCAGGAGTTACACTCTCATTATTCGTCAAGAATAATTCATAACTTACCACTCGTACTCTCATCTTCCGAGCGTGCCCAATCGCCGAGAGTCGAGGCGCTCGACAGTTTTCATGAAATCTCGAAACACCGGAGCTTGTCACTTGCCTCGGTCACTCTCGTCGATATGAAATTTATTCAAATTAGAGAGGATATTTCACGCGCTCCAATTTTCATTTTCGAAGAAAACAAGCGTAATAATATCGAGCGCGGTCCTAGGCTTCCATTTTTTGGGAAAAAATATCAAAACTTATCCCCATGAGCTCAAATTTTGATACAAACCCTTATATGGATATAAAATGAGCATAGAAAAATTTTCATAATTTTCAAAGAGTTTTGGCCCTTTACTTTGGCCAAATAATGTTTAATTGGACTTTTAAAAATACCAAATCAACACCAAAAATTCTCAAAATTTTTTGTGGAGGAAGCCCTCATCAAGGGGAACATTTTTCATGTTCAAACCGTTTTCCCTAGGAGCCTATTTTAGTCTCCAAAAATAATCATCTATTATTATATATTATAATATTATAATAATATTATTTATAAAATATTTTACAATTCACCTCCTTCTCCCCCCCGCTGTATCATTCCCGCGCACCTTACGGGGCTTCTCCGCCGCCGGCCGGCCACCGGCCGGCCGTTTGCTCCACCACCGGCCAACCCGCCGGTGGTGGGCGCTCCCTCCGGCGGTGGTCGGCGGCCTGCCGCCGCCGGCCGCCGCCGGAGCATTTTTTTTAAAAAAATGGACGGGAGGGGAGGGGGGGTGACGGCGGCGGCGCTCCGGCCGCCGGGAGTGCCATGCAGGAAGTCCAAAATGGAGAAGGAGGAGGGAGAAGGCTTCCACCTGAGTTTGGTGGGCTCGGGAGGGGCCGGCTTGGTCGGACATGGCTCAAGGTGGTGGAGGAGGGGAGGAGGAGCTCCGGCTTGGCTTTTTCCGGCCACCTGAGCTCCGGCAGAGGGGGGAAGAAGGGGGATGGGGTTTCTCTGAGAGTTGTGAGGGAAAGTGAGGGGGTGGGTAGCTTTTATAGGGAGGGGGAGGGGGAGCTCCCTCCCTTTTGGGTGGTGTGGGACTAATCCCTCCTTAGGGAGGGATTAATCCACCCTCCAGCTGTCCAAGGACAGCTGGAGGTCTCCCATTTTCCCTCATGTGGGAAAATGAATGGGCCTTTATGGGCTTGGGCCTATAAGTGGGAAAGAGAGAGAGGGAGAGAGAGAAGTGGGTGGGCCTCCATTTGAGCTAACAAGGAGCTTGCTGGTTTGGGGGCCCATGGAAAGTGAGGGGGAGTATGGGTCATCCTCCTTTGGAGAGGAGGTGAGCCCTTCATTTGGAGAAAAATCCAAAAAGTGGATTTTTAGGAGGGTTTGACCAAGTCAACCCTAGGTTGGGTCCCCCTTGCTGGTCAAAGTCAAAGTGGGTCAAGTCATCGGGGTCGGGTCAAAGTTCGGGTGTCGTGTCATAATTGGTGTGCGCACGCTTTTCGGTGCACAACTATGCTTGATTTGACCACGGGTTGACCAATCGTCATCGAAATTGACCGGGACGACTTTCGTTGACTTCGTATTGACCACACGAGTCTAACGCCACTGACTGGGGTTGAATCGGAGTCCGTTTGACGAAAGTCCGAAATTTGCGCGTCGCAGCGTGCTAAAATGGTCGAAATGTGTAAAATTGTCGTTAGACCTCGGAGTCCAACTGAACGAGTTCCGATGTGCTCGTATTGACTATACGAGGCCACAGGAACTGACAGAACTCAATTCAGAGTTCTCTAGCTCTATTTCCCGCTTAGGGTTATTCCCACCAGGTCATGGGTAGGGTTCGGACCACTTTTATTGGGCCCACTAAGGCTCTGGTGGCCCAATAAAAGGCGGGATGTTACAACCCTACCTCGAGCGCACAGGCCTTAAACTCTAGCTTATCAAGAAGCCCTACATCAGAGTTCTTCAACTCCCACAGCTTAAAAACCTTTCAGGTTTCCTACCTCAGACTTGACTCAAGTACTTCATCAGATTTCTACTGAAATCCTATCACTCAGGCCGGGAGTACAACCCTACAGCTCAGGCACAAGGGCCTTACAACTAAGGCACTAAGGCCTTACAAAAAATATAATGAAAGAGATTACAACAAAAATCTAATTAATAGTTAGACCTTGAAGATTGAGAGCTTCTGTTGTTCTTTGTTTGATGGTAAGATCTAGAGCTGGACCCTGACTGAATGATTTTCAGGTTTAGCATAACTTAGGGCAAGCTCCACCTTGATCTCCTGCTACTTGCAGATGGAAGAAGATCAACCTTTGAGTCACTAAATCAACTCCACTTGTTCTTCTAAAAGCCTTCAATAAGAGTTATCTACTTTCTTTGAGCGCCATCCATCAGCTCTTTCTTCAGATTGGGTTTTTGTGTAACGACACTCTTTCATTGACCTAGAAGCTCCACTTTATACTCTTTGACATTTTGCAATGGCTTTGGAAAATGTCTTGTCAAAGTATGGACAGGAATAGAATTGTTTATTCCTGCTTTCAAGGCTGGCGCCAATTTGACTTCTGCCAATCAGTTCTGGCTCAACGACATAATTTGAATCTTGTCAGTTGTACCACTGAGTATTGACTTCATTTTCAGCTATATTAGACTTGGTGCTGAGACCTGCGGCTTTCAGTGGCTATATCTGAATCTTCTCGAATGCACCATAGAGATGATCATACATTCTCAGCGGTATGTGCCTTGCGCTGAGATCTGTGACTCTCAGTGGTTTCTGCAATCTTCTCATTGTCTCTGAGATATAGCCGAGAACTATAAGCTGTCTCAGTTGTATAGTTCAGCTTAGCTTTGATTAATATCTTGGAGTAAAAACCAAGTTCACTGCATGCTCATAAAGTGGATATGCATCAAATACAATATGTTATTAGCATTGGTAGTGATGTCACTTCAAATCTTGAAAGATTTAGGGCAATCTTCCCAACAATCTCTCCATAATTGAAGAAGGCAGAACACCTCACAATACTAAGCAACTTTTACCAATAAACCAAACTTTTGACAATAGAATATCAATAGAAATATGTCTTGGGCCTATGACCTGCGTCATAGGCCCAAGACACGTGGTCGAATGCCAATGGCTTGACAATCTGTACAAAGTGCTCCTGATCATTATGTCTTATGAGGCGGTAATTTGTTGGCAGTTCTGAAACAACAATTTGGGTACAGTTCTGAAACAGTCGTTCTCGAGTTTGGTAATTTTATTCTCTATATTTTGTGTCTGTATTTTATATTATGTAATCTGTGTTCTGAAATCCGCCCAACCACTATAACCGTCTTTGTTCTAATTAGCAAATATTTGACTATCACTGCCCATAGATTTATCCCATCTTTTAGTGAACCTCGTGAATTCGTGTCATCTGTGATTACTTATTTATATTTTGTTCTTCATTCTTTTCATATTTCCACAACAAATAAGCATCCGACCCTACTAAACTTTTCTCAAATAATCACACTGATTAACCAAAACATATGAATAACCAACTATATTTCAATATACGCACAGACATCACTTTCAGTTAAATGAACCAAGGGTACGATTCGCTGCCCCAGAGTTCATTAATCTCCTCACAAGCAAGCTAACACACAGTTTGGCACATCCGTAGCAGTCGTGAGCGTCACGGTTACGAAGAACCGTCGTCCATTAACGGCCGACCTCACATATCCAACGTCATACAATTTTATGCTCAAATCCAACTTTCTTTTCTTGGTAGCAGTCATTATTGTTGTCATGTCCAACATACATTGTATGATAATTATGTTTTTGTCCAAACAAATCAAAGCAAAAACCCTAAGCCAAAGGGAGCCTAAAGGTCGAGCGCGACGAAGACAACCAATTCCGGCAATCTCGTGGAAATAGGACCGTTTAATTGGGTCATGAGTCATGAGCCAAACCAAAATGATTTTTTCATGATTTCAGCATCAATACATCTTTCTTTCTTCTAAAATAATATTTTGTTTATATGTATATGATTGTATTATTTGAGTCCACCTATACCTCTAATTTAAAATTTTTAAAGTAAAATTGAATTTTAAGGATATTAGGGTTTAGGGTTTAGGGTTTAGGGTGAATAGGTTTTTGAAATTTTCTTAGTCTTTTTACTGTTTTCTATTTAAGTGATCTAGATCTTGTCCTTATAACCCGCACTATAAAATAAAAACAAGCAACACAACCAAGTACACAGTTATTTATAGTGGTTCCCCAATTGAGTATATACACTTTCCCTCCCACCTTTATAACTTATGTTAGATAAGACACAAACTCCTCCAAAATGCTCCTCAGAGCTTACACCTCAGGCCCTCAGCCTTACACTCAGGTTCTCTTCAGAACCCTACCTCAGAATCATAAAGGTTCCTACCTTAGAGCCCTGCAGTGCTCCTACAGCTCAGTGGTCCACAAACTACGTACCTCAGCCTTATTTCTAAGGCCTATAGGTCAGGCTTTTCAGCACTATAACTTCAGGCACAAGGCCCTACTCTCAAAATGCTGCAGCACTCCTATAGCTCAGTACCCTTCCAGGTACCTACCTTGGTTCCCTTCCAGGAACCTACAGCTCAGCATCCTCTAAGGCCTACAACTCAGTGATATACTTGTCACCTACAGCTTAGTTACTCAACAGTCACCTACCTCAGAAACTAGGCCCTACTACTCAGGCTGGGAGGATAGCCCTACTCTCAGATCCACACTTGTATCCTACCTCAGTACCCCAGCAGGGCACCTACCTCAGTGATAAATTAGTCACCGACAACTCAGGCCAAAAGGCCCTACAGCTCAGATTCAGACAAGATGAATCCTACAGGAATTTAAACAAGAAGTTATAATAAATTTAAACCAATGACTCAGAGATAAATCTCTGAGTCTACCTTGTTATACTGAGCAGATATCAGTCTAGACCTCTTACTGTAGAAGGAATGAGTCTTCTTCTATAGCTAACTACTTCACTACTGCACTGAAGAACAATTATCTGCTGTTGAAGGATGGTGGCCCTTCACAGAGCAATCTCCTTGCTGATTAGATGAATCAGCTACCTTGTTCTGCAAAGAACAAACTTGTTGAACTGGAAAAAGCTTCAACTATCTTCCTCTGCCTTGCTGGCTTGCACTGCTAGACTTGACTTTCAAGCTTGTCGGAGAAGATGAAGTCCAGCCGCCTCTATTTTTCCGTATTTTCTCAGTGTATTCTTCGTAACCCAAATTCCCTTTTCTTTCTTCTTTTTATATCTGTTGACTTGAATCAACATCATAATTTGAGTGTGGGCCCAGCCAAGGTTGGTGAGCGTCACCTCCCTCAGAAAAGGATAAATAGTAGCTTCCGGCGCTACTGCAGCTTTCCCGCAACGGCATGAACTATTTTGACTTTGTTGACTTCTGCTATAGATTTCCCGTAACAGCACGAAATACTTTGACTTGTTGACTTCTGGTGATGTCAGCAGTGGTCATCACCTTCTAGACTTAGAAAAATTCCAGAACAACATTAAGCATTGTGTGATATTAAGTCACTCAATGTCAGCTGATTTGGCTCTTCATTAGAAGCATTGAGTGAACCTGTCTCACTCAACGCTTATGGACATAAAGAATTTTCACTGGCTTTGTCTCAGCGGTTCCTTCTCAACTGTCTCAACGGTGTCTTCTTCGCAACTGAGACTATCTCCTGTCTCAACTTTCTTCTCAACTGTCTCAGTGCTTTCTTCTTCACAGCTGAGACTGTCTCCTATCTCAGTGGTTTCTTTTCAACTATCTCAACGCTTTCTTCTTCACTACAAGCGTTGAGTGAACCTGGTTCACTCAATGCTTCCGGACTTAAAGAATTTCTACTGGCTTTATCTCGGCGATTATGCCGAGACATTCTTCTCAGTTATCTCAGCGGTCTCAACGCTTTTGCCTTAGTAAAATTATCTGACTTCCAGCATATTCTTTTTGTTCACCTGTCCAATCAAGGACAACATGCATGCATGAACTAAAGCACACATCAAATACAATGTACCTTTTAGCATGATTGGTGATGCCTCTTCAAATCCTAAGGAACATATTAGGGCACAATTCCCAACAACAGGTAGCTGATTTTGAAACTCTGGTGGACAAGCTGAATAGTGAGAACATTCCTTTGTCAGATGGTTTTGTTACATGAACGATAATTTTCAAATTACCCTCGGCGTGGTACTCCTTTAAGACTGAAATGTATCGGAAGAAGACGCAGGCGAGTCTGAAAGACCACAAGCGTTTCATATGCATTGAGGAAAGACCTCAAGCGCTTCATATGCATTGAGGATGAGAACCGGACTAGGCACGCCTTAGAGACGGTTAGCAAGCAAACCTCTGCTGCTAACATGCTCACGTATGCTAAGCGTAATCCTAAGCTTGGAAAGACCAGACCACCGGCCAGTGCACCCGCAGTTGCTGCCACCAGCAAAACGATTAAAAAGTTCAAAGGCAAGTGCTTCAATTGCAATAAGTGGGGTCACTATGCTTCCGAGTGCAAGCAGCCCAAAAAGGGCGAATCCAGCACAACCAGGAATGATAACAAAGCCAATATGGTTTATCATACTACGCCTACCGACTTTGTTGTCACGGTTAGAAAGGGGAAGACCAGTTCAGAGTGGTGGCTCGGTGGCTCGATTCAGGGGCAAACTACCACGTCTGCAACAATTCTGCGCTTCTGGAGGATGTCAAAGAAGTTAAAGAGACTGTCACTGTTTTTAAAGGCGTTGTAGCTGATGTTCTGAGGGTGGGGAATGCTACTCTGACTCTCTCTTCAGGTACACATTTACTTTTAAAGAATGTTAAATTTATACTCTCGTTAGCTGCTAATTTAATTTTTATTAGTCTGTTATGTGATGCGGGAATGTCGTTTAACATTAGTGGTGTCCGAGTAACCCTTATGGTTCACTCGCATTATTTTGATTGTGCTTATGTAGTAAATGAGATATATAGGTTGAGTCTAACAAATGAAGTAGTAAATCAGGTTAGTTCAAATCTGATAGATCCTAAGACTTTACATGCAAGACTGAGATATGTGAACTATAAAAAAACTGCTTCTACTAGATAGAACTCACAACATTCCCTTAGAAACAACCATTAAGTTTGACAAATGTGAAATTTGTGCTCAAACTAAGATAACTAGAACATCTTTTAATCAGGTTTCTAGTAGCACACAATTGCTAGAGTTAATACATTCTGATATTTGTGACTATAAAAGCTTTGTCACCAGAGGAGTTCAGAAGTATCTGATAACTTTTATCGACGATTACTCTAGATTTAGTCACATTTATCTCCTTAAATTCAAAGATGAAGCTTTTGAAAAATTTTGTATATTAAAAAATAGGGTTGAAAATCAATTAGACATGAAATTTAAAGAATAAGAAGTGATAGAGGAGGTGAATATGTCTCGGGGGAGTTCAGAGATTTTCTTGCCAACAATGGCATAATTCCTGAAACCACTGTCTTGTATTCACCACAATCCAATGGTTTCGCCGAAAGGAAAAATAGGACTTTAACAGAAATGTTGAATTTCATGTTTTTAACTGCTGGCATGCCTGCGGCAGATTGGGGTAAAGTCGTTCTCACGTCAAATCACATTCTTAATAAAGTACCTCATGCAAAGTTGACTAAACGCTCTATGAGCTTTGGTATAAGAGACCTCCTAGATTTAACAATCTTAAAACCTGGGGTTGTATCGTTTATGTTAGGATATCTGACTCTAGAAGAGCTAAGATTAGACCTAGGACGAACACTTGCGTCTATTTAGGATGTGCAGAGGATAGTGCTGCAGTCAGATTTCAAGATCTCTTGACTAATACTATAATAGAATCTAGAGATGCGATTTTATTTGAGAGTAAATTCCTTAAGGATAAAAACCTAGTGCTTCTAGGTCTGCCAGCTACTACTATTGAGCCTATTATTGAGCCAAAAATAAGAAACCCTGACACTGAGCCTATAAACACGTGTGTTTTAGCATCTAAAAGGTTATCTAATAGAGAACGAGTGCCTAAAAGCTTTGGTACAGACTTTGTGACTTACCAAGTTGAAGCTGATCCATCGACCTATAAGGAGGCGATAAAATCTAGGGATTCTTTGTTATGGAAAGAATTCATAGATGATGAGATGAATTCTCTACTACAAAACCACACTTGGACTTTAGTCGACTTGCCCAATAGGGCTAAAACCATTGGAAGTAAGTGGGCTCTGAAGAAAAATCTTAATCCTGATGGGAGTATCACAAAATACAAAGCACGTCTAGTTGCAAAAGGCTACACTCGATCAAGTGAGTGGTATTGACTACTTTGATATATACTCACCTATTTTTCACATTGCGACAATTAGGATTTTTCTCGCGTTAGTATCTATTGAACATTTTGTTGTTCATCAAATGGATGTCAAGACTGCATTTCTTAATGGAGATCTGACTGATGAGATCTATATGCACCAACCTGAAGGGTTCGTTATAGAAGGTCTAGAAAACAAGATCTGTAAGCTGATTAAGTCGCTCTACGGATTGAAGCAAGCACCTAAATTGTGGCACAAAAAATTTGACACTTGTGTTAAAGGCATGAATTTTAAATCTAGCATATCAAATAAATGTATGTATGTAAGAATAAGTTCAGATAAAGTTGCAATTATTTACTTGTACGTTGATGACATGCTAATTCTGGGCACTAATCAGTCTGAGGTAGAAGACATGAAAGTTGTATTGACGGCTAAATTTAGCATGACAAACTTGGGAGTGGTGAAGACCATCCTAGGTATGGAAGTGAACTTCACTGAAAAGGGTCTTACCCTAAGTCAGAGTCACTATGTTAGAAATCTACTAGAAAAATGGGGTTTTGTTAGTAGCAAAAAAGGCTGAGACTCCATACGACTACAACAATAGATTGAAACTGAATGAAGGTTCACCTGTTAGACAGTTGGATTATTCCAAACTCATAGGAAGTCTCATGTATGCTACAACCTGCACTAGACCTAACATAGCCTTTACGGTCGGCATGTTGAGTAGATTCACTAGCAACCCTGGGAAGGACCACTAGGACGCCTTGGACAGGCTAATGAAATACTTAAAGTACACTGAGAAGTATGTTTTATGTTACAGTGGTCATCCTCCTGTACTTGAGGGTTATTCTGACGCCTCCTGGTGCTCCGAAATTGCTGATAGTAGATCCACTAGTGGTTTTATGTTTACCATAGAAGGAGGAGCAGTAGCTTGGAAGACAACAAGGTAGACGTGCATTGCACTATCCTCTATGGAATTGGAACTCTATGCTCTCGCTTCAGCTGGAGAAGAAGCAGAGTGGATAGGAAATCTGATAATGGACATTCCAATGATGAGTCTAAAAATGCACTATATTTTGATTTATTGTGACAATCAAGACACAAACACCATTGTTACAAATACGGTGTTCTATGGAAAGCAAAGGCAGATTAGGATGAAATAGGCCTGGTTGACCTATCTTACCAATCAGGGGATAATCTCTCTTTTGGACGTGAGATCAAAAGATAATGTAGCAGATGTCCTTACCAAGGGCTTATGTAAGATTTTAACAACAAAGCATCAGGGAAGATGAGATTAAAGTCCATTTAGTATGACTTAATACCTTGTTTATGTTTTAAATTTTAGAACCGTAGTCTGCTTACATTCAAGCATCTAGAGTTCAGTATACTAAAGTATTTCAGATGCTATCTGATGAAAGATAAAGATGATTAGTTGTCAGTCATTCAAAACTTGATGACTTACGCAATTATTTTATTCAAAGGCTAAATTAGGTATCATTCCAAAAAAAGAATACTGAAGTTGCTGATATGAGTCCTGATGTTATGATTATTAATTATATCATTCCAAACTTGATGATATGATGACCACAGCTTGTTGTATCATTCCAAACTTGATGATATAACACAATTGTGAAATGATGAATAATAATCTTAATAATTGATGGAATATAGTTTGATTCTATGAAATCAATTTTCTAATTTTGTATAAATTAGATAGAAATGTTGATATGTGATTATTTCTTCCTGCTTAGAGTATTACGCTCTTTTTATGCTAGAACTTATAATTTTAATTTTGATTAGCAAATGTTAGAATTCATAAAGATTTGTCTCATGACATTCTTATGGTGTTTGTTTGCACATCAAATGGAGATTGGAGGAGAGAAAGTTGATTTCGACCCGGATGAAGATGATCTGTTGTTTGCATAAATCAATTTTCAGTTTGAGTTTTTCTTTCAGATTTCCTATTGCTATGTTTGGGACTATGTGTTTGGGTTTAGATATTCTGTATTCAAAAATTTATATTTATGCTTTCTAAAAACTCATCTTTTGGTCGTTATTAACTTTTGTTTAGGTAACATGTATTGTGCTAACACTTATTTACAATATATGAGGAAATTGTTGAGTTATATTGAATTAGGTGTGACGGGTGTTTAATGGGTTGCGGTTAAGATCCAATAGGAAGCCAACAACCCATGGTCGGGTATTTAGGGTTTGCCTATAAATACTCATGCTAGGGGCAACGAGTAGATCGTTTCAAACTTGACGGTCATGTGGATGTTTCGAGCACACTCTAACAGATGTTTGTTAGGTGATCCTTAACAAATGATAGTTTAACTCATGCATTTACGACCGCCACTACCATGCCAAACAGAGCCTAAGTCTGCCGTCCCGGTTCACCTCTTTGGTGTCGGCTGATGCTAAAAAGGTTTTAATAAGTTGAATTTCCCCCTTCATCACCCGATGCTAAACGATCTAGCCAACATGACAAACTAGTTCAGCCTAATTTTCAAAACAAGAAAGATATTTTTAAATGTTCATTTTGGATATTAAAAAAATTTATACCGCTCGGAAACCCAAAACCCGGGTGTATTAACTATTGAGTGACGGGCTGATATTGAGTCGAGTTCAATCGATTTGCGGTTGGCTTGGAATCAAAATTTTGAGTTAACTTGTCTAAAAATTGACTCGAAATTGACGATTCAAATTGCTTGATTCCTTGCCAGATCAAAATCAAATCGAGCTGGCTCAAAATTTAGCAATTTTTTTTACTTTTAGTTGGCTAGAAATTAAATTTGACAACCTCGAAATTTAGCAAATAAAATCATTATAGTCTTCACTCTTTTTATTTAAATTTTAGTGTTTTTAATTTAAAATAAAAATTTATTAATAAATATATAATATATTTAAAATTAATTCAAGTTTATTCGAATCATATTTCGAGTGATTCGGAGCTGACTCGAAATCGACTTAAAATCAGATTCGAGTTAAATTGAATCAACTCAAATTGAGTCGAATCAATTTTAACTGATTCCAATGTGACTCAATATTTGAGCAATTTTCACGCAATTTCTCGAATAATATGCTCAGGCCTTTGTTACGTCAGTTGCCTGTCAAGTTGTTAATTTTAGGGTGAGATGATACATGGAGTGGATTTAATAAATTCACACGGCCCGGTTTTTCACAAGATTCATTGTTTAACCATCGCGCACTGCCAGTCCGGTATGATTTTCAAAACAACATGAATATTTTAAAATGCGCATCTTCTATAATTTTGGAAGAATCATGTTATGTCGTTCGAAGCATTCCGGGCGGTGGTCAAAATGGAACTACCTCACCGTTGCCCTTAGTGCTTGGGTGGTTTTATAGGCAAGCTCTATATTCAATACGGGTTTTGTATATTTCGGTATCCGAACCAAACTCGTTAACCCTCCAAAATCATTATATATCCAAATATATATTAACAAATCATCCATGCATGCAGCAAAAAAGGCAATATGTTGCCTACATAGTATATTCATAATAACAAAATCATAATAGCTGACATGAGTTCATAATAACGCTACATTCTTTTTGCTATAATAGCTGATATGAATTCAGGAGCATGAACTTCAACAAGGATGAACACCAAAGGCTAGATACAAATTCCGTGGCCAATGTTACAAATCAATGGGAAGTCGGGGGTGTGCTGCACTCCACCGTGCAGTGCAGCACATTCAACGGTTGTGAGTGCATCAGCACTCGCCCTAAGATACGTGCACGAGTGTTGATGCACTGACAGCCGCTGGATGCTACACTGTACAGTGCAGTACAGCACCCCCCTTTCCCCAAAGCAATGCAATTGGTTTTTTAACTGAAATGTGTGTTTTTCCAATGTGAATGACCTTTTATCTAATTCCAATCAGAGCTGTTGATTGATGACAGTTGATTATGACTCCATTTGGCGTGGTTTTTTTGCTCCGATGAGGCTAGATAAAAACACTGTCGATGCAAGTTTGGTTTCATGACATATCAAGATCCTGTTTATTTGGACCTTAATTACAAATTCTCGAAAGGGCAGAGCTCTATAATGCTCATGCCCATGAAGTAAATCGAGCCTACAAGTTTTTGCTGCTTCACATTACATCATTGCATTGTCAAGTCCATAGAAAGAAACTGGAGCAGAAAGAGTTGGGTAGTATTTTTCCCCTTTACCAGCTATTTTGGTGGACAGCCGAGAAAGGAAGAGATTATCATGGCGCCTCTCCCGCAATTTCTCAGATACCAAAAATTTCCCCTTTTTTCCCTTTTAGGGTTTATACCCCTCCCTTTCGTCCTACCGGTGAGCAAAGAGGAGGCAAAGCGAAAAGATGGAATAGAAAGTAGCTTCGGCAGCGGCCCTAAATCCTAAATCCTAAACTGTGTGGAGGAGCAGGAGATTTTCCCGACGTAGATTAGAGAAGGGCTAGCAAGACGACGAGATATTTCCGGAGGAGATTCGGGTAGCTCTAGTTGCGATCATCACGAGCATGATACGTTTGCAAGAGTGCGGTGGCTTTTCTCAGAAAATGAAAAAGGAGTTGAAAGGCCCTTCCAAACGGACCCTAGTTTCAATTATATTAGTTCCATAAATTTATATTTTATTTAATCGCATCATGAAAGTTGTAAAAAATTAAATAATGTAAATAAATTACAGTGTTGTTAACCGCAAATCGATTTGGCTAGATGCAGGTTGCAAATATAATTCATTTTTCCCTAAGATAAATGCAAGCCGCCTCAGTTTTCCCATGACCTCCTTCCCATCCCTCGCATTTTGCGTGACCTCCTTCCTCTCCCTCCATCGGCTCGACCCCCCCCCCCCCCGGATGGTTTCTGTTGTAGACCCTCCATCCGACTATCCCAACGGCGTCGGCGGCGAGGAGGAAAACTCCCTTGCACGCTCGTCTCCCCCATAAGATCAAAACGGTTCTATTCCCTCTCCTTTCACTCATTCCTCTCATGTTTTCTTGTGTTATTCTGCGCTTGGTCTCATCATGAAATGTTGGGTTGCAGGCGGGAGGCTAGA
Source organism: Platanthera guangdongensis (assembly GCA_039583875.1). NCBI lineage: Eukaryota > Viridiplantae > Streptophyta > Magnoliopsida > Asparagales > Orchidaceae > Platanthera > Platanthera guangdongensis. Next base: position 164,584,616 of record CM077159.1, read on the forward strand.
TTCCGATGATGAAGGCGGTAACACTTCCTAGCAGAGTTCGCATAATAAGGATGAGTATGTCTCATTTCTCTCCTACCCTCACTTTCTCCTCCTCCTCTGGTGTATCGGCGGGACGTAGGGGCGTTGCACTCCTTTTTGGGGTTTAACCCTGTGTTGTTTGGACATGAATGTTGAGTACTTATCGTGATTTTTTGATTATATTTTATTTTTAATTTCTAACCAAGAATTTAGGTGGTAGAGGTCATGAATGACGGCAGGGGGATGGCTTGTCCTTTAAGTGACTTCGATTGAGAACGATCCAACCTTCTTGATCGATTGGGAGAGACTAAGGCTTCGTTTGGGGGACTTATTTTCACTGGTCAAGCGGTTACGACCGCACAGAACTAGACCTTAATTATGGTCTAGTTCATGCGGTCGTTAACCGCTCTATCAGTGAAATAAGTCCCCCCAAGCGGAGCCTAAAGGGACTGATCCCCCTTAAATTCTTGTCCCTTTCGTAGTAATTTGATGCCCTTTCTTGTTCCTCTCGTATCTCCATGTGTGGATAAATCAGCAAGGATTTGGAATCGAGGAGGCGGAGATCAAGGTTAGTGATAGGGGAGAAATGAGACATACTCGTCCTTATTATTTGAACTCTATGAGGAAGTGTTTCCACCTTCGTCGGAGGAATATAACATCCCGCATATGTAACCTACATTTTCATGACGAGACGAAAGTGGAATAATAGAGGAAAACACGAAAGGGGTGAGAGAAAGGAGACGTAATAAAACCGTTTTGATCTTTAGAGTACTCTGATGAAGGAGACAAGTGTGCCGGGGAATTTTTCTCGCCTCCGACACTGTTGGGATAATCAGATGGAGAGTCTACGATAGAAGCATTCTGAGGAGGGGAGGAGTTGTCACACAGAATGGGACCAATTAACAATTAAAAAATTATTGAATGAGGACCAATTAAAAATTTAAAAATTAAAGCTAAAATAATTATCTATGCTTATTAATGCAATTAAATGTCGTCCAATCAACATCATAAATTAAAATTTTCTGTCGAATAAATTCAATATCATATTCATACCTAATGTAAAATTTGAGTTATGTTCCCTTCCTCATTCCACACTTAGTGTTGAAGCATTTTTCGGTTAATTATTAATTCAAATATTTCGTTGTATTTTGAGTGGACGGGGAGAGGGTAAATTTATAGGCACAATGCTTTAATTCGGTATATCATACAATAAATATATATGTTTTATTAACTAATTATAGGCATGCACATACTACCTTTATTTATGTCTAGTCATTATTTACTTCTATTTATGGTTGATTCCATGCATGCATTATAATTTATACATTCAAAATAATTTAAGTTGTAAAATGATTTGATTTGGTAATTTAATATGGTGATTGTTAAACGCAAACCCTCTTTTGTTAAACGCAAACACTCGAAGCCTTTTTTTTAGGGCATACGGTTTTAATAACCGCACTCACCTCGCTCATGCGCCGCCCCCCACGGAAGCGATTCCTCCGCCGCAAACAGTGGATCGCCGCGGCTACAGCGAATCTACGAAGCCGACCTCGCCATCGTCGTCCGCCGCCGCAAACCCGCCGAAGCCCCCTCGCCACTGTCGTCCGTCGCTGCTCCGGAGTCCGCGCTTTGATTTGCCCTAGCCCGCCAACCGCACGGGTGTGATTTTTCCCTTACTGTGCCTCAATAATCGCTGCTGCCTGCTGCCTCCGCACTCCGCAATCAGGCCAGGTTCTTCTTCTTCTCAGTCAGGTATGCTCTCTCAATTCAAACCTACAAACAATCGGCTCCATTACTTGCATTCATTAAAAACCTCTAGGGCAGAGAGTCTCCAATCTTTCTTCCTTTCCCACAGTTCCACACATGGTTCACAATACTGATTTCACATAGCTTTGGGTTCGATTGGATTTTCTTCACATTAGTTCAAAAGAGCGATTGACTAATTCATATTAATTCAAATCCCCGTAATCTGCGTATCTATGTTGGATAGTATCGAAACATTAATTCGTGTAGGTGTTCTTCCTGCATTTGTTATTGTGCTTCTTTTAAAATTTAGAATACAGTTGACTGTCTTAACGCTAGATTTAATTACACCTCTTGCAGGTTATTTCTCCTGATTAAACGACCACAAGTATAAAAATTAGCTCATCCCCTTGCATCACGAACAACACCAGTCAGGTTTCCTAAATTCTAATGTTCTTTTTGCTTATTTCTTATTAATATGGTGTTGCTTCAATTTTCACAGTCTTTGCAAAAATTATTCATGGTCAAGAGCAACAATGTGAGTTTTCTTTTTGGGGGTTCATGTTCAAGAGCAACAACTCTATGT